>JBAIZL010000001.1:124291930-124374430 GCA_036971475.1 Prosapia bicincta
AGCTTTGCCAGCTGTATAATTAATTGCAATTTAACTCATTGTAAAACATAATATTATCAAGAGTTATAAAGCGTATCAGTATTCAAATTGGCTCAAGTACGTATAACACACATTATTTTGGTTAATTACCCACATTGACGCCAGGTAGCGTGCGTCTCACTTGTAAATGTACTCAAGCTCCAACTTGTATTGTCTTCACATTGTTTATATTTTATTTTAATGTAAATAATTATTGGTTTTCTTGTATTTCTTCTACTTGATAACTAAAACTGACACCGTGTGTTACGAACACCTTTTTTTATTAAAAGGTCAAGTATTGATAATAGAAATACTATACCAAATTGGCAAAAATCAATAATATAAACTTATTGATAGCTTTAAAAACAGGATGGAGCTGCTACCAATAAATTCCTTCTTTTCGATAGGCAAAATCTTTATTAACAACGCTATTAACTCTAAGGGCAAAATGGAAGTAAATATAAATAGTATTTATATTATACAAGAATGACTATTATATAGTGTATATATAAAAATAATTAACATGTGCTTGTGTGAATAAATAATTAAATTAATTTGTAAAAACAAATTTAAAGATGTCTAAATACAAATTTCGTTTCTAAAAAAAAAACGGAATCGATTTCAGTTGAAAAACAGTATATTCCATGAAATAAAAAGTTGGCTCAAATAAATCCATGGTTAATTTCTTTAAACCATTTTGTGTAAACCAAAATTTTACAACTATATTCTTGAAACGTTCATGTTTTATATCCTCCTTGGGGGAAACAGAAAATTGAGAAATATATGAAACGTCAAGTTAGGTTAGGTATGTTTATTACAGAAGAACCAAAACTACATATCTCGATTTCTTGAAACATTCGTCTACCCTCGAGGAAAAAAGGGGATGAGAATAGATAAGTTATTTTAGGTTAGGTTTGTTTCAGCAGAATAACCTTCAACATAGATTGGCATTATAGTGATGGTTTATTTTACTTTTTTTGGGTAGAGTATTTCGAGTTCATGAATTTGTTGTTTAGTCTGTAATATAGTTGTGACGTCTAATTATTTTATACTGATATATATTATCATCTGTCATTAAAAAAAATAGCTATAACAAACATATCGAACCTAAACTAACGACTTCTACATTTTATATATATTCTAGTATATATATTGTACAACTGCTGCTTGATTAGTAAGAACAGACATGTTCAATCGTTACAAAGGGGCAAAGTTCGTTTTAGCCAATGACGTGCTGAGTGCTATTGTAAATTAATTTAAAACTATCTTTAAATATTGTACCAGCAAACATTATTTGTCTTCAGAAAAATAATCATTTTATAGCTACATTTAATTCACAAATCAATAAATACAAAACCTTTATGACTTCCACTAAGCTATCATAAATAATATTTTAAAAAATTATAAAAAAACATTTACCGTCAAGTTTAAAAAAAAAAATATGTTTTTAATTTAGCGATAATTGGACTTTATAAATACACAACAGTTTGTAGAACTCATTTTACATATAAGAATATAAATGTGTGTTCCTTACAATCTGCTTTCTTCTTTTTTAAAAATATAAATTAGTTTGAAAGATCTTTTAGTAAATACTTTCCTCTCTTGAATGCTCATATTCATAATTACTAACAACGGATTTTTAATCACAATTATTAATCAAACTATTTGACAGTTTTAGTTTGATCTGTTTGCATTGGGCGCAGATAAAATTGTTTCGATGAACAACCTGTGGCAGCGCATAATGCCGGCTAGTTATAACGATATTATCTCTATTAAAATACATCTGTGACTTAACGTTCACTGTAACTTCACGCGGCATTAGGACTCGTAAGTAGCTGATAACACTGCAAAGTTGATAACAGCTGTCTCTCAACCTTTTATCTTTTATACCAAGTTATTTTGAAATTAACCTTAATATGTCAATTAAATATTAAAAATTACATTATTAATCAGCTTGAGCTAAATAAACCTCCTACCATCCCACATTTACTTTAGTAAAATTTTAAACAATTGTATTAAAAGCAATTATGTTTATAATATTGCATTTCTAGTAACTAGGCTACAAACACTTCTAAAACATTGGTTCAACGCAAACGTTTAATGATAAAGAATCTAGTTTCGCCTATTTATGTCTTTGAATCCTTGCAAACAGGGAAACAAAATTATTCACTTTAAAAAAGGTTAAATAAAATTAATTGAAAGAACAACTTTTTCATGACCCTGTTCGGTTGCCTTTACGTTTTTAATTCGTCTACTCAAGGATAAGAAACACAGTAATTAGTATTTCTTCAAGTAGGTAAAAATCAAATTGAGGTAAAATTTCTGTAAATACAAAAATAGAATTAAACATAAATTAAAGATTATTAAGTTACCACTCAACACCATAAGTAATTATTTGTAAATGGATCCACTACAATGTGTATCAAATCAAAGCACTCATAACACGCATAATTTAGAAATCAGTTAATAGAATCAGACATGTAAAAATATTAAAAATTTACTGGATTTCTTATAATCAGGTCTGCCAAGAAAACTGCTCTATTGAGCAAGAAACGTTTTACAAATGACTATGCCACAAAGCCGTAGGATCAGAGACGATTGTTGGAATACAGGTTATTCTGTTATGGTTCCGAATGGCCATTTCTTTACCAGATAGTAAAGTTCAAATTCACCCAGGAAGACTCAGTGTAGGTCAACCTTATGGATCCCTTCACTTGATTTAGGAAGAACTTCAAGAGTCGTAAATCTGAATGATAATTAAGTGGCTGCAAAACAGGAACCTTTGTCATGACATAATTTGCCAAGGATCTTCTTCTTTACCATGGAGCTTTTTATTAGTCATGGATCTTTTTATTTGTCATGGACCTTTTTATTTATCTTGGACCTTTTTATTTGCCATGGTTCTGTCTATTTGTCATGGACCTTTTATTTTTCATGGACCTTTTATTAGTCATGGAGCTTTTTATTAGTCATGGATCTTTTTATTTGTCATGGACCTTTTTATTTATCTTGGACCTTTTTATTTGTCATGGTTCTGTCTATTTCTCATGGACCTTTTATTTTTCATGGACCTTTTATTTGTCATGGAGCTTTTTATTAGTCATTGATCTTTTTATTTGTTATGGACCTTTTTATTTATCTTGGACCTTTTTATTTGTCATGGTTCTGTCTATTTGTCATGGACCTTTTATTTTTCATGGACCTTTTATTTGTCATGGAGCTTTTTATTAGTCATGGATCTTTTTATTAGTCATGGACCTTTTTATTTATCTTGGACCTTTTTATTTGTCATGGTTCTGTCTATTTGTCATGGACCTTTTATTTTTCATGGACCTTTTATTTGTCATGGAACTTTTTATTAGTCATGGATCTTTTTATCTGTTATGAACCCTTTTATATACCATGAACCTTTTTATTTGTCATGGACCTTTTATTTGTCATATAGCTTTTTATTAGTCATGGATTTTTTTATTTGTTATGAACCCTTTTTTTGTCGTACAACGTTTTATTTATCATGAACCTTCTTATCTGTCATGGAGTGTTTTATTTGTCATGGAGCTTTAAAGTTTTAATGGACCTTTTTATTTATCATGGACCTTCTTATTTATTATATACCTTTTATTTCTCATAAACCTTTAATTTGTCATGGAGCATTTTTTGTCGTAGAATCTTTAATTTATCATGAGCCTTTTATTTTTCATTGACCTTTTTATTTGTCATGGGAATTTTATTTCTCTTGGAGCTTTTTTGTCATAGGACTATTAATTTATCCTGGACCTTTTATTTATCATAGAGCGCTTTATTTTCCACGTAGCTTTTTAATGTCATGGATATTTATTTATTTAGAAAATACTATAGAAATGTAAGTGTCTTATTGTGAAAGATAAGAAACCTTGAGTTTATATCAATTTAAAATAAGTTATTAAAAAATAATATTTTACTTAAATTATTGTTCATAAAATATGTTTAATCTATACTTTAACCAAAGTTTAACATTAGCTGTTTCGATCATTATTATTTTATTTGGTAATAAATACAATAACACATTTAACATAACTTTACACGTTTAAATTTTACAATCTAACAAATTTATAAATTTGAGTTTTTAATTTTTAACTACATATATTAACTCTTAAAGCTATTGTCTGTTTTAGAACAAAATAATAGTTGTGAGATTGATTAGTGTGTATTATACAGTTGATAAATGTTTTACATAGAAAGTAACATACGTGACCTACGAGCAATAAAAACAGCGTGGTATGAAACCATTCGTTATCACAGAAATTGTATATGTTAGTATATAATGCTTCGGAAAATTATAGGTATTTACAATTGAAAATGGGTTAAACATAGCCTCCAACGCTAACAATCTGACATATTTTGTTTTCTAAAATCAAAAGACTATATTCTTCTAGCGTTATTCCGTTTATGCTTAAAATATTTGTACCTGATTACACAGAAGACGTCCCCCATAGCGTAGGCATTACTTTAAAGGATTTGAGCGTTCAAAAATGATATTTTATGCTAATAATCAGTACCACGAGATTAGAGAATCGATAACGCTTCACACTTTCAAACTTTGGACTGGGAAACCAACAGAAATCGACCAAATCAGACAGATAATGAGGTGAATCGCAATGGGCACATTAAATTCGGAAGCGAAGATATAAATTTAAACCTGTTGTTTAAAACAAGAATAGATTAAAGGTAATCGTAAAGTCGATCTTATACCACAGGCTTCAAAAGCAATCGACTTATATTTATACTTTCCTGTTTTTGAATTAATTTAGAATATATCAATCCAGTATTTTCAAGGTAGGGTTATGTTATTGAAGATTTCAATATTTGTATAGGGTAATTTAATGAAAGTTTTGTTCTCATTTCTAAATGTTTCATTTCTGTTAAACATGTCATGTTCATGTTAAACATTTCTTTCAATAACTAAATAAATAAAACCCACTAACCACAATACAAAATTCTTTATTACAAAAGGAATTGTAATGAATATTTTTGTATTGTGGTTAGTGGGTTTTATTTGTTTAGTTAAAAACTAATCCAAACTGCTCAACAAATTTATTAATTTCTTTCATTGTTTTCAAGGCCATCTCGAAGTGTTATCACCATTCAATGTGTAGTGTTTGCTTTATAAATTAGTTTTTCTGTACAGGTTTTACACAGCATTGTCACATCTCGGGCATTAGGTTTTCTGTGCCTTGCCCTTCACAGTGTTGCTGTAACGGCTTGTAACATATGTTAATGACTAAAATAGAGAGCACTCACACCCTTGTCTAGCCTTTGCGCTGGGGTTGTGACAAATGTCCGCAGACATGTTTATTTTGAAAGACGTCGCCCCTCACTCTCTCTCTCTTTCTAAAAGCCACAATTATAATCATAAAAAAATTTGGTATTGCGCATGTAAGAAGTCACTATGAGATAGCAAAAAAAAAACTTGTTTACTTTTAAATATGATTGGTTCCCATTCAAATAAAAGAAATAAATAGAAGTGTAAAAAAGCTATTCTGTTTAAAATATGGTTTATAGTCATTTGCATAATATGTACTAGAAGTGTTGCATGCAATTTTTTAAATTGATTTCATTATTTTATTTTTATAAAAGTCTTAGTTGCTTTCCTAGGTTTTTGTTAACATTTTTAATAAACATAATATATAAATAATACAAGAAATTTTTATTAATTTATATTCAAAAGCTTTTGGTTGATAAACAGTACCAACATCATCAGGAATTAATAATACAATAACGCAAGATATAGCCTAAAACTTATAAATTTATCTTTATATCTTACATTATTATATTATTCATTCATTATTACCAACGAAAAGCTTTGAATATAAATTAATAAATAATTCTTGTATTTGAATAACCTATGTTGTTTTGTAATATTAAACAAGAAAAAATATTTTTTATTTACACACACACACACACACACACACACACACACACACACACACACACACACATATATATATATATATATATATATATATATATATATATATATATATATATATATAGATAGATAGATAGATAGATAAAACGAACTCTAAACAACTGTTATAGTGGAAGTAAAAAACATACCTGGAAATAGTTTATTATTTTGCCTCTTTGTTAATTTTAACAGTTAGGTTCATTTTTAAAATATGACTTAAAACTCTGTACAGGATAAAGACAGCCTTTTATAGTCATAATGTTTTACATCTAAGTATTAATCATTTACATTCTCTGAATCTTTTACAACTCAAACATAATTTCTCATCCCTTTGACCAAAACAAATAACTTAAATATAAGGATTTCTAAAAAGAAATCTCTTCTGCTGAGTATAATGGAGTACTTTTTTTATTTTGTTTCACGAAATATTTCTAGTTTGATCTGTTTTAAACAAATTAAAACTTTATTAGCCTAAAATAATAGTCTGATTTCCTTAAAGAAGCAAAAAACTTGAGACCAGAGAAAATTATATGCGTTATAAGTGGTGAAACGGACTGTTCAGATAGTGAACCCGTCAAGTTCTGTAAAATGTCTGGGAGGGATACGGAAAGGATTGCGAATAATTTAGAGGATAGATTAACTAAATAATCCTTTATTTTTAAATAAATAAAACCTCTAAACCACAAATAACATTTATTTAAACCTTATGTACATTTCGATTGCCCAGCAATCATCTTCAGAGGTACTTAAAAAATACAACCAACATGTACATAAGGTTTAAATAAATGTTATTTGTGGTTTAGAGGTTTTATTTATTTAAAAATAAACATTACGCCACAGTTGCTTCATACAGTTATAAATAATCCTTGTCTAGGATGTAAAGAAGGAATATCGCTAACGTTCGAAGGGACCTTCTTTACCCGCGTTTGGGGCCCCAGAAACACCACCACCTAGACATCTGAATAGATCAGAGGTTCCCAAACTTTTTGGGTTCACGCCGCCTCCTCTTCATAAGAAATCCTCCCACGCCCCTCTACACTTACACTATACATAAATGGTATGCCCATATGAAATCCTCCCACGCCCCTCTACACTTACACTATACATAAATGGCATGCCCATATGAAATCCTCCCACGCCCCTCTACACTTACACTATACATAAATGGCATGCCCATATGAAATCCTCCCACGCCCCTCTACACTTACACTATACATAAATGGCATGCCCATAAGAAATCCTCCCAAGCCCCTCTACACTTACACTATACATAAATGGCATGCCCATAAGAAATCCTCCCACGCCCCTCTACACTTACACTATACATAAATGGCATGCCCATAAGAAATCCTCCCACGCCCCTCTACACTTACACTATACATAAATGGCATGCCCATATGAAATCCTCCCACGCCCCTCTACACTTACACTATACATAAATGGCATGCCCATATGAAATCCTCCCACGCCCCTCTACACTTACACTATACATAAATGGCATGCCCATATGAAATCCTCCCACGCCCCTCTACACTTACACTATACATAAATGGCATGCCCATATGAAATCCTCCCACGCCCCTCTACACTTACACTATACATAAATGGCATGCCCATATGAAATCCTCCCACGCCCCTCTACATTTACACTATACATAAATGGCATGCCCATAAGAAATCCTCCCACGCCCCTCTACACTTACACTATACATAAATGGCATGCCCATAAGAAATCCTCCCACGCCCCTCTACACTTACACTATACATAAATGGCATGCCCATTAGAAATTCTCCCACGCCCCTCTACACTTACACTATACATAAATGGCATGCCCATAAGAAATCCTCCCACGCCCCTCTACACTTACACTATACATAAATGGCATGCCCATAAGAAATCCTCCCACGCCCCTCTACACTTACACTATACATAAATGACATGCCCATATGAAAAAAATCAGATATTATGTAAATTGAAAACAATTTATTTATTTATACACATTCACAAGAAAAATAATACAACATTTCAAGTTTTAATTTGCAAGGTAAATTTTAACTGATAAGAGAATTTGTTAGTGAGATGCTTGAACGCTTGAACTAGAAGTTTTTTCACTAGCATGCCTATTTGTGGTTGTATTTTAGTAAGGGCACAACCCAAGTCATTAGCAACATCAAGTTTGTTCATATAATATTAAATATATTAAATTTATCTTATTATTTTCCAATGGTCTCGCTCTCCCCTGACTTGCCTTCACGCCTTCCGAGGGGCCAGGTGATGCCAGAACCCGTCTAGCCCTCGTGACAGCCAATCTCTTGTGATCGGCCTCCGTCTCACATACGCATGGAGTTAGTTTCCCTATCGCGAATGAAGAAAACGGGATTGATTCCCCATGTACCAATCTGATAAGCTCTTTCCATGTAAAATCAGGAGATATTGAAATGAAAGAGTACGGTGTCGTGCGAAGAGCGGAATGATAAAACCTGCCAAAAAAAGAACTTTGAAATGTCTCATACCAGAAGTAGATTAACTCTATCTATCGGCAACATAGTGAAGTGGCTCCTTTACACCAAGGTCTAGGAAGAAAGAGAGGCGCTGGAAACCCAGGAAGTGGCATAAGGAACTGGAATTGGGGAAGCCTGTATTAAGCAGGGCGACATAGTGAAGTGGTTCCTTTACACCAAGGTCTAGGAAGAAAGAGAGCCGTAGAAAACCCAGGAAGGGGTATAAGGAACTGGAGTTGGGGAAGCCTGTATTAAGCAGGGCGACATAGTGAAGTGGTTCCTTTACACCAAGGTCTAGGAAGAAAGAGAGGCGTAGAAAACCCAGGAAGGGGTATAAGGAACTGGAGTTGGGGAAGCCTGTATTAAGCAGGGCGACATAGTGAAGTGGTTCCTTTACACCAAGGTCTAGGAAGAAAGAGAGGCGCAGGAAACCCAGGAAGGGGCATAAGGAACTGGAATTGGGGAAGCCTGTATTAAGCAGGGCGACATAGTGAAGTGGCTTCCTTTACACCAAGGTCTAGGAAGAAAGAGAGCCGTAGAAAACCCAGGAAGGGGTATAAGGAACTGGAGTTGGGGAAGCCTGTATTAAGCAGGGCGACATAGTGAAGTGGCTTCCTTTACACCAAGGTCTAGGAAGAAAGAGAGCCGTAGAAAACCCAGGAAGGGGTATAAGGAACTGGAGTTGGGGAAGCCTGTATTAAGCAGGGCGACATAGTGAAGTGGCTCCTTTTACACCAAGGTCTAGGAAGAAAGAGAGCCGTAGAAAACCCAGGAAGGGGTATAAGGAACTGGAGTTGGGGAAGCCTGTATTAAGCAGGGCGACATAGTGAAGTGGCTTCCTTTACACCAAGGTCTAGGAAGAAAGAGAGGCGCAGGAAATCCAGGAAGGGGCATAAGGAACTGGAATTGGGGAAGCCTGTATTAAGCAGGGCGACATAGTGAAGTGGCTTCCTTTACACCAAGGTCTAGGAAGAAAGAGAGGCGCAGGAAACCCAGGAAGGGGCATAAGGAACTGGAATTGGGGAAGCCTGTATTAAGCAGGGCGACATAGTGAAGTGGCTCCCTTTACACCAAGGTCTAGGAAGAAAGAGAGCCGTAGAAAACCCAGGAAGGGACATAAGGAACTGGAATTGTGGAAGCCTGTATTAAGCAGGTACTACCCTGGTCAGAAGAGTTTCTACCCTCAATGCTCTACCCGGTTCCTCAATTGTTTATTTTCCACCCGTACAAGCGTCGTTCTTTATTCGGAAGGTACAGTGTCAATGTGCATATGTAAGCAAGAGTACCCTACATATTAAAATACTTTTAAATCAAGTGATTTTAATAAATTATTGTCAACTCTAAATAGCATTCAAGTTTCACTTCAGTTACAAAGGTTTCGTTAAGTGATACATTCTAAAACTCTTCAACACAAGTGGAGTACTTCATAACTCATTGGTCATGGAGATTGTAGTGACAGTAAATGGAGTAGATGATTTCATTTAAGGAAAATTTGTGATTAGGAAACTTTGAAAATTATTCAGAATACTTTTAAAAAAAATACTTTAAAATATTATTATAAAACTTTCTACGAGATGAAAGCAAATACCTATTAATCACATACAAATTTGAAATGCCTTATTCAACCATAATTTCTTAGATATTGATCAATTTTTTTTAAAAAATAGTTATATTTTTAGTACACAATATCAAGAGCACAGTGGTACAATATATTACAATGAAAATATTGGAAAGAACCCCGATACCACAAAAATAACAAATAAAACAAGTTACTTAATATTAAACCCTTACTTTAATTAAGATAAATGGTTTAATCTCAAATAACTTGTTTTATTTGATATTGTTTATTATTTTTGTGGTATTGTGGTTCTTTCCAATATTTTCATTGTAATATTTTTAGTAGTTACTGTTTCTAAATACTTTTGTAAACCCATCGCTTTCTGAAAGAGTTTCTTACTTATTATTAAATACGTATTAACATTTTGAGGTTAAAAACGACATGTTTAGACTCTATTCCATAAAATCTAATGCCTAGCCTTCCTTACCGCAATAGTTTAAAAGACGAGCATTAATTCCTCCTCGAAATAGAAACTCCTTAGCTAAGAAAACACCAAAGCAATGCTTAGAACACAAGAAGTGGTAGAAACAGAAGAAATAAAACAAAATTATAGACAGAGTTAAAACAAGTATACCAATTTGAGAACAAACTCACAGATATAATAAAAATCTGTACATTTTAAACCGTTTTTAACACTTACTGTACCAAGCCATTATGCTGTTCCTTCAGCTACTAATTAAAATTTATCCCTTCATTGTTATGAAATGTATTACAGTACTAATAAAATATACAGAACGTTTTTTTAAAAAAATTTTAACTCTAATTATACTTGATATTGTAATGTGACCTAACACTTTGAAAATTTAACATCTTTTAAAACCAGTCTGCCTTGTATCACAAATAGCTACGGATTCTTAAACAAATAGGGATTCAACTTTTCATGATTCCTACTAAGTTTACACCTGTTTATTATTAACGATTCATGTTAACATAGTTATTTACTAAATAAATGAAAGAATAAAATTCTTTTTTAAACATTTTTAAAATCGTATTATATCAGATTCGATTCCATGAATCTTGAAAAATAATATAATTTGTATTATTTCCTACAATCTTAGTTGGCCTAAATTTTGAGTAATTGCTGAAACGTAGAAGATAAAATATCAATGAGTTACAGATATCAATATATATCTCATATTCCCTCAGAACACTGATAAAATGATAGCTGTGGAAAATTTAACACACGAAACTTAACATATCTTATTACACACTTTGTTTCTAAAATCAAAAGTATATTTTTTTATCCCAAATATATGTCACTAATTACTTGTGTTACCCTTTATTAAATATCATGTTTTAATTTTTAGATTTGTATTTTTTACAAAAATGTTTTTTAGTTATGCTTTTAGTTATGATTTGTTCAAATCAAATATTTTAATTGATGTAAACATATAGTTTTTCTGTTACTAAAACTAATGTCACTAAAACCAGTATAAAAAATCATTTTTTTCATTATTGTTAAAACAAACACAACTTGAATGTTAAAACTAAATGTTGGTAACAAAATGCTTAAGATGAAATAATAGTGATGTAATACTAAATATATCTCACTAATTACTTGTGTTACCTTTTATTTAAAAACATGGCTTCATTTTTAAATTATTATTTTTTACAAAGTTTTTTTTTAGTTGTGCTTTAAGTTATGATTTGGTCAAATCAAATATTTTAATTGATATAAACGTAGTTTTTCTGTTACTAAAACTAATGTCACTAAAACCAGTATAAAAAAAACATTTCTTACATTATTGTTAAAACAAACACAACTTGTTAAAACTAAATTCTGATATCAAACTGCTTAAGATGAAATAATAGCGAAGTCATTTGTTCAAGTCGGGCATAAAGAAGCCTCCAGTTGGATATCGGCGTTAGCATCACAATAAATAACTGTACATGACAGTAGCCCCTCCCCCAACTTGTTCCGATATCAATTTGGAAACAATTAACACTGTTTGGCCCCTTGAATAACACCGGCGACTTGTAATCACTCGTTTCAATGTCTGGCGACCGACCATCGCAGCTCTTAGAGTACCTATTTGCGGCAAATGCACCGTATACAATAATTACAGATGCGCCTCAGACCATCATTTAGCGTCCTGTACGGTTTCGTCGGTGGTTACTTTTCAAATTTGTTTTTAATCAAAAAAATTTTAGGTAGGGAATTAGTTATTCCACAGGCCTACACCGTTAAATCTGATTAAATCTGCAAAATAATTTTTAACGTAGACTAAATGGACACCGGCAAAATGGAAAATATTTTACTTCAATTTTAGCAAAATTATTATTATTTTTTAAATTAGCGTTTGTTGATTTAGTTGTACTATTAGATAATCATTATTAATTTCTATTGATAAAGTATAGAGTTATATTATTTATTTAAAAAAGTATGTATGCTTTAACACTGATAATTTCATTTTATTTTCCAACTTTATAAAGATTTTTGAATATATTTGGTAATAACTTTGGTCTAGTTATATTCCTCTGCTGTCTGTTCAACAAAATTACTCATAATCCGCATTTCTTAATCTTCAGTATTTAGTAAATGCTTTTTAGAGAGGAAGAGATTGTTTTAAAACAGTTATGAAAAGTCAATAAAAAAGGGTAAAAAATTAAACGTTATCTAAAAATAATTTAATTATTCTACGTTACGACCTAAACAAAAACTTATAAAAATAAAATGTATTACTTCAGCAAAAACGAAAAATAATGCAGTCAGATTAACAATAAATTTATTCGCATTTAAAGAGTAAGGATATATTAATTTAATGCCATTAAGGTAGTTTAAAATCGACAGTTATATTAACTGTGACGAACAGTTTACAGGAAGGTAATGTAACCAGAGCTACACTTCAACCGCTCATCATTATCCTAGGTACTCATTTTCACAGGCTAAGTCGACCTGGACACTGAAAAAGCATAAAAAATTCTTTGTAGCTACCGGAGATCGAACCCAGGACGTTAAGGATAGCACACAAGTGAAGAAATGTTTGACCTATAGATGTAATTTAATTAATATATGTAGGCCTATCTGCGTACGATAATAGACCATTACAACGATCAAACACCAGATGTAATAATACCATAGGAAGATAAACAAGCAAAGGAGGAAATGAAACAATACTATGTATGTAAGATATGTAAACAATAGGACCAGAATTACATTTTTATGATGGTCTATAAATTTGTGTAGATGGCACCATATTTTTCGTTCTTTTATATGAAAAAGTGGCATGGACACTTACAACAAGTAATTTAAAAATATTTTTTTAAAGTCAATTCCTTCTTAAATCAACAAAGAAAATTTTATTTTAGTTTCTATTTATTTTATAATTACAATTAATATAAATATGTATATACATATGGCAGATAACAATATTAAGTGTGCAAAATAAAACGCAAATGTCCTTGAAATTTTCCATTTATTTCTATTATTTTTGTTTGTTACTATTAATTAGCTTTATTTTTTTCGTCGCTTGCATTGTGTTGTAGTTCTCGCTCTCCTTTCGCATTGTCCGTTTGTGAAGCAAGGCTCGATACCGTTAATCAAGTTTGTTTGTTAATTTTAATTTTCCCCATTCATTTTTAATCCTAGAGCATTATTTATGATACTGTGTGGTAACCATTCCATCAATTAAAGGTTATACAATGGAGGTTTTTCATACAGATCTTTGAGATGTTTATTTCTATCTATGGAAGTTTGGCTGGTTGCCAAAAAGCTCTAGACTTTGAACATGAAGATACTCAGTTCGAATCCGACCTATACTCCCAAATTTTTTAAATTTAATTATCGAATAAATATTTTTTTAAACTGATTTGAGATCAATTGTCATCCACTCTAAGTTTTAAAATATGTATTTGAACTATATTGTATGAATGAAAACGTATTTTATTAACGATTGAAAATTTGTACAAGATATATATCAGGAAAGTGTGAGCTAATAGAAGGAATTTAAAAAAAAGATTGACAAATGAATGCTTTTGAGTTATATATATATATATATATATATATATATATATATATATATATATATATATATATATCACAATATGTATTCTTGTGTATTAATAAAGAACTAAGTCAAAATACAAATACAAGAATTATAATAATTCTAAGAGTTTTATAATTCTTGTATTTGTATTTTGACTTAGTTCTTTATATATATATATATATATATATATATATATATATATATATATATATATATATCGACGAATGTTGTGAGTATAATGGACGTAGACGAACAAATGAGGTCTAGTATTAGTTGGAGAACTTGTAAATACAATAAAGAGGAAGAAGCTGGATTATTTCGAGCACGTTATAGCCAAACATTCAGAGAAAAATACCCTCTACTGCAGTTGAATATAAAAGGGGAAATAGCGGGAGATAAAACATCAGCAAAAAAATAACATCAGAAATACAGGACTTGCGCGATGACATCATTGTAGAACCATTTAGAACTGTAGGATGGAAAATAAGAATTGATGTTATTATAAAATCTGCGATCAGAAAATCACCATGAAGAAGAATATTCCAAACTCTTATAGTTTTTTACTTTGACTTTTTGTGTATTTATTTACTTATTAACCACAGATAGCCTTTATTTTCAGGAATGATTTATAAATTACTGGCAAACATACGTTATTTTATATCCGCTGCTTCTTTACCTAAACGAAGTTGATAAGGTCCAATAATGTTTCCATCTCATTAAGGTACTTTTTAACTTGTTTCACTTTTTCCTTTTGTTATAAATATCTTTGTGTTATGTTAAGGAAGACTATTCAATTAATTATACCTATTTTGATTATTTCAAAAAATACTAGAATCACATTAAATCTACAAAGAATCTGGAAAGGATGGTAATAATTAAAGTTTATATGGCGACATATATCTTAATAAGCAGCCGTGGAGATGGATCAGATAGCATCACCGCAGTAAACTTATATTTATCGGGGTAATATTAGTGGTGAAAAATAAATATGTTTGAAAAAATTATTGTACTATATTTTTTGTTAAACTACGTATTAAAAAAAAAATGTAGAAATGTTATTTTTATTTTTACCATATTTTACTTCAACAGTTTCAAGGATTATATTCAACACTTCAGGGTAAAATTTGTTATTAAAAATTAAACACTACCTTTAGGAATAAAAGAAAATACCTTCCGAAATTATTGTTAGAATGCTATTGTTCCCATCAAAGCCAAAGCACTTTCCAAAATGGCGTATTTAGGACAACTAAAATGAGTCATTTCCCAACAGCAATTGGTCACAAATAGCCTTGTGTAATGTACGAATCGGTAAGGGCTATATCTACGTTTATACCTGAAGTACCACAGTAAACGTATTTTCAATATTTCTCACCCGAATTCAGTCGAGCAGCTTGGAATCTAGTGTTGGCTGTCTTTTCCCCAATTAGACGATCCCAATATGTCTTCAGTTTTCTTCCGCTTCCAAGAATACTTTGCTGCTATTTTTGTCCTAACGTTGCTTTCGATGATTACTCATCAATCTTTCTAGCGTTCATATCGACATTGTTAACTAACGATAATAAGATGTTATTCTAACTGTCAAAGTAACATTAGATTTATATTAATTTTATAGGCGTAATTAATCTAACAATTGTTGACAAAATAGATTAGGGAAGAAGATAACGAGGGAAATTTAAAATAGAAGAGAAGCTGTAATACTGATGACAAGATTTAGGTAAATTAATAAAATAAGCCGCAATGGCTATTAGTAAAACATTCTGTATTTATTTTTATAATTTCCCCATCTTTCTTGATGCAGAACTGTTAAAGGAATAATTCGTATCGTGAAGATATTCAGAGGGTTGTATGTTTAAACTTTTAGTTATTTTACAAAAGTTTCGGGAACTCATACTTTATAATTTGCTTTATAACTTTTAAGTGTAAACTTCCTATAAAACTCGGGCATGATTTTTTTTCAAAATAGGATACATTAAGCGCCAACAATTTTCTGGGTAATAGTTATGCAATCACTTGCTGTTTTCAGGTCAAAACATTCTATTGGCAAAAATACTACTACGAACATCCAAACCTTTTGGGGTTTTATTTTAATCACAAAATTATTAAACACTTATTAGTTTCATAAACAATATTCGAGCTGGGTTGTGAGTGAAGTTATTAACAAAAGAATAGGCTACGATTCACAATTATAAAAACTTTAATTTCGCGTTTCAATGACATTATGTCATCATCTTCAGTGATGCTACACAATTGAAACTTATTTTAAAAAAATAAACACTGACAGCCTAAACCTGAACGTATTAGGTTATGTTATTTTTTTAATTAAGTTTTAATTGTGTAGCGCCACTGTAGATGTTGACATACTGTCATTGAAACGCGTCTGATATTAAAGTTTCTATAATTGTGAGTCGTAGCCTATTTATTCTTTTGTTTATTACTTATTAGTTTGATAATTTTTCCTTAGATCTTTCTTGAAAACTTTGATTCGATATAAGTCCTTATCTGAAGTCGTGTGTTCACTGCATAACCAGTACTTGTAGGTCATTGCCTACCGATGAAAACCAGATTCCTTTCTACTTTCTTTTGGAAGTAAATTGTTACTTTTATCTCTACCCTCCGCACTATGTCTCAATAAAAATACAACTCATTTGGTTCTACACGTGTTAATAAGCTCATGAATACGGCTTCTTCTATTATTTTCCCTGCTTTAACCGGGCGTAGATGCCATAAGAATTGAACTCTTGTTTTACCAGCACCGAAGGCTTAAACCATTCCTCGACGCTCTGCAGAGGGTATCATTCTTTAAGAGGATCTGAACCTTGATAGCCAAGTTTAGCTGGAAACCCGTTTCCTTTTTATTAAACCTTCACTATAAAGTCTTCTTTATCTTTGTTTTCATTTCCATAAATAATTTATTTTATGAAATCTCTCAATTTGTTTTCTCTGATTAGTTGCATTTTCTTTTAGTAACGAGGCATGACAATAAATATAATGCTTATAACAATGTTTTTCCTCTCGCCCGTGTTTCTTGTATTCTGACGCTGCGAGCCAATTTATTTCTTCAGCAGCCGAATTTAGACACAATTCGTAGTTCGGCAGCCAGGAAAGTGTAAATGTGTTTTAAAGAGTAAACAGTCGACTGCATGCCAGTTAATATCACTATATTGTTATTTTTACTAAATAATCTTCATAAAATACTTTTTAAAAGAACGCTATTTATTGCTTCCAACGAACCGATTCTATTATTTTATGTAACAGAACAAACTGCCTGAATGTTACCTTCACTAACAGCCGTTTCGTAATGCTATTTACAAACTTCTGGCTTTTTTGAGAAGGAACTTATTTTCGCCATAATTTGCCTATTTATACTAGATACAAACACCAACCATAAAATAAATTTGTAATACTGTAAAGTAAATATTAAACGGATTGTCAATGCCTGGAGAAGTATATATTAAAAAATGAAGGTTTTGTGATCACACCTTATCGATCCTGTCTGGACCTAACAACTGGAATTAAAATTAGAATAGTATTTTGCCAGTCAAGGACGAAAAAAAAGCTTTCGTCAGTGTTTTACGCCCAATCAGGAACAACCTGTTCCCGTTAACAGGTTTGTCACGTACTTGGTGGACCATCATTCGTTCTCGTGGGAATTCATCCTTGTTTGAGCTGAGAACGTGGAACGAAAGAAGCGCTGGTATATCAGCTCTCAATACGACGCAGAAATGGTCCATTTATTTTAATCTTTTTATAATCTGACAACCTTTCTATTCCGAAACACATTTTACAGTTCTGTCCAGTCCTTTAATTTTGCCTGTATCTTTCGTGAGAAAACCCTGCCCAACTATGTTTCACTATGATGGTCCTACTTTTTCAAAAATCTAAAAACTATTTCCATTCTATTTAAAATGTCTCCATGTGATTATACTTAAGTCATGAATCTTATTAAATATCTTTTAAATTATTTAAATCAATAGAACCCTATTGTTACGAATAGCCCGATAAAGCAACCAACAGATGTCTCGTTAGGCGTTCACCGTCGAAGACCTTAATCATGGTCTCAATTCTTGCTTATTGTGATAAAAACACAGTTAAACAGGTCACTTTGGGCGTATTGACAGGAAACCTGTTCACTACCCCTCGGAGCTTCTAAACCCTGTTTTCGTGAATGGCACAGACAAAAGGACAAGGCGTCACCACTGTTACTGTTGAAGTAGAACCTGTGCATTTTTTAGTTACAAAGTACCGGATATGAGTTCCCACTTCTGAACCTTGGTTTGTTCCTTTTATCTCCAGCACGTTTTCCTAGCCCTATTTATACAAGTTCCAAAGACCTATTCCTTACTGAATTCGTTACATACACTTTCATATTGTATTCTAATTTATAATGAATTATTTTCGGTTCCCACGTCAATACATCTCACATGTTTACTAAAGTAACTAAATCCGGTCCACACAATAAAGATTGATTATATTCTTTTAAATTGATTCTGTTCAGTTACAAATTCAATTGTTTCATCAGAATTGATGCTCTGAGAAATAAAATTCATATTTTAGTGAAAACGAAACTCGTTAGCTTATAGACCGGAAATATCCAGATCAAATTAATTATAAGTAATTAAATAATAAATAACGAATGTTTGAACCCTTTTAGTAGGAAATGATCTGGTAATATAGCTGCAATTCCTATTGACGTCCGCCAATATTATTTTAGTGATGTCAACGTAGGCCTTACATGCTTCTTGCAATGCCAAACTTTTCCAAGGCCATTAGGCCAAAGTTATATGCCAGCTGGTTGCTCTTCGCCACACATTTCTTTATTTCATAATAAAGGGCTTACAAATAATAACTATTCCCATCCATAGTTTAATCGAAAGGAGTCTAACTTCAAAAACTAATGGTATCAAAATAAATAATATATTATTCCATTATTACGATATTATAAATAGTCATAAAAATCGATGTTGGTTACTTTTATTACAGAATTCTTTTTAAAATTTTAATTTTCTCTTCCCATGTTCTAATTTTTTAAAATTTTTTTTAAAAAGGATTTAACTAATGACAAAAATTTTTTCAAAAATTTTTGCGTAGTCCTTTTAGGAACGATCTTCCGGTGAGTTCTTTAAATACAACTCGAATCCACCACAAAAAGAAGCTGGAAATTTATAAAAGAATTCATCTCTTGATTTAAACTGGCATTCCTGATAAATGCGTTCATCATTGAACAAGTGAAGTTATTTTAAAACGATCAACTATTTTTAAAGACGTACGCATCCTGTTTACATTTGAGGTACTAAAAATATATTGCAGAAATTTATTGCAATATGTGTTTAAATAAATTCAATTTGCAAGTTGGTAGTAGGCGAATGAGATGACGATGCAAGAGGAGGAAAATGGCTGAAAATAGAACGGTTTGCTAGTGATTGGAGTCGAGATATATTTAGCAGAGATGCAGGTGGGGTGAGACGTGGCTTTTCGACAGAAATATCGTCGGTTGCACCAGTCATTTCTTTAATCCATCCATACACATCTCGGCTACGTAGACGTCATTTAACATCAACGACAAAGTAAACTTTGTAACATTCACTTTAGTCATTTACTTCCTAATATTTTTTGTGACAGACACACACACACACACACACACACACACATATATATATATATATATATATATATATATATATATATATATATATATATAGTAAGTTTTATATACGTATATATATATATACGGGGATATGCAGAAGGTTAATAAATGTGATCCTCTAGATATAATTTTGGATTTTTAAGCAAGTACGAGTATGTAATTAGACGTAGGCCTATCCTTAAGACGATGTAATATTGAATGAGGAATATTATTATTCACTTATTATTAGTAATCGTAATCATACTTGGAGACAATTTTTTATTCTTTTGATATTTCTAGGACTACAAAACGCCCGCCACAGATCATACACTACTAACTAATGTGGTTAACTCCTAGTGACAACCCACTATCAATCATCTTATTTCTCCTGGGCAGTTGCCTCTTCATGGCGCCACCTATTGAGTAAATCATGAATATGTGGCGTCCTTTTTTCCCTGAGGACTAATATAAGAATAAAATAAAATATTTGAAATTTCTATAATGATGGAGATTCCTGTTTTTTTCTTTAAAATCCTTATATTGAAGTCTTAGACTCTTATTCGCCTTCACCTCTGACATTAAATTAAGATTATTGAATATAATAATACATATATCAATATAAATATAATATAATATATATCACTTATAATATATATATATATATATATATATATATATATATATATATATATCCTACATGTAATATATATCACTTACACTTGAATGTAGTTAAACAAGAATTTTACTTGGTTTATATGCGAGTCGATTTTCGAGAACTTAATTGCGTGTCCTCATTTTCGAGCATCAACTCGAAATTTTCACCTGATGCTCGAAAATGAAGACACGCAAAGTTGACTCGCATACATACCAAGTAAGATTATTGTTTAAGTACATTAAAGTGTAAGTGATAAGTGAATACAAGAAAACAGTGTTGCAAATATATATATATACATACTGTATATATACATATATACACATGTTTAAATTACCTTGCAAACAAAAAACCTTGTATTTTATTTTTCACTGGTATCATGCTGCTTACATCTTCTATTTGATCAATCCACTTAGTACATTCGGAAACCATGTATTGTGTATCGTTCTCTATAGGGGCAGAAATCAATCTATAGTGACTCTGCCAGAATTACCATGAAATGGTAGGCAGCTGTACATAATGGATGCTTTGATACCTCGCCTACTTCGTAATTTGTAAGGTCTGATTCAACTACTGTGTCGTGCTTCTTGCAAGAAGATCTGTGCAAGGTCTATTGATGCGTACCTGCTGTTGATAGCGTGCTTCACCCACCCTTCACTGTCACAAACACAGGCGCCATCTCAACTGAACATTCACTTTGCCTTCCAACGATAAAATGCTGTTATAGGCCTACATTTCTGGTCATATCACTTCTTTTGTTACTATTAATTAAAAATGATGTTTTTCCAAAATATTTTTAAAAAATCACATTTGGTTACTTTACGTAGTATGCTAATAAATAAAAACGTTTTAAAAATAATTCATCCTTAATTTTCAAATCTAAGCTCCCAATTTAAGTGAGGCCATTTTGAATATTAATACATGGTAACCTTGTGCGTATAGTTTGCATGCTATTAGGTCATATAAACCCCACAGTTTGTTTTCGCGAATTCAAATCGAGAATTCATTTCCCTCTATATTTACCTAAGGGGCGATTAAAGAGAATCTATTTCTCGTACATAGTTTAACTCGCTCTTTTAAGTAGTCTAAAAAGTTAATAAATTTTGCCATAATTAACATATTTTAATGAAGTATTTGAATCACTAAAATTTTAAAAAAATATGAAAAACTGAAAGTTCCTGGTGAAGAAAATTTAGCGATACCTTTTAGATAAATAGAAGAAATTTTACACCTTCAGGTAGATTATTAAAATTATTTACATATAACCTCAACTTAAATAACTTGTATTATCTATTATTGTTGATTATTTTTGTGGCATTAGGGTTGTTTCCAATATTTTCTTTGTAATATATTGTACCACTGTGCTTTTGTTATTGTGTATATAACCTCAAGTACATTTCTTATAACGATACGAAACCAAGTGACATACCCCGTCATGTCAAATTTTGACCTTCATTCATTAGTCTACTTTAGCAGCATCCAACTTTAAATGGAATAAACACGTTTATGATATCATAAAACTTTCTGTGAATTACAATTCGCTAAAACGAATTGCTGATGTAAATCGTATTTTTATAACCAAGTTCAACTAAGACCGACTAACTGATAAAATAATAAAACGCTGGCCTAAGGTTTGACCTAACGAGCTGTTTGTCTCCCCAAACGATCTGTGAGGCTGGAAAACGTGGAAAGGAAAATCGATTGTTTGTATGGGGAGACACAAGCAATCATTCTCTTCAAATCCATACGAATATTTTATTGTTATGGTAATGAATAGGTTTATTAAAACGTGATATCTTTTTTTTCAAATCACAAAGCAATTTTTTTAGTCACCTTTATACTATACTACACCACTACACTGGTCACTTTTAGTAGCAGTATTACACTCCAAAAAATATTTTAGTATTCTCTTTTGTTATTTCTTTTAATCAAGCCTTTATCATCAATATTATCACCTCGCTTCCCCATTACTTTCCGACTAATACTCATCAATGTAGTTCATGAAGCTCTTTACTTTTTGCGTTATTTGTTTGTACTTCTTTCTGGTATTCCCGTTGTTTTATTTCTTTTAGTTAATGATTTTCTAAATATGTTTTATATGTTTATCTTCGAACTACTATTGTTAACTATTATATAATGTAAGATTTAACATAGGAATGTTATTGAAACATAACGAATACTATTTCAAACTCTTAGAAGACAGATCAAAGGACTATTCTGATTCTCCCTTTATAGCGACAGAAAACCGAACTCCCTAATCTGATGATTCTCTGATAACATAACCTCTTCGCTGAACACGAACAAGTCTTCGTCGAGCTTAATGATGATGAACAAGGATGAAGATCGAATCCAATCGGAACCGAATGTTGTACCGCTTTCCCTACCAAGTGTTGTGCCGCTTTGTCTACAGTGTTGTACCATTTTCTCTGGCAAGTGTTCTACAGCTTTGTCTACCAAGTGTGCTACCGTTTCTCTACCAAATGCTGTACCGCTTTCTATACCAGGTTTTGTAAAGCTTTTTCTACCAAGTGTTCTACCACTTTGCCTACGAACTATTAAACCGCTTTGTCTACCAAATGCTGTAACGCTTTCTATACCAAGTGTTGTACCGCTTTGTATAATAAATGCAGTACTGCCTACTCCACCAAGTGTTATACTGCTTTGTCTACCAAGAGTTCTACTGCTTTATCTACCAAGTGTTGTACAGCTTTATCTACCAAGTGATGCACCGTTTTGTCTACCAAGTGTCGTACCGCTTTGTCTAAAAAATGTTGTACTGCTTTGTCGAACAAGTGTTGCACAGGTTTGTCTACCAAGTGTCGTACCGCTTTATCTACCAAGTGTTGTCAGCTTTATCTACCAAGTGTTGTACCGCTTTGTCTACCAAGTGTTGTATAGTTTTGCCTACCAAGTCTTTTACAGCTTTTACTACCAAGTGTTGTACCGCTTTATCTACCAAGTGTTGTCAGCTTTATATACCAAGTGTTGTACAGCTTTGTCTACCAAATGTATCGCTTTGTCTACCAAGTGTTGTACCGCGTTGTCTACCAAGTGTTGTACCGCTTTTCTACCAAGTGGTGTCCGCTTTATCTACCAAGTGTTTTACTGCTTTGTCTACCAAATGTTCTACCGCTTTGTCTACCAAGTGTCGTACCGCTTTATCTACCAAGTGTTGTACCGCTTTATCTACCAAGTGTTATACTGCTTTGTCTAACAAGTGTTGCACAGGTTTGTCTACCAAGTGTTGTACTGCTTTGACTACCAATTGTTGTACAGCTTTATCTACCAAGTGTTGTACCGCTTTATCTACCAAGTGTTGTACCGCTTTGTCTACCAAGTGTTGTATAGTTTTGCCTACCAAGTCTTTTACAGCTTTTACTACCAAGTGTTGTACCGCTTTATCTACCAAGTGTTGTCAGCTTTATCTACCAAGTGTTGTACAGCTTTGTCTACCAAATGTATCGCTTTGTCTACCAAGTGTTGTACCGCGTTGTCTACCAAGTGTTGTACCGCTTTTCTACCAAGTGGTGTCCGCTTTATCTACCAAGTGTTTTACTGCTTTGTCTACCAAATGTTCTACCGCTTTGTCTACCAAGTGTCGTACCGCTTTATCTACCAAGTGTTATACTGCTTTATCTACCAAGTGTTATACTGCTTTGTCTACCACTTGTTGTACCGCAAAAAAACTATTTTTTCTTACTCTACCTTAGAATGTAATGCGTCTATTTGCAGAAGGACAATTACAGTAGCCGGTTCTTCTAATAGAACTGATACGTTTTCTATTCATGAATAATATATTTTGTTATTACAATAATTAGTCTGCTTATTCACAAGTATTACCTTGATAAATCTTAGGAACAAAGATAATTTACAACTTTTCAAGGCCAACCTAAATCGTGTCTAGATATCTCTTCCGTGTGGTAATCTACAAACACCTAGATATGCAAGATCATGAGCGAATACAGTATATTAGCGTCTCAAAGGTAAGATTGTCTGTCTACTTCCTCTCTTTACCTTAATATTTGTATCAAGAAATTTTCGCTAATACTAATTGTTACTTACATATTAGTATTTGTATCAATGAACTTTTCGAAAAATTATAATTCGTCATAGCTTTTGTATCTCTTAGTGGGCGCACATCTACGTACAAAACTAAGTGAGGTTAAAAGGCCTACACACTACAACCTTAAATTACTTGCTCAGTCTACTCCTGCTTATGATGCCTTGTCATGTTAGGAAACAAGGAGCTCGAATATGAAACCATAACTTCGTAGAGGGAGCCGTGTAGAGGAAAAATTAAATATATAGGACATAACAAAACTCAAACAATATTCCTCTTTAACTAAAACAAAATAAACTCTTAATACTACTAAATAACAATATTTAAAATTTAAGAACAATAAACAACATATCGTAAATACAACAAAACAATTTTTATATAATTAAAGTAAACATTTCTTCATCTTCAGAAAGCTATAAACCTTATCTGACTTTGTAACCTGGATTATTTCGGTGAGAAAAGACACCACATGACTGTAATTTTCTTCTTACCCATTCTTATCTATTAGAACGAAATACAGATTTATATATTTTACGGCCGGTAATAGAAAAGCCTGCATAGTTACTACTTCTGAAAGAATTTCAGGTATTTGGAATATTAAAAACAATAAATACACACACACACACACACACACACACACACACACACACACACACACATATATATATATATATATGAAGTTAATATACTATTGTAAGTAATTTTATCCACCATTAAGTGCAATAATTTTACCTTTAAAACTTTAACTTAATGGTGGATAAAATTACTTACAATAGTAATATATTAACTTCATAAAGTCAGTGCAACGGAAAAACAATGGATAACATAAAATATCAAGAATATATATATATATATATATATATATATATATATATATATACAAATTTTTACTTTAACCAATTACGTTTCTCCCTTTAAATTACATTTTATGTGTCCTAACCTTATTTACACAACGTAAGTAAATGAAATAGTGTTGTCTACAACTAATTTTGTAGGTTTAGATATTGTAAAATCAGTTTATTTCTTTAAAATGTTTTAGTTTTTTAAAGATATGAACCTAGTTTATTTAACTACTACATAACCTCAATCTTTACTCGATAAACTTATACAAAATAAAAGGCAATCTCATTTTGTATGAGTTTTTAAAATTCAAAATTTTACTGCTTATTCTATTTAAATAGTTTTCAGTATCAAAATCAAACATTTTGATCTTTAGAATAATACCAATATCTAGGCTAATCCTTTTTCTCAATGTTTTCAAAAAATGCTTATGATTAATAAAGTTTCATATCGTAATACCGCTTAAATCATTACCAATTTAAACCAAAAATAACAAACGTAATGGTTAAATAAATTACTTTGAATTTTTTTCAACTGCGCAAAACGAAACGTTTTTCAACTACTGTAAGTGGTAGGCATTAACTAAACCTCGTAGTCCATCTGTGTACATATTTGGTACAATACTCATATGTACAAACACATAACGCCTACTATGCACATTTTCCACATTTAGACTAACACTGGCAAAGTTAACCTAAATGTGGTTTTCGCCAAAAATAGAAATAGAAAAACCAATTTAATGCCCCAGGAAACAACAGATTGCTTGTACCGTGCGGTTGCCAAACTCTCCGTCTACATTACACTCTACACCTAAATACTATGTAGCGTTTTCTTGGCAAATATATAGAAATGAGTCAATTGCTTTTATTTCTCTAGCAAAGAATTTGTATCTACAATTTTTATTTGTAAGTAAAAATAACTCAACCAATGGTTTACCACCGTATATTTAAAATATCCAAATATTTGCCTGGTATATTTACTTTTAATCTGATTTTATTAAATAAATTTGAAATTACTGGACTATGGCATACAAATAAGATCAGGTCGCATGCATCCCAAGCCAACTAGTAGGCTACACTTGCTTCTTACACACACACTCTCTTTATAGAAGTGAAATAATAATTGATTTATTTAAATTTCCTCTTTTCTATCAATTTCTATAATAATACATGAATATATATATATATATATATATATATATAGTAGAGTCTGACAATTCGACGTAGGTGGGACCGAGATCCCCTCGTATTACACGGTGCTAGAAAAAACAGGAGTTCTAATGAACCCTAATACTGTATTAAGAATGAACAAAATATGCGTATAGAACCATATTGATTACAGTACTTACATAAATTTATGTTTCTTTGGAATGTACAACGTTTATCACGGCTGGTACATTTTTTAGAAAAAGTTACTAAGTGTCTTCTGCATTTGCTTATCAGAATGTTTTCAAGCTGCGGTGTCACCTAAACGTTTTAGCAGAAGCACATCTGTTGGCGTGGTGTCGGTATGTTGTTCAATATAGCGCAGCGCAGTTTCCGTTCCTTTACCGTGACTATTTTCCCTTCTTGTACTGTCTCGGTCGAACCTTCATCTTTATTCTCGTCATCACTGCCTTCAGTAGTTTCTTGTACCATTTCAATATGCATAACATGTGTTATTGTTACTTACGTTCGTCCTTACTCATCCACTGATGTACGTCCGTATCATCGATATTTTCACAACCTGAGAATTTCACGAAATGTCAAATCTCTTTCTTCTTGTAAATCAACGAGACAGTCAACAGTTTTATTATGACTCAGGACTTTATTCTTATGACTTAGGACGAATTACTTAATAGTTCTTCTTATATTTTGTTCCATGATTCGGCTTTACAATTCACAACTTCCTTAAATGCATTTTTTTAAAGAAAGCCTACAATGCTTTCTCCCCTTTCAGTCGTTTCCAAGATAGATTCTAAAAAGTAACGTCTGTATTTTTTCCATAAATTAAAAGACACCCTGATCCATCGGCTGGATTAGGATTCTAACATTTGAGGGAAGATATAAAGCACGGATATCATCAGAGCATAGTTGATCTTCATCGGGATGCGACGGTGCATTGTCTAAGAGTAAATAATTTTAATTTCCTTTTCAACAGATAAAATAGTCTGTAATAGCAATAGGCTTAAATGTAAAGGAATCTGGAACAATAGGGACTCGGATTTTCAAGACTCTACTGTATTTGATTTATCTTTAAATGTACGAAATCAAATATCCTACTTAATGTTGTGGTCATCGATGACCAACATTGTGAGTGGAAGAACCACAGCTCCGAAAATAGACTTGTATAAAAACACAAAACTCGTTATTGAAGTGAAATAATATCGTATGAATTTATTTTACTCTCTCTCCCCCTCCCTCCCTCTCTCCCCCTCTTTCTGCCCTCTCTCCCTCTCTCTCCCCTCCTCTTTCCCCCTCCCTCTCTCTCTCACTCTCTCTCTCTCTCTTTCTCTCTCTCTCTCTCTCTCTCTCTCTCTCTCTCTCTCTCTCTCTCTAACCCAAGAATCTTACTTGGTATATTAACAAGTAGACTTTCGAGAGCTTATTAATTACAGTGCTCTCATTTTCGAGCATTAGAAGACTGCAAGTCTTTTCGAGCTCAAGATTCTTACTTAAGTACATTAAAGTTTTAATGATAAGTGAATACAAGAAAACGGTGTTGCTAACTTTATATACAAACAGTATTTGCAGGTAACCATTATTTCAAGCCATTGTAAAAGAATACTTACTTACATATATAAGAATAAGACAAGCTTTAACAAAAATGGAGGCACAGACTTAGAAAGCGTAACCTTTTGAAAAATAATGTATTTTTTAGTAATGCATTTTTAAAGAAACAATATCATAAATTCCGACAACAGGGACTTTAAATAATTTTGATTTCTTTAATAAATTTAAGGAACTCTATAAGAAGTCTTTAGTGTCGTAATATAACCTTACAGGTGTTTATTGTGCTACCTAATGTCTTATAAAGAAAAGACGTATAATACAGTTTATTAAGATTTGCAGTTTCTTAAGATTTGTAATTTTACAAATTCTTCTACAAAAGTACACAATTGATTGACAGGGTCAATACATTTTAACTTATTGCTAATATATAATACAAAAAGTATTAGAAATACATTACCCACGAGTAATAAAATTCACTTTTGTATGAATAACGTTACCACAAAATAGAGAATTGATTTAAATTAACAGGCAACCAGCTCTAAGTAAAGAACAAAACACCTGTAAGCATTCGCTATGTTTGCGGTTGGGAAATCTTCGGGACAATTCGTTGATATTCGGATTCTAAATATTCCCGTAAAAAAATCTTTATACTGATTTCTTAATATGAATTTTTTTAAAAATAGTTTATGCCATAAGAAGTTTTACTAACAACTTTAAAATCAAATTGTAACTATCATATAGCTACTTTGTTAACTATAATATATAGACAACGGCAAAAATTAAAATAGTTAAACTATAAATCTCACTACACATCAGTTTATTAAAACAAACACACTAGTTTATAAAACAATCAGACTAGTTTCGGCTACGATATCGCCATCCCCAGTGGTTGTTTACTACTGGAGTAGTGTTTTGTGAAGTAGTGTGTTTGTTTTAATAAATTGATAAATAAAGTAGTGAGATTTTGAATGAACTGTTTTAATTTTTATCGTGTGAATAGTTCTCACTAACTAAGCTCTAATGAACTTAATAGGCCTACAATATATAGAACCTAATACAATTTTAAAAATTGTTTCATGTTGAATTTCACTTAATCGTTACGTTTATATGCCACATAGAAAAATCACGAAATAACACAATAGAATATAAACATAATTTTATAAGAACCAAAAAAATATTTAATCGTTACATTTATATGCCACATAGAAAAGGCACGAAATAACACAATAGAATATAAACATAATTTTATAAGAACCAAAAAAATATTTAATCGTTACATTTATATGCCACATAGAAAAGGCACGAAATAACACAATAGAATATAAACATAATTTTATAAGAACCAAAAAAATATTTAATCGTTACATTTATATGCCACATAGAAAAATCACGAAATAACACAATAGAATATAAACATAATTTTATAAGAACCAAAAAAATATTTAATCGTTACATTTATATGCCACATAGAAAAGGCACGAAATAACACAATAGAATATAAACATAATTTTATAAGAACCAAAAAAATATTTAATCGTTACATTTATATGCCACATAGAAAAGGCACGAAATAACACAATAGAATATAAACATAATTTTATAAGAACCAAAAAATACATATTAATTACATTATTTCTATTATTTGTGTACATTTTTAAATTGAAATTCTAAAATTTACAAATTTGTACATTAAAATTTAATTATCTAAGTCAGTTTAAACAAGTATGTGTTTGAAACATTTACATAAACTAGAAAACAGCTGTTGTTTGAAATCATTTGTTATAGGCTGAGCTGAAGCGAGAAGCGTGACGCATGACGGATCCCACGGTGTCATTCCTGGACGAAAAAGTGGCTAGTGCGTCTACTGAAGTTTACACTCCAGTAACAAACCAAACTAACAAGATATCGCGATGTAGAAGAATAAAAATGAAATCAAATACTTAAAAACACTTCTAGGTGGTTGCACTAGCTGACAAGAAAATTAATTACATTGGTTCTTTTATAATGGATACTTATATTAAACTAATTTTTAAAATATCTACGAAAAGTGATATATTATATACAAAGTATAAACCAAGAATTAGTAACATTTATTTTGTGTGATAATTTTTACCCCCTTTTTTCAATTAGATAATTAAATTTATTATTGGATCGGGTTTTAGCGTTAAAATTATGAAAATAGCCAAAGAATACATAAGAGAATGGAAGATGTAACAAGCGAAGATACGTTGTTTTATTATCTGTTGACAGAAATGGCGAATTACATTCGTGACGTGGTGAAATGGCATTCATAACTGTCAGATGCAATTTCATAATTTGTAAACTAATTTTAAATCAATTAGTTAACCCACTAAAAATATTTGAAAGAAACAGTATTACTTCAACAGCGTTGGTTGTGTGTTTGCTCATTTTTACAGGACAGTCTCATGCCTTACTTTGGATTAGGACTTCAGGTCATTGTATTGTCCGAAAGACACAGAAACTCTAGGAAGATACACCGTTATGATACAGATGTCACGTGATTCGTGACTGGAGTTAAAGAATGTAGACAGATAGACAAAGCTTCACTTTCACATTCAATGCGTGGGCTGACGATCATTGCCCACACTCACTCTACATCGTGGACAGTATCGGGCAATGGGAAAGCGTTATTCTCTGTCAATATAGCCACAGAGTTGTAGGAAGACTCGCGCATTAAGACAAAAACCGGTCAGCAAAACTCCGGTTGCTTTTTGCTGATACTTTTAAAAATATTTTTAATGTCGAATAAATTATCTATTTACTAATACAAAATTTATAAGTTTACCTATAAGAATAAGTTTAGTAAAATCAAGTTATAAATAATTTAGGGAATAGGCCTATACAGTACATAAATTCAGTCCGTTCAGAATGAATATAATTTGCGTCGCCCTTTAGTAAAGCATAAATGAAAAGTTATGGTCTAATTGTGCATTTAAAAAGATATACAAGATACATACATTAAGACATAAATATATAAAACGCGTCTATATTCATAAAACATTCAAAGGTTTAAAATAACAGTGTATTATAATGGAAAGCTCAAGAATATAAAAGATTTTAGTGTAAATTACTTTCATGAATACATTTAAATCATTAAAGATATTTAAAGGTAAAAACGAACAGTATTTTCAAAAAGAGGCAAAACATTATGGTCTAAATATACTGTCACAATTACATGCAAGGTGTAATATGAATTTATTTTAAAAAATCCATTCAAAACTATAAACTAGCAATACTTGGAATGAAAAGTAAAATATAGCCTATAATCTAAGGGTTCTTTTATAAAGACGATATTGTTAAAAATTAAAAAAAGGAAACAGATATTAATAAAAAGAAATGTAACACAGGCAAACAGGTAGAATGTTATGTAACACATGCCATAGGATATCGAAGGCAAATACGAAGACATAGGACACTAATGTCATGTAACACATGCCATAGGATATCGAAGGCAAATACGAAGACATAGGGCACTAATGCCATGTAACACTGATGCCATAGGATATAGAAGGCAAATACGAAGACATAGGACACTAATGTCATGTAACACTGATGCGACAGGATATCGAAGGCAAATACGAAGACATAGGACACTAATGCCATGTAACACTGTTGCCATAGGATATAGAAGGCAAATACGAAGACATAGGACACTAATGTCCTGTAACACTGATGCCATAGGATATAGAAGGCAAATACGAAGACATAGGACACTAATGTCATGTAACACTGATGCCATAGGATATAGAAGGCAAATACGAAGACATAGGACACTAATGTCATGTAACACTGATGCGACAGGATATCGAAGGCAAATACGAAGACATAGGACACTAATGCCATGTAACACTGTTGCCATAGGATATAGAAGGCAAATACGAAGACATAGGACACTAATGCCATGTAACACATGCCATAGGATATCGAAGGCAAATACGAAGACATAGGACACTAATGCCATGTAACACATGCCATAGGATATCGAAGGCAAATACGAAGACATAGGACACTAATGTCATGTAACACATGCCATAGGATATCGAAGGCAAATACGAAGACATAGGACACTAATGCCATGTAACACATGCCATAGGATATCGAAGGCAAATACGAAGACATAGGACACTAATGTCATGTAACACATGCCATAGGATATCAAAGGCAAATACGAAGACATAGGACACTAATGTCATGTAACACTGATGCGATAGGATATCGAAGGCAAATACGAAGACATAGGACACTAATGTCATGTAACACTGATGCCATAGGATATAGAAGGCAAATACGAAGACATAGGGCACTAATGCCATGTAACACTGATGCCATAGGATATAGAAGGCAAATACGAAGACATAGGACACTAATGTCATGTAACACTGATGCGACAGGATATCGAAGGCAAATACGAAGACATAGGACACTAATGCCATGTAACACTGTTGCCATAGGATATAGAAGGCAAATACGAAGACATAGGACACTAATGTCATGTAACACTGATGCCATAGGATATAGAAGGCAAATACGAAGACATAGGACACTAATGTCATGTAACACTGATGCGATAGGATATCGAAGGCAAATACGAAGACATAGGACACTAATGTCATGTAACACTGTTGCCATAGGATATAGAAGGCAAATACGAAGACATAGGACACTAATGTCATGTAACACATGCCATAGGATATCGAAGGCAAATACGAAGACATAGGACACTAATGTCATGTAACACATGCCATAGGATATCGAAGGCAAATACGAAGACATAGGACACTAATGCCATGTAACACTGTTGCCATAGGATATAGAAGGCAAATACGAAGACATAGGACACTAATGTCATGTAACACTGATGCCATAGGATATCGAAGGCAAATACGAAGACATAGGACACTAATGCCATGTAACACTGTTGCCATAGGATATAGAAGGCAAATACGAAGACATAGGACACTACTGTCATGTAACCTCTAATGCCATAGCATATCGCAGGCAAGTACGAGACATAGGACACAAATCGCATGTAACACTGATGCCATAGCACATCGCAGGCATGTACTGTGACGTAGAACTGGTGGGGCAGGGTTTTGAAGGCATTAATGCAATGCTATAAGACACCCTTATTATGTTACCCTGAAGCCATAGCACATCGCAGGCATGTGCTGTGACGTAGAACTGGTGACGTGGGACAGGGTTTTGAAGGCATTAATGCAATGCGATAAGACACCCTTATTATGTTACCCTGAAGCCATAGGACATCGCAGGCATGTACTGTGACGTAGAACTGGTGGGGCAGGGTTTTGAAGGCATTAATGCAATGCGATAAGACACCCTTATTATGTTACCCTGAAGCCATAGGACATCGCAGGCATGTACTGTGACGTAGAACTGGTGGGACAGGGTTTTGAAGGCATTAATGCAATGCGATAAGACACCCTTATTATGTTACCCTGAAGCCATAGGACATCGCAGGCATGTACTGTGATGTAGAACTGGTGGGGCAGGGTTTTGAAGGCATTAATGCAATGCGATAAGACACCCTTATTATGTTACCCTGAAGCCATAGGACATCGCAGGCATGTACTGTGACGTAGAACTGGTGGGACAGGGTTTTGAAGGCATTAATGCAATGCGATAAGACACCCTTATTACGTTACCCTGAAGCCATAGGACATCGCAGGCATGTACTGTGACGTAGAACTGGTGGGGCAGGGTTTTGAAGGCATTAATGCAATGCGATAAGACACCCTTATTATGTTACCCTGATGCCATAGCACATTGCAGGCATGTGCTGTGACGTAGAACTGGTGGGACAGGGTTTTGAAGGCATTAATAAAATGCTATAAGACACCCTTATTATGTTACCCTGAAGCCATAGGACATCGCAGGCATGTACTGTGACGTAGAACTGGTGGGACAGGGTTTTGAAGGCATTAATGCAATGCTATAAGACACCCTTATTATGTTACCCTGAAGCCATAGGACATCGCAGGCATGTACTGTGACGTAGAACTGGTGGGGCAGGGTTTTGAAGGCATTAATGCAATGCGATAAGACACCCTTATTATGTTACCCTGAAGCCATAGGACATCGCAGGCATGTACTGTGACGTAGAACTGGTGGGACAGGGTTTTGAAGGCATTAATGCAATGCTATAAGACACCCTTATTATGTTACCCTGAAGCCATAGGACATCGCAGGCATGTACTGTGACGTAGAACTGGTGGGGCAGGGTTTTGAAGGCATTAATGCAATGCGATAAGACACCCTTATTATGTTACCCTGAAGCCATAGGACATTAAAGACAATATTTATTGATTTAAACATTAATAAAATGGGCCAAATTGTAAGACATAGAGCTTTAAGACAGTGCTAAACCTAAAATCTACGATGCGATTAAATCACAGAGGTTGTTTCTGCACCTACGCACTGGTTCTTATTCACCTATACACCTTTATGATTTCTTATTTAACTAAAGTTCTTGTTATAATGTACCAAGATCTTTTTCAGTGTAGTTCTTTTTTCTTTACATCATTTTTACAAATCTCTGGTTTTACAAGCCCTAATGTTTAATTAAATAACATAATGTTAATTTGTAAATTATAATGTTTATTTATATAAACGCAAAAAGCAATACTATTTTAATTAATTACTTATCGTTTATACTTACGTATGCATATAAGCAGTTAATATCTTTCATCTGTGGTGGAAAATTCAAACTAATTTTCTGTCTCTAATGAGAAATTTTGCACCTATAATATTTGTTTATAATATTTAGATAATACTTTTTGTTTATGTGTTTATTAATTGTAATTAATAATTTATGCAATGTGTCTTTTCCATAATTTTGTTTTAAAAATCTTTTGTAAAAACTTCCTGAGCTTGTAAAATATAAAATTTGTTTTAATGCAATTGATTACATCAAAGTATATTTAATACGTCTTTGTTTACACACTGAGAAACGAAAAAAGAGATATATGTTTAGAGGATAATGAGAAAAATTTTAATAGCCGTCACATACGCCATAAGTATAGCGTTGCTTTTTCTAATCCCAATAAATAGGCACTTCGAGTATTTGCACTGACAAGTATCGTCAATAACAGGTGTCGATAATTACAAGCTATGGAAAAGCTTTTTACGCCAATAATATGAACAGCTGTTCAACAATGCTACCTATTTAGTAATTCTGTCTCGACAAGTTCTACACACAAATCTATAGTCGTTTTACGAATATTTCAGCGTATTTCTAAATTCCCAATGCTTGGAGCTATCTACATCACAAAATAAATATTTATTGGGCTATTTCCTTTTTCCACGTAACCGATATAGACATAAAAAAAATAATTATACTGGGCAATGCAGAAAGTTATCAGGAACAAGAAAAAAAATAAAGTAAAGTCTCCTTAGACTCAAAAAATTACAAATTATGAAAGAAAAGTATTTATCACCACAACTCCAAGACAATGTTTATATGGTTTTATTTGTTCCGTGGACAGTTATAGCTTAACATTAGACCACCACTTTCGACTTTTATTATAAAGGTAATTATAATATAGCTACAAAGCAACCAGTTAGGCTAGATTTTAAATTAAAAAAGAGAATAACCTTTAAAAAGGAAACTTAAGCAAGCCAAGTGGAGAAAAGTGAATTTTGGTTTAAGCTTCGGTTTTGCATCGCAGAATGGAGCAAGAAGGCAAAGTTTCACGAAAGGCGAGAATTTACGTCTTAGATAGGTTATTACTTTTTTATAAAAACAAATCTATTTTAACTGAATACTTTATAGCTGTATTATAATGTAGCTACAGTGCAATGTATTGACCTTGTCCTAGACTTCGAGTGTATTCTTTTATTTAAAAATTTATTTGTAGAGTGCGAGCGGAATTTTGGTTATATTTTCCGTGTTCTTGAAATGCTTGATATTTTCGAGTATGCTTTCAGCATGTTCGGTGTAACGGTTTTTTGAAAATATCGATTACTTGGAAAAAGAAAATAAATACTTTTACTGTTATACTTTAATTAGTATGGTATTCAGTATTCAGCATCAACAAGTTTAGTTGATGAATTTTTCTTGTTCTAAGGTTTTACTCAATAAAAACTTCTTAATTTAAAACTTAACGAATGAAAATCTGATAGATTTCAGGTTTTATTAGTTTACTATAAAGAGTTATCAGGTTAATTGATTGGCTACTATTCATACTGGTTTAATGCCATAAAAGATTCAGTTCCGGGGAAAATATTTATTTTAAATAAAGTAGTAAATGCGTTTTTAACCCTAAAAGAAACAGAAAACTACATGACAATATTTCGAAACATGACCTATTGATTGAATCTATCTGAAATCGAAACATCAAGTGTTGGTTGAAACTACCTGACAAAAGTTTGAAACATTACCTGTTATTGAAACTACCTGACAATAGTTTGAAACATCTTCTGTTATTGAAACTACTTACCAATATTTCGAAAGATCATATATTGGTTGAAACTACCTGGCATTAGTTTGAAACATTACCTGTTATTGAAACTACCTGAGAATAGTTACAAACATCTTCTGTTATTGAAACACCTGGCAATAATTCGAAACCTGTCATTGAAACTACCTGAAAATAATTCGAAAGATAACTGTTATTAAAACTACCGGACAATAGTTCGAAAGATCACCTGTTTTTTAAAACAACCTGGCAATAATTCGAAACATCACCTGTTATTGAAACTACCTGAGAATAGTTTGAAACATCTTCTGTTATTGAAACAACCTGGCAATAATTCGAAACATCACCTGTAATTGAAACTACCTGAAAATAATTCGAAAGATAACTGTTATTAAAACTACCGGACAATAGTTCGAAAGATCACCTATTGGTTGAAACAACCTGGCAATAATTCGAAACATCACCTGTCATTGAAACTACCTGAAAATAATTCGAAAGATAACTGTTATTAAAACTACCGGACAATAGTTTGAATGATCACCTGTTGGTTGAAACAACCTGGCAATAATTCGAAACATCACCTGTCATTGAAACTACCTGAAAATAATTCGAAAGATAACTGTTATTAAAACTACCGGACAATAGTTTGAAAGATCACCTGTTGGTGGAAACTACCTGACAATAACTCGAAACATCACCTGTTATTATAACTAGGCTCTAGTTGGTCAAAACTATGTAATTTTTAACGTCGTAAATATGTTCATATTTTTTTATCTTACGCCTAGAATAAAAAAAGGATTCTCATTATAAGATCTGAAAAAAACCTGAACTTTAGTCTACATTTCAAAATAAATGTATGCAGGAATATTTACGAAAAGCGAATTATGTAGCAAAAATTATCTAAAGAGTAAAATACTGTAGATACTCTGAGTAAATGGCATACACAACAAGCATTTTAACATGGGTGTATCGAGCGACGGGGTGCTCTCCCCTAGAAGCGTCGCGGCGCCAAAGACAAACACAAACCTCGCTGTTTATACAGGGCTTTACTCGAGATTCAAACACCAACAGTCATTAAATGGTAATTTGGCCCCAATAACACCCATCCTATACATTGTTCACAAGAGGTGATGTATTAACTTGTGTTCCCTGAAGATAAGAGTGCATCACAGCTTATCGGGTCGTCCTAAATGTTTGGCCGGATTACGACACTAGTTTTCCTATTTTTGTTAAAGAACCCGCTTATAATTTGCAATAAAAACACTACAATCTCACACAAACCTAGTTTTTATCTAAATTTAAGATTACTGAAAGCTACTTGACCTAGAAAAATCACCTGATTCAAGAGATAATGTTTGTTCCAGATACTGTTCCCACATAAAATGTAATTTTATTATTATATAGACGATTGGCCAAATAATACAAGTTTTAGTAAATAAATTAGTTCCCAACAAATGTTATTTGAATAATTTACTTAGATTATTTATTTTAAAACTTATTTACTTCTATGAAACAAACTGTTGGATTCTATCGACAACCGAAACACTGAGAATACTACCCATAAAATTTATTAAATTTGAAAATATAAATTTACACGCTTCATTATTTTCACTTTTTAAACCTAAATTATTTAAATTAACGCATATTTTTATATGTTCTGCTCTGAGCATCAACAAATGGCTAAACAGACAGAGGAGAGCCGTAGCAAGTAGGATGAGTTATTTAACTACTTAATAAACTCAACACCAAATAACTGTAAGTTTATTCGCTCAATACACCTTTAAACAGTAACAGTAACAGTAGAAAGATGTTTTCGACCATCGGATTAAATATTATTATAAACCTATTTTCAATTTAGGGTTAAAAGCAAATCTAGTAGCCTACGTCTAACAAATTTCATTAATTCCCAAATTACTTTAATTATAAATATTTTGGACCCAGGTAGACATACATTAGACCGTACGTATAAAATTTCTAAGATAATTTAATATATTGCAAATCGTTCTTCAGAATGTGTAGGTACTTGTCAAGTTTTAAGTGTTTAGGTTGTTAAGTCTATAATTGCCTGCATAGTACCGAGTTCAAGGTGGAAGACACACCTGCTTGCGTCAATTGGACTAGGTTACTAATGTCACAGAAAGCAGCGACATAACAGTTCAGTGGCACTGCATGGTTTGCTCTACAGATACTGCTTGCATTGCTTACCTCGAGTTACTACTGTCACAGATAGCAGCGACTGTTCGGTGGCACTGGATGGGGTGCTCTACTGCTACTGCTTGCATCTCTTCCCCTACGTCCCTACTGTCACATATAGCAGGTACATCACAGAACGGTGACACAATGCTCTTTACTCTACTGGTAAACCTTGCATCTCTTCCCTCAGGTCACTACAGTAAAAGATAGCAGCGACATAACAGTTCGGTGGCACCGGATGGTTTCCCCTACAGATACTGCTTGCAAAGATTTCCTCAGGTCACGACTGTTACATATAGCAGCAACATAATAGTTCGATGGCACTGGATGGTTTGCTCTACAGATAATGCTAGCACAGCTTTCCTTAGGTTAGTACAATCATAGATAGCAGTGACACAACCGTTCGGTGACACTGGATGGTTTGCTCTACTGATACTGCTTGCATCTATTGTCACAGATAGTGGTGACATCAAAGCTCGGTGACACAATGCGCTTTGCTCCACTGATACTGCTTGCATCACCTTCCTCAGGTACTACCTTCACAGATAGTAGTGACGTCACAGCTTAGTGATAGAATGCGCTTTGCTCCACTGATACTGCTTGCATCGCTTCCCTCAGGTCACTACCTTCACAGATAGTAGTGACGTCACAGCTTAGTGATAGAACGGGCTTTGCTCTACTGATAATGCTTGCATCGCTTCCCTCAGGTCACTACCTTCACAGATACCAGTTACATTACGGCACTGCTGCTACCATAAAGCGGCACTGTGCGCTTTGCTCCACTGATACTGCTTGCATAGCTTCCCTCAGGTCACTACCTTCACAGATACCAGTTACGTAACGGCACTGCTGCTACCATAAAGCGGCACTGTGCGCTTTGCTCCACTGATACTGCTTGCATAGCTTCCCTCAGGTCACTACCTTCACAGATACCAGTTACGTAACGGCACTGCTGCTACCATAAAGCGGCACTGTGCGCTTTGCTCCACTGATACTGCTTGCATAGCTTCCCTCAGGTCACTACTGTCACAGATACCAGTTACATTACGGCACTGCTGCTACCATAAAGCGGCACTGTGCGGTTTGCTTCACTGATACTGTTTGCGTCGTTTCCTTCAGGTCACTACCTTCACAGATACAGTTATATTACTGCACTGCTGCTACCATAAAGCGGAACTGTGCGCTTTGCTCCACCTATGCTGCTTGCATAGCTTCCCTCAGGTCACTACCTTCACAGATACCAGTTACGTAACGGCACTGCTGCTACCATAAAGCGGCACTGTGCGCTTTGCTCCACTGATACTGCTTGCATAGCTTCCCTCAGGTCACTACCTTCACAGATACCAGTTACGTAACGGCACTGCTGCTACCATAAAGCGGCACTGTGCGCTTTGCTCCACTGATACTGCTTGCATAGCTTCCCTCAGGTCACTACTGTCACAGATACCAGTTACATTACGGCACTGCTGCTACCATAAAGCGGAACTGTGCGCTTTGCTCCACTGATACTGTTTGCATCGCTTCCCTCAGGTCACTACCTTCACAGATACAGTTATATTACTGCACTGCTGCTACCATAAAGCGGAACTGTGCGCTTTGCTCCACTGATACTGTTTGCATCGCTTCCCTCAGGTCACTACCTTCACAGATACAGTTATATTACTGCACTGCTGCTACCATAAAGCGGCACTGTGCGCTTTGCTCCACTGATGCTGCTTGCATCGCTTCCTTCATGTCACTACCTTCACAGATACCAGTTACATTACGGCACTGCTGCTACCATAAAGCGCCACTGTGCGCTTTACTCCACTGATACTGTCACCGAGTACTTAAGTCGTAAATTTTAATTATTTCTCATATGGATTAGGTTTTTATACATCAACACTTTATCAGGCTCTAATAATATTGAATTAATCTACAGGCTTTTTTTAAAGCATCTGTCTTCCTTTGACACTTTGAATTTTGTTATTAATTGCTTGGAAATCCGTTGGTATGTCTAAAGCTAATACTAAAACGTATTTGTATCTATATTCAATATATTTGTAGAGCATCTGCTTCTAAAAAAATGCCCAGCGTCCCGAAATTAGCTCATAAAATTAAAACCTAAAACATTTTAAAGAAATACTTTTAAAACAAAAAATAATTATTATTTCTATTTTTTTTAACGTATGTAACATTTTAATACGATAATAATTAATATATGACCTCTATATACCACCAAGGATGGTAATAGAGCAATATAGAAAACTGGTAGTAGATAAAAAACACTTGAAAAACAAAATATAGTATATGTGTGTTGGCTGGAGACAACAGGGCCTGACACTTGAAGAAAAAACCAAAGTTCGTAATTGTGACACATTACCCTAACCATTACTAAGGAAGGAAATGTAGTCGAGTTTAAAGTAGGAAGAAGCAACTTGGGATAGAAGACAATTTTCCTTTGGGATCAATCCTTATTCAATAAGAACAAACACAGGATATATAAGGCAATTCTCAAAAGTATAATCATCTACGATAATGAAATAAGGCAAATGAAAGAAGAACACAGTGACAGCTACAGGCATCAGAAATATAATGCTGGGAACGTGCGGGAAATAAATCAAGATTTAAGAGAGCAACTAAACAATAAGTGGAATTATGAAAGTAAGGCATATGTAAGCAGACCATGTAAGTAGACAACCAAACAACTTAGATGTAGGCTACATGTTCAAAAATTGCCTGAAGAACTCCTTCTAAAGAAATCCTTACGAGGACCCCTTGCGGTAGACGAAAAAGAAGAGGACCTCGCCTTGGTTGGAGAGAAGGTATTTAGTCGAGAATCGAAAGACAAAGAGTTGGATGACCCATGGATTGAAGGAGAGGGTGAAGACTGGGTATCGAGAGTCATAGGAGAACCTTTTAAGTCCATCAAATAATAATAAATAACAATAACATAATAATAAATAATAGCTTTCTATAAGTGTACTCATTAATTCACTTGGCAAAACGCCACTACTTACTGATATTTTTCAGCAGACTTGTTTCACACTTGGTCATTGCATTGTACAATACTGTTAGTTACTGACAAGTAATAGAATTAATTTTCTGAAAAACGTCAGTAAGTAGTATTTTCCTAAGTGAATTAATAAGTAAATATTACAGTAACCTTAATATGTATAACCCAAAAATTGTAGGTTTTTTATAAATTCGTTCAGAAACGTAGAGTTACTAGACTCTTCTTTAAAAAAAAGTTAGAAACTGCAAATTAACATCCTTAATATAATTTATGTGATTCTGAATCCAATTTAATAATAAAAGTTAGTACAGTATAGTCTAGAAATTCCGAGCCCTGATTATTCGAGCCTCAGTTGAATTCGAGCCTATTTCTGGCTGAGCCTATTTTATCTATTTGAAAGGAAATGATGAATCGGGCTTCCAAGAAATGTTTCCAGCCAATCCGTATGCAAAGAAAATGAGTTGGGCTTCCAAGAAGTGTTCATATAAAGTTCTATAAACTTATTTTCTGCATTCATAATTATATTACGTATTGGGCTTATTTTAACTCCTATTTTTTTAATGCACAGGAACGTATTTCCGTATAATCCGTGTTTTCGATAATCCGAATGGGTCTCGGATCTACCTCGAATTATCGAGACTCTACTGTATTTCAAAACTCCAACCGCGGCGGTAGAGAATTAGTGAATTTATACAACAACGGTTAATCTGCTATTGTTATGAATTGCTCCTTTCTGTACTAGTAAATAATGAGGTTAAATTTATAAACCTAAAACAACCTAAAAGAGATTTTTACTTAGTATACTTTTTAATCAAATTGTTATAGTTTCTCTACGATCTTTGATCATGTTCCTGCAAAAAAAATTATTATGCAGATGTTTTTAAAGTTACTTTTCAAATCTCAAAATGTTTTGTTACTTATAAACGAATTTTGAATATTTATTTGTAAATAATGTTGACGAGATCCAGACAAAATATGTAACCAGTAACGATATCTCAAAATAATTTCTCTAACTTCTCTGCAATTGTTAATCGACTACATTGAATGCCACGTTACAAATCCCATGACTTTTATACTTCTGTCACCGTCTATCTTACTACCATAGTTCTAAGCTCGGTCGTGTATAGACTTTGCATTAATAATTTGCTAGTTGTAGACTATATTCGCACTTATCAAGGCAGGTGAAATATAGTGCACGCTTAATATAGTTGTATTTAAAATAACTAACTTAGTCATCAATTACCACTTGCGCACTTATACATCTTACGATCAGAGGGAAATAAATGTTGTTTCAGTTGGTAGCATGTCTTAAATCAACCTCAAAATGTCATAAAGCAGTAGAATTATTAGTTTGTAATTATTGCCAAGTCTGTTAGAGCAATTCTAGCGGTCTAGAAATGTGGCAAGTGTTTTCAGTTTTGAAATTATGTGGTATTTTTAACGTAAAATAAAATCACACAATAATAACTTTGGCACTAGCCTTTGATATTATTTTTCAATTTCTCTGAAATTTTATTTACAATAACTCTCTTTGTAGGAAGTCTTCCAGTTTTCCATTCCTCTTCAGTAACTCTTTAAAGAAAATACAAAAGTTATATAACATGAATAAATAGTTGACTCAAAATCCCATTGAATTTGGACTTTTGAAACTCGAAAGAAAGAAATATTTCACTGAAAATAGCTATGTATGCATTAGAGGCTGAGAGATTTTTCTGTAAAATTCAAAGGCCTCTGTAAAGAGCCAGCGAATCTGTCTCCCCAGTCTTAGGTAATCCTTAGTTCCACCTATCGATTTTAGCTCACAGACACCATACTGGGCTATTCAATCACAACCCTTCTCACACTCTTACCGTAATCATTTCCCCATCCTTAAAAATCCTTCCAACGCATAACACAATCCTTTCCACACCCTTCACAATACTTGCCACACCAAACCCGGTTCCTATCCCCCTTTCATATTCCTTCCCACACCTATCACAATCCTTTCCACACCCTTCACAATACCTGCCACACCTATTCCAATCCTTCTCACGCCCTTCATAAATCTTTCACCGATCTTCCCACAGCCTTCACGAGCGATAAAACTCTAAATTAAATTACTAAACATTTAAACTAAGATTATAAACGTAATCAAGTGAACATTAGAATTAGATTTTTTGTCTAAGACGCAACTCTCTTTCAAATTCAAATACTAAAGCGAATACTAACAAAAGAGTCCTAGATCATAAGGTCATATTAGAGTAAGGCTTGTATCTTTGCATAATTAAACGATATAAATAGATTATTATCGTTGACAAGTAAGTAATAAGGTTAAAAGCAAATTGTCAATACATATTTTCTACGTTGCTTACTTGCAATTGTTTCTCTGTGAAGATTTTATGTGACCAAGATGTCCTTATTATTATATGTTTTAAAAAGTAGAAACCCTATATAAATTTGTTTCATCAATCAACTAAATTGTTTGTTTAAGCTTTTGTTTAGGTTCTGTTTCAAGCTACGACTTCAGGAAAAGCCACTGTTTGAAAAATTGCCATTTTTTCTGACAATTAAAGTTTTTAACAATTTGTATACCATATTTAAATATTTCAAAAGTTTACAATTTATTATTTGTTATTGTATTAAATTATGTACATTATTTTTTTAAAGCAAGATATTTAATAAAAAAAACACCGAACCAAATTAAGGTTGAGCAACAAATATTTTTTTATAAAATTTGGCAAATAATTTACCCATAAAGTGGATGATGTGTAATCTCAAACTCAACCAACAGATTGCACATTACGTTTTGATTTGATGAAAGTTTAAAAGAAAACACATTACATCACCCAGTGCAATTGACAACAAGAATAAATAATATTTCAACAAATGTGTTAAAGCTGTACTTAAACTAATATAAGGTTTCATCTTTATTAGTTTTCTGACGATGAACCGTATATATAATATAGTAAAAGCAGATGTCATGTAATATTTATAAAACACTAACTAATAAAATACAACTGTAACACTAATAACGTGAACTATAACAAGAACAAGTTGAACTATAACAAGAATAAGTTGAACTATAACAAGAATAAGTTGAACTATAACAAGAATAAGTTGAACTATAACAAGAATAACTTGAACTATAACAAGAACAAGTTGAACTATAACAAGAATAAGTTGAACTATAACAAGAATAAGTTGAACTATAACAAGAACAAGTTGAACTATAACAAGAATAAGTTGAACTATAACAAGAATAACTTGAACTATAACAAGAACAACTTGAAGTATAACAAGAATAACTTGAACTACAACAATAATAATTTGAACTATAACAAGAATAACTTGAACTACAACAATAATAATTTGAACTATAACAAGACTAACTTGAACTATAACAAGAATTACTTGAACTACAACAATAATAACTTCAAGTATAACAAGAAAAACTTGAACTACAACAATAATAACTTGAGCTATAACAAGAACAACTTGAACTACAACAAAAATAACTTGACCTATAACAAAAATAACTTGAACTATAACAAGAATAACTTGGCCTATAACATGAATAACTTGAACTACAATAATAATAAATTCAATTATAACAAGAACAACTTGAACTACAACAATAATAACTTGAACTACAACAATAATAACTTCAGCTATAACAAGAATAACTTGAACTCCAACAATAATAACTTGGACTATAACAAGAATTACTTGAACTACAACAATAATAACTTGAACTATAACATGAATAACTTGAACTACAACAATAATAAATTCCATTATAAGAAGAACAATTTGAACTACAATAATAATAACTTGAACTACAACAATAATAACTTCAACTATAACCAGACAAACTTGAACTACAACAATAATAACTTCAACTATAACAAGAATAACTTGAGCTCCAACAATAATAACTTGAACTATAACAAGAATTACTTGAATTACAACAATAATAACTTGAACTATAACAAGAACAACTTGAACTACAACAGTAATAACTTGAACCATAACAAGAATGACTTGAACTACAACAATAATAACTTGAACTATAACAAGAATTACTTGAACTACAACAATAATAATTTGAACTATAACAAGAACAACTTGAACTACAACAAAAATAACTTGACCTATAACAAAAATAACTTGAACTATAACAATAATAACTTGAGCTATAACATGAATAACTTGAACTACAACAATAATAACTTGAACTACAACAATATAACTTCAACTATAACAAGAACAACTTGAACTACAACAATAAATACTTGAACTATAACAAGAATAACTTGAGCTATAACAAGAATAACTTGAGCTATAAGCTTTTATCTGAATATAAAGTGTAGTATGTAACCTGACTTCTGACCACTCGGCTAACTAGGATGGTCCGGACGTGACTTATCACTCGCAGCATCCTGCACCTGTTTCCTTAATGAGCTATGTACTAGCATGTAACTAATTTCTTGACGTAATCATAATTTTAAATTTTTTTAAAAAATTATAACATTTTACATATTTGCAACGTAAAATGTTACATTTTACAACAACATAAAATTATACATTTACAATTTATACATTTACAACATATTACATTTTGTACAACATAAAATATCTCGATAAATGAGGAACATATAATATTCTGCGTATTATTTAAACCCGTGAGAGCACACTTAATGCAAAGAGCAATGAAATGACGTGAACAATTGTAGCACTATTTATGTTATGTTTGAAACGACTATTGCGAGGATCACATGCCGAAAACCGACTGCAATGACGTCACCTACAATGTTGTACGTAACAGCTACTACGCTCTCAGTTGGCTGTTGACTTTATCGTAAAAACATTGTTGCGTTGAAATCCTTCTAATTTATATAAAAATGTTAAATTTTCAAATCTTCAGAAACGCCCATTTAAGAGAAGAAAGGTTGGAGGGCTACTTCCAACACAATGATTACAAACCACTTCTGTGCTTACGACAAAGTTTTCAGAATTCATTAGAATTTTTAAGCTTCAGTTTGAATTTTTGTTTAGATTAATTTAAGATGACAATCAGAAATTCTCTTCAAATTGTAATCCCTACTCAATCAGAGTTGAGGAGATATTTGCTCTGACGTTGAGATACTTAGTTATTAGGAAAATATATACTGTAGTCTGTATGATGTAACCTGTCTTCTGACCACAAGGCTAACTGGGTTGGCTCGGAAGTGACTTATCACTTGCAGCTGCCCGCACCTATTTCCTTAATGAGTTATGTACTAGCATTTTCACTAATTGATTTGACATTCTTAACGTAATCATAATTTTTAAATTTTAATCAATTATCTCAAAATTACGTAAAAATAAAAAAACGATACCAAACACTACAAAATTTGGCAAAAACAAATAATATAGGAATAGCCTGGTCTTGTGCAGTAACAATTAAGTTGTTTAAAACAATAATAATAATCAATTATGTCGGTTGTGGTATCATTCTTCTTGTATTTTTACTTACGTTTCAATTAAAGAAATAGCTAGGGCGTCTGTGAGTGATAAAGTACGCCCGGGCCTTTTCAGGTAGCCAAGCAGTCTTAAGACAGGTTACATCATACATACTATAGTATCAGCCTCTTCAATAGTATTCACTTTTGTTTACTAATTACCCACTTTATCCTTAAGCAACTAACCCATCTCATAGACTAGTCAATGCTATAAAATACCGATTGTTTCTCTTTGTAATACATAATATTAACTATTTTTAACTACACCAATTTTCCAAGATCTTTATAAAGAGATCTCTGTAGTCTGTCGCTAGTACCTATGCCTCTGAGACTTGGTAACATCACTAGCCAGTAGTACTACTTCGTTACCTTAGTAACACTGACGAGAAACTCTACGACAAAGATGCCTAAAGACGTTACTCGTTCCTTCTTTCTTTACCTTTTCAGAGGGAATGTTACTGGCGGTAGTCAGTGTTCGATGCCCTACCTCATATTTCTACTCGCAACCGCCGCCAGATTTCGTTTTTGCGAGTGACAAAAGACCTAGTTTATTAAACTTGCATAGCCGCAACTTTGAGCCAGACTTTTAACAATAAGAATAATAAATGGCTCCCTTTCTACATTTGTTCCGTACTACGCCAGTGACAAAGAATACTCCACTGCACAACGCCGGAGAGGCGTTACTACTGTGAGGGTCGCAGCTCCTCGCGGTGTATGCATAGTATATACATACTAATACCAACAATGCACATGTCCCTTTTCGTAACATGGTTAAGTCAATCACAATAACCGATATATTCAAATCAAAATAAAATAAATGCTTAATGTAATTCATTTGTTACTATGATCAATATTATTGTAAAAGTCGTGTTTCTTAATATCAAGCAATTAATTTAGGCTTTTTGGATGCGTTAGCAATGCTTGTTTTAATTAACATCAAAAATATAAAAGAATCCGTTTCCCTTTTTTAAAAATCGTATACAGTGGACGCTTTCACGAACTAAACTGTACTAGAACCGTATTAACCTGTAACTCTTTAGTAAATACAAATAAATTATCAATTCTCCTCTTTTTTTAAGTAATTAATTGAACTTAGTTATTACATGACATGGCTAGGACGTTCAAATAAATTACTCACTTATAAGTAAATCAGTGAATCAATTATAATACTATAATTGTGTTAAACTAAAAAACCACATGGCTTGGCGACTCTCGTGGCAACCAGACATTGGATACTGTTTATTCCAACATCCTAATATTCACATAAATTGTTCTAGAACACTTTTTTTACAATTTCACTTCTTGAACCGGTTCACAAGAAGACGTTACTTTTTATCCCAAATGAGCGGAAGTTCTGCATTAGGGAGTTACTCTTCCAACTAATCAAGGGAGCCTCATCTTTCGTCCTTCATTCTACTTATCTCTCCGTATTACTTCCAATAAGGGGATAAACCATACGTCCAAAGGTTTATTACGACCTCAAATATAAAAACTTCTGTCATCCTTAATTATATTTATGACAACACTTATATTTATGAAACATTATAATTCATTCTAGATGTGTATTCAGTACTCATATTTACCTTGTATCTTACAATTTTCTAACTATATAATTGTTTTCTTAGAGACTTATTTGAACAAGTAAATACAATAAAAAATAATGAAGGTAACTGGATATTGAAGCTACTGACTATACAATAGAGTTATTTCAGCTAGTTAGCAATTTGAGAAACTACATCCTGTAATAAAGCATACGGCTCAGTTTTATTCAGTTTTTGAGTATATTTAATGTTAACAATCATATATAGCCACCTTGTATTTAAGTTTGTACTATGAAATGGGCCTAGAAATAGCTATGAAACAATGAACTTTGACATCGCTGCAATACGAAAGTTACAGCGGATGGTTCTAAAAAAAAAGAAGTCAAGTATTATAATATGTAACTATTTTATTATTTTATTAACTTATTTTATAACTTTTATTATATAACTATTTGTTTCGATAGTATACTTAACCTATTTAAAACAATTATTCTCCTAAATTTATAATTAGAAATCTGGCTGTATTTTACACAACGATTGTTTCTTGTAGAAACAGGTGTCGGACTTGTAAACCTCGTTTAAACTCCTGCACAGAGCCTTAAATTTAGAATCAGTTACATTCAACGTACTGACGTTGAAGAAATGCAACTTTAATTGATATTCGTTTTTAAAAATAGTTCAGAATTTTGAAAATATAAATGTATATTACATTTATTTCTTACTTAAAATTAGCAGTAAGTTCTAACAGTATAAATCGCTAACACTCATTTATAATAAACTACAACGGAATAAATAGCAATGTCTCCGAGGTACCTAAAGAGAGTAGTCTACTATACTCATATAGTCTGCGAACATATTCTTTTACTGATCTATAATAGATTTACCAAGTTAAAAATGCATTGTTAACATTATTAAAAATCTAAATTATAAATGTGCATTGTTTTAAACGGGAAGTAAATGTTACATTTTCTTTGATTATACTTATATTTTTAATAAATAATCACTATAATTGTATTATTTTGAAATGAGAAAATACTATGGGCGTAAAATAAACTTACTCTAAGAAAAACATAATTCTTTTTGTTATTATTATTAATAATAGTTGTAGCCTTTTAATCACAATAGATCAGCTACAGATCATTTTATTTTTATTGGTTCGTAAATTGTGTTTTCGGTTTCTTAATTGTAACAAAATAATCCATTATATCCTAACTCCGTTTCTTTCTTTCGTCAATTCACCTATATTTTATTTGTGTGTGTGTGTGTGTGTGTGTGTGTTTGTTTGTGTGTGTGTGTGTGTGTGTGTGTGTAAATATATATATATATATATATATATATATATATATATATATATATATATATATATTTATATATATATATGTGTGTGTGTGTTTGTTTGTGTGTGTGTGTGTGTGTAAATATATATATATATATATATATATATATATATATATATATATATATATATGTGTGTGTGTGTGTGTGTGTAAATATATATATATATATATATATATGTGTGTGTGTGTGAGAGAGTGTGTGTGTGTGTGTGTGTGTGTGTGTGTGTGTGTTGTGTGTGTTTGTGTGTGTGTGTGTGTGTGTGTGTGTGTGTGTGTGTGTGTGTGTGTGTGTGTGTGTGTGTGTGTGTGTGTGTGTGTGTGTGTGTGTGTGTGTGTGTGTGTGTGTGTGTGTGTGTGTGTGTGTGTGTGTGTGTGTGTGTGTGTGTGGGTGGGTGTGGGTGGGTGGGTGGGTGCGTGTGCGTGTGTGGTGTAAATATTTGCATCGTTTATGTCCTTGATTTTATTATAATTCTACAAACTGTAGCTTGTATTTTATATTTTATCAATCCTAATTTTCAATCTATTGTTTAACGCACCAATTTTCGTCCTGATTTTATTTCTGTATTTAGTTACAAAATGGAGAAAATTTCGTATAGTGCCACGAGGCAATGAGTACACCTTTCATTGTTAATTATTAATTTTGATTTATTTATATAAATTTACAATTTATGAGAAATTAAAATAATATAAATTAATTATTTTGTCACTTTAATTAATTTAGAATGTGAGCAATTTTAATTAAAAACAAACATTATACAAAATAGTTAAAGCTATTGAGCCTAACACTCGTTCGTACGATTTATAAATTAATATTCCTTTATAACCTCAGCATGAGCTTACAGAAGGCCATGGCATTTAAAGACCCAAAATAATCACAAGAGAACGTTAAATAAAATTATTTTGCTCTAAATAGTGCCAAGATTTATTATTCCGAAGATGTTTCTATTTTCATAACCAAAACCCCCTCCCTTGTGCTTCCCCTCCGCCGCCGTTGGATATGACATATCAAACAAACAAGCTATTTACACGCCAGCACAAATCTAGTGTCAAAGAACTATGACACTCATTTTGTCATGCGAATTGGTAACGCTAAAAGTTCGTAAACCTGCCTCTTAAAATAAAATATTCGAGTTGAAATCTAATAATAAAGTGGTGAACAAGCCGGAGTTGATTATGCGTTGGTAGCCGTTGCGCACGCATGTTAACGCACTCGCCGATGTTGGCGACCCTGCTAACAGTCTTATAATAATTACGAAGGAACGATGCCAGAAGCGGAGGAATTTGTTGCTTTCAGAATGAGCCAAGTCTCGATGCAAATTGTCGACGAATCGTTTTTAAAAAGCGTAATACAGAGTGGACGCTTTCGCGAACGATACTGTACTAGAACCACATAACCAGAAACTCTTTAGTATATGCGGATAAATTATCAATTCTTATCCATTTAAAAAAATTAAACATAGTTATTAGTCCATACCATAGTTTGGACGTTCAAATAAATTATTCATCTATAAATAAATCAGTGATATAATTTCAGTGTTACTTATTGTGTAAAACTAAAAAAAAACACGTGTTTGGCCACTCTTGTGGTAACCAGCCATTAGATACTGTTTATGCCAACACTTAATACTCAGGTAAATTGTTGTCAAACATTTTTTACAATTTCACTCAAACTACAGTAATTCTGCTACCAATTCTTCTTGAACCGGTTCACATGTAGACGTTACTTTTTTTCGGGATTGAGAGGCAGTTCTGCATTAGGAAGTTACTCTTCCAACACTAATCAAGGGAGCCTCATCTTTCTTCCTTCATTCTACTTATCTTTCCGTATTACTTTCAATAAGGGGATAAACCATACGCTTAAAGGTCAATCTCAGGAAGCAGGTTAATTGTCTTCTGGTCTGTAGGAGGGACCTTAGAGATGCGACCTTGCATAAGTAGGTAAAAATCCTATTTAGGCTTTCGAATATTCTTCTATCCTTCAATCCACATCCTCCAATTTCTATATAATAAACATGTTTTACATATGCATAAATTTTTGTCTTCTTGTCTCTAAACAATTGAAATTTCTTTTATTCAAATCTCAAAGTTGTGAACATACGAGTGCACCATTCTTTCATCACCGTCTGTAACCCTGCCCAAGCAAGCTTTCTTTCTTTCCTGCCCCTCACAGCTAGAGAATATACATCTTACCTTAATCCTCATTTACTCAAATAACACATTCACAGTGGATGGCGGCATTTCTCGTTATATCGCTCCCGTGCTACTGACCAATGACTGCATGCTTAGCAATTGCTTCACTGCTGCAAACGGTTTTCGTCACAGAGATGGCCCGTCAAAGTAGTGAATCGATTAATTAACGTTGTACATTTCACAATCCTACCTATCAATCATGACAACCTACGTTAAGCCTACGTTCCAGTCAAATACGCCAACAACATTGAATTATTCAATTTTAAAACACACACACAAACAAACAGGTCACGATTATATGACAAAACGTGCATTTCCCTAGCTGCAATTTTAATTGTGAAATCCAATTTTTAAAAAAGTTGAAGCTTAAACAAGTAAGATTAAAAAAATGTGTCAATTTTTACTGTGGTAAAAATAAAATTATTTTAGTTAATTTTTTATTTTATAATTACAATTAATATGAAAATGTATTTACATAAGAATCACAATATTAAGTGGTAAAATTGAAAGTGAAATTACTTGTGTATTTTCCATTTTCCTCAATATACAGTATGTATTGTTGGACTATTATTTTTGTTTGTTACTATTTATAAGTATACTAATTATAATAGTATTTTTTAGTTTCTAATTTATGAAGCTGATGGTAGTCTATAATTTCTCATTCTGTGTACCTTATGTATTGCGTCATTATTGCAAGGAACCTTCTCTTATAATTTCTCATATAGCAAATCTTTGAGCAATAAATTTCTAGCTATGCAAAAGTTTCATTAGTGCCAAAGTTCTGGATTTCAAACATGTGTTCTTTCAGTTCGAACCCGACCGATACATTAACTTTTTGAAATTTAATTAATGAATAAATATTTGAAAAAAACTGTATCAACATAAATTGTCCTCCACTAAAGGTTTAAAAAATTAATTTTAACTTAATTCGATGAATAAAGGGTATTTTATTAACGACTGGAAATTTGTACAAGGTATAAGAGAGTGTGAGTTAATAAAGGAATTTTAAAAGAATTTAAAGCTTAAAATATCTCGATATATGAGGAACATATTAAACTCTTGCCTATTATTTAAACCCGTGAGAGTACACGTAATGCAAAAAGCAGTGAATGACGTCTACAATTGCAGCACTAGCGCTTAGTACGACTATTGCGAGGATCACATGCCGAAAACCGACTGCAATGACGTCACCTACAATGTTGTACGTAACAGCTACTACGCTCTCAGTTGGCTGTTGACTTTATCGTAAAAACATTGTTGCGTTGAAATCCTTCTAATTTATATAAAAATGTTAAATTTTCAAAGCTTCAGAAACGCCCATCTAAAAGAAGAAAGGTTGGAGGACTACTTCAACACACTGATTACAAACCACTTGAGTGCTTACGACGAAGATTTCAGAATTCCTTTAAATTTTTAAAGTTCGGTTTGAATTTTTATTTAGTTTAATTTTTGATGACAATCAGAAATTCTCTTCAAATTGTAATCCCTACTCAATCACGGTTGAGGGGATATTTGCTCTGACGTTGAGCTATGTAGTTATTAGGGAAATATACCAAGAATTAGATTATGTTAAATTTTGAGAGAGAGTGTTTTATTGAGTGTAACTACATTTTGATTTATAACAGAATTATTGTTTTATTAAAAGTTAACATATCTTGTTTGTAACTACAATTTAGTTGTAATTCTATATACAAAAAAGAGTAAATATGAATTTAGTGACAGAATATTAATTACGTCCTGTCTAGTCTACTACAAGACATCATACAAATTCCAATAAAGTAGAATAAAATATTACTGGAAACTGCATGATATTTTATCAAATTAATTGGAAACGTTTTATATAAAGGAAGTCAGAGTTTTGGTGAAATAGTCCCCTATGAAAACCGCTTTGGTTTATTAATAATATTATTAAATTTCTTCTATTAGCTGACACTATCCTTATATATATATATATATATATATATATATATATATATATATATAAAACGTTGCAACACTTTTTTCTTGTATTCACTTATCACTTTCACTATGTGTACTACTAAAAGACTATGGTCTACTAAAACACCCGGTCAGTGATGCTCGATAATGGAGCTACTATCAATCTTTGAAAGTTAACTCGCATAAAGCATAAATACCGAGTAAGATTCTTGGTATCTTGGTACAAAGTAAGAGATATATATATATATATATATATATATATATATATATATATATATATATATATATATATATATGAAGTTAATATATTACTATTGTAAGTAATTTTAGGTAAAATTATTGCACTTAATGGTGGAAAAATTACTTACAATAGTAATATATTAACTTCATAAAGTCAGTGCAACGGAAAAACAATGGATAACGTTAAATATCAAGAATATATATATATATATATATATATATATATATATATATATATATCTTGTACAAATTTTCAATCGTTAAAAACAAGTTTTTATTCATCCAATCACGTTCAAATGCATTTTTTCAATCTGTAGTGGAAAATAACTGGTTGAAAAAGTATTTTCAAATATTTATTCAATAATTAACTTATAAAAATTTGGGGCTCTAGGCCGGATTCGAACTGTCTATCGTCATGTTCAAAGTCTAGCGCTTTTAGCACTGAACACATTTCCCCATTGCTTGAAGTGAATTTGTCAAAGAAGTATATGAATTTTTCTTTTGCTCCCATCTGATTGTCGTCGAAACCTCCATTGCACAACCTTAAATTGTTGCCATGGTTACCACACAATGTCGGCAATAACGCTCAAGGATTAAAAGGGAATGAAAAGAATAAAATAAACAAACTAGATTAACGGTATCGAACCTTGCTTCAGAAATGGACAATAGGAAAGGAAAACGAAAAGAAACTACAACACATGAAAGCAACAAAAAATAAGAAAGCGTAAAATAGTGACAAACAGAAATATTTTCCAATACCATACATAGAACGGAAATTGGAAAATTGCAAGGAAATTCGCTTTTAACCGCTTAATATTGTTATTCTGACATGTGTATATACATGAAAGAAACTAAAATATTTTTTTTCATTGAAATTGACATTAAAAAAATTGTATATTACTTGTTTAGTAAGTTGATACCGATATGTTATTGTCGGAGTATTGACAAGTTGTGTATTTGTAGAAGTGTCAGGACTTGAAGAAACTAATGGTAAACTCTCCAACTTGACAAGTTGCTGTAACCATAGTAGACGTATTTAAAAACCTTTTGAAAGCTTTGGAAACATAGGCAGTTGACTAGTTTTATCATCTACAAATACTTCTTGGTAATGGAATCTCTCACTATTGCCCATTTCTTTTTAGGAAAAAACATTTTTTTCTTTCTGTGATTCATTCTCTTTTGGTTGTTTGACTCCTCGCGATGCCTTCCACTTTGGAACGGTGAGGTAGTTGTGGTTAAGTACAAGCAAGTACTTTATTCTTGGTGATAGACTGGCATTTCGTTAAAGTTAATCATCTATTTCACCCTAAGTTATTCAAGTTCCTTCAATTACGCTGCAAAAATTCAAACATCAAAAAGGAAAGTGATATTTTGAAGAAAGAAACTAGAAGGTTGTACTTCAAACCGCTGCAGGAGATTATTGGTACTTACCGCTCATCACCGAATGATAGTATTTCTTCCCGTTGTTCTTGGTTATATTGCTCTTCTTCCGTTAAATGTTTCTGCAATCACCAACTGTTAACAGCACATGATTGCATTTGTATAATTTTGTACTCTTAAAATATATAAGGATATAATTTATTCAAATCATTCACTGAATGTTAACGACAAAACACAATATTTTACCTTTAAAAGTTCTTGGAGGGGTCATATCATTCATTGCAAATTTCGATTCCGAATATCAGTGAGTCAAACCAGCCGTACTCAATAGAATCTTGTATCATTATACCCAATGCAATTCCAACAGGTGTTTGGATAAGAAGGCCTACTAATAATACGTGAAAGGGATTGTCCCAAACGCTGTTGGAGCCCTTGACAGCAAGCCTGTTAGAATTCAGTCCCCTGATAAATCAATATTTCTACATAACATTACGATCAAGGAGGCATTCTATATCACAGATTATGTACATTGATCGTAGCACGGTTGTACATTGAATCATACATTGATTCGGCAAATTTGAAGATAGCGGTAGTTTGAAAAATTAAATTTTAGCAACAGGTTTTACTCAGATACCAACGCCTCCTGGGCAGTCCTTAAATCTTGTAAGGATCACCGCATGCGTTCTTTGAAAATGATGCTTTCAGGCTGCACCCAAACTTCATGAATCCACAACAACGAGGAGATACAAAAACAAATCGGCTTCTATTTACATAGCGTGCCGTCCCGCGGAACTTCAGAGAAGTAGAGATTTACGTTCTGGCTCAAGTGTTTTGTATATTCTATAATCCAGTCTGCAGTAAACCTGTCGATAATGTGATTGTTGTTAGTTATTGTCACGTGTTATCTCATGAATACAACGTGCTACCACATGAAAGCAAGACGTGCAAACTATGAGCTATGAGGAAATAGAATGGCTGACCTGAGTGGGTTTCGCTAAAGTGATCATTCCAACCAAAGTAGTTTCCAGTATTGCAGGTGTTTGGGGCGCAGGATATGAATCTACAATACCACATGAATACAACGTGCTTCCACATGATAGCAAGACGTGCAAACAATGAGGAAACGAAGTGGCTAACACTAGTGGGCTTCGCTAGGGTGATCATTCCAACCAAAGTAGTTCCCAGCATTGCAGGTGTTTGAGGAGCAGGATATGAATGTACCATCCTTTGCTTGGAATTGATAACAAGAAATTACAAAGACTTTTCTACTAGTTTTTTTTTTATTTCTGTTCAGAGATAAACTCAGTCTTCACCTATTTTATTTCTGCGCTTCGTGGTCGTTTGCAATAATATCGTATTCAGAATGAGCACTTTCTATGTATAGACCTATTGTATGGATAATCTTGCGTAGGTGGAAGGTTACTTGAGGAGTTCCAGATAGGGAGACAGAAGGGAGTTTGAGGGTTACAATCCCCTGGAAATATCATAAATTAATTTTTTAATCTTTTTTTAACCAAAAACTATTAAATTGCCAGTTTGTGTCAATTTTTTATAAATGTTGTACTCTCTGCCCCTGACTAATAATAATTGGGAGTTATTATAACGTTAAGATATTTTCCCTTTAAGATGGATTAATAACAAGCTTAGAAGTGCTAATTAACATACGTTTCGCCCATTAAAGATATCAAAGTACGTAAATTTGTTTGGGGATGTCAACATATTTGAGAAATAAAATTTCTGAACAGCGTCCCAATTGGAATAGGTATCTCGTAGGCTCAATATTTCTTTGTAGAATTGTAGAATATGAAAATGAATTTAAAGTTTATTTTAAAATCAAGTTATTTCTTGATAGCCATTAACCTAATACCAGTAATAAATACCGTCCGTTATACGTGTTGCAATTTAATCTCGTTGAGTAATTTAACTTGTGTCTAATTTTAAAGCTCAACTTGAATTTAATGATGTAAATTAGTATGTAATTTCCAAAATTTTCCCTTATTGGTTTGAATTAGCTTCCCGTCCCTCAGGATTGACAAATCGCCCCCTCCTCCAAAGGAATACAGTCTGTTTTAGTAGTTTCAGTTGTGATCTTGAACCGGCCAACGTCAGACATTTCCAGGTTTCCATAAGCTTTGAGACAGATAGAACGGTAGCCTATATCGACAGACCAACGACACTAAAACTTCCAGGTTTCCTTGGGCTTTGAGACAGATAGAACGGGAGACTATATCGACAGACCAACGACACAAGAACTTCCAGGTTTCCTTGAGCTTTGAGACAGATACAACGGTAGCCTATATCGACAGACCAACGACACAAAAACTTCCAGGTTTCCTTGAGCTTTGAAACAGATAGAATGGTAGCCTATATCGACAGACCAACGACACAAGAACCTCCAGTTTTCCATGAGCTTTGAGACAGATAGAACGGTAGCCTATATCGACAGACCAACGACACAAAAACTTCCAGGTTTCCTTGAGCTTTGAGACAGATAGAACGGTAGCCTATATCGACAGACCAACGACACAAAAACTTCCAGGTTTCCTTGAGTTTTGAGACAAATAGAACAGTAGCCTATATTGACAGACCAACGACACAAGAACTTCCAGGTTTCCTTGAGCTTTGAGACAGATAGAATGGTAGCCTATATCGACAGACCAACGACACAAGAACCTCCAGGATTCCCTGAGCTTAGAGACAGATAGAATGGTAGCCTATATCGACAGACCAACGACACAAGAACCTCCAGTTTTCCTTGAGCTTTGAGACAGATAGAATGGTAGCCTATATCTACAGACCAACGACACAAAAACTTCCAGGTTTCCTTGAGCTTAGAGACAGATAGAATGGTAGCCTATATCGACAGACCAACGACACAAGAACTTCCAGGTTTCCTTGAGCTTTGAGACAGATAGAATGGTAGCCTATATCGACAGACCAACGACACAAGAATCTCCAGGTTTCCTTGAGCTTTGAGACAGATAGAATGGTAGCCTATATCGACAGACCAACGACACCAGAACCTCCAGGTTTGCTTGAGCTTAGAGACAGATAGAATGGTAGCCTATATCGACAGACCAACGACACAAGAACCTCCAGTTTTCCTTGAGCTTTGAGACAGATAAAATGGTAGCCTATATCGACAGACCAACGACACAAGAACTTCCAGGTTTCCTTGAGCTTTGAGACAGATAGAACGGTAGCCTATATCGACAGACCAACGACACAAGAACTTCCAGGTTTCCTTGAGCTTTGAGACAGATAGAATGGTAGCCTATATCGACAGACCAACGACACAAGAATCTCCAGGTTTCCTTGACCTTTGAGACAGATAGAATGGTAGCCTATATCGACAGACCAACGACACAAGAATCTCCAGGTTTGCTTGAGCTTAGAGACAGATAGAATGGTAGCCTATATCGACAGACCAACGACACAAGAACCTCCAGTTTTCCTTGAGCTTTGAGACAGATAAAATAGTAGCCTATATCGACAGACCAACGACACAAGAACTTCCAGGTTTCCTTGAGCTTTGAGACAGATAGAACGGTAGCCTATATCGACAGACCAAAGACACAAGAACCTCCAGGTTTCCTTGAGCTTTGAGACAGATAGAATGGTAGCCTATATCGACAGACCAACGACACAAGAACCTCCAGGTTTCCTTGAGCTTTGAGACAGATAGAATGGTAGCCTATATCGACAGACCAACGACACAAAAACTTCCAGGTTTCCTTGAGCTTTAAGACAGATAGAATTGTAGCCTATATCGACAGACCAACGACACAAAAACGGAGTGTCCACTTGTTTTACGTTTGTTTAATTTTGAATTTTTCTCGATAAGGAAAAGTGTAATATATAACAAATTATAAACCAACAATTTCTAGAAAACATTAGAAAAACTACAAAACCTGTTTGTCTTAAAATCATAATATAAGAAGAAGTAGAAAAATGTTTTCCCTTCAATGTGTGATTCTGCACAAATTATGATCATAATTACGAACCACGATATATATTAATAAAATATAAAATAACATCGAAAACGTTTAATAATTTTAATAATTTAATACAAAATATTGCCATAAACAAAAAATGCAAAAGATATATTGCATGCAGGATGTATTTAATAGGTATCCTGTAGAAGCTAAAAATAAGAAAATGTCATCACATTAGGAGTTAAGTTTCAGATATATAGGCCTAATATAGTTATTTTTCTAGTAATTATTTTGATTATTAGTAAACAATTTGAATGATCAAAATGTGTAAATCCTGAAAAAGTCAGATATTTTGTTCTACTATTATGTACACAGTAGAGCCTTAAAGACATGCTTATTTTGCACAGTTTTTCACTTCACATGAACATTGTACAGAGTAAGAAGGCCTTGGACAAGAAAAACATAACTAGGTCTTGGATAAGAAAGTAGTACGTTGATAATGGATAGATAAGTTGTAAACCGTTTTCAAAATTAATAATACAAAGCACTAGCTTTATAATGTGAGTCACCTTTATTTTAATCTTCAGCAAAATTAGGTTAGGAAATATATTGAGGCAACTCGCTAATGCAAGGCTGTATCCAAACTTAATAGCGTCTTTGAAATCAAAGAAGATTGAATTTTACCTAGCCTAGGTGTATGCGTAGGTTTACTTGTGTGTGTGTGTTTGCGAATTGATTGAGCTCAATTTATAAACTTATTCAATTTGAAAATTATTAAAAATGTTCCTTTGTGGAACTTTCATTCTGTAGTAGACACACACACACACACACACACTCACACACACACACACACACACACACTCAACAAACACACACACACACAAACACAAACACACACACACAAACATACACACACACACACACACACACACACACACACACACACACACACACACACACACACATATATATATATATATATATATATATATATATATATATATATAGAGAGAGAGAGAGAGAGAGAGAGAGAGAGAGAGAGAAAGAGAGAGAGGGAGAGAGAGCTCTTTACCAATCTGCTTAAGAAATTAATCCAAATGTAAATACATTTCACTTAGGCAAAATTTAAAATATAAATTTAACATGTTACATACGAAAAACGAAAATAATACTGATCAAATATTAAAATTAAACAATATTTTTATTTTGAAATAAATTAAGTAGATAAATGTATTTATTGTACGATTTACCTTTAATTTCACTTCTTATTCAAGGACATATTAATTAATTATTGACTTTAATGAATGTTATAAACAACTTTATGAATTGTATTTAAATATTTTTAAACAAGAATTTTTAGAAAAAAAAGGTTTTCAAACCCACTTAACTGTTTAGATTCTTTGGCTACACAAGACGGTATTTTACAGGTTCCTAATTCCCTCGTTCCTGGTGACGAAGATATCATGCCTTCTCAGATATATCTCCCAATGTTCTATTCATTACCAACTAGATCCTGAAGAGTGTGGTCATTCATACAGCCAGGATCCTGGTTCTCTGATGCCTGATGAGTAGGAGGCACCTCTTTACAGTCGTCTCTCTGTGGTCGATTTGTAATTGCCTCACTAACTAGAACATGAAGTCAATGGTCCGAGTCACACTAGAGGTTTTTAGTTCCCTGATGCCTGATGAGTAGGAGGCACCTCTTTACAGTCGTCTCTCGGTGGTCGATTTGTAATTGCCTCACTAACTAGAACATGAAGTCAATAGTCCAAGTCACACTAGAGGTTTCTAGTTCCCTGATGCCTGATGAGTAGGAGGCACCTCTTTACAGTCGTCTCTCGGTGGTCGATTTGTAATTGCCTCACTAACTAGAACATGAAGTCAATGGTCCGAGTCACACTAAAGGTTTCTAGTTCCCTGATGCCTGATGAGTAGGAGGCACCTCTTTACAGTCGTCTCTCGGTGGTCGATTTGTAATTGCCTCACTAACTAGAACATGAAGTCAATGGTCCAAGTCACACTAGAGGTTTCTAGTTCCCTGATGCCTGATGAGTAGGAGGCACCTCTTTACAGTCGTCTCTCGGTGGTCGATTTGTAATTGCCTCACTAACTAGAACATGAAGTCAATGGTCCAAGTCACACTAGAGGTTTCTAGTTCTCTGATGCCTGATGAGTAGGAGGCACCTCTTTTCAGTCGTCTCTCGGTGGTCGATTTGTAATTGCCTCACTAACTAGAACATGAAGTCAATGGTCCAAGTCACACTAGAGGTTTCTAGTTCTCTGATGCCTGATGAGTAGGAGGCACCTCTTTACAGTCGTCTCTCGGTGGTCGATTTGTAATTGCCTCACTAACTAGAACATGAAGTCAATGGTCCAAGTCACACTAGAGGTTTCTAGTTCTCTGATGCCTGATGAGTAGGAGGAACCTCTTTACAGTCGTCTCTCGGTGATCGATTTGTAATTGCCTCACTAACTAGAACATGAAGTCAATGGTCCAAGTCACAATAGAGGTTTCTAGTTCTCTGATGCCTGATGAGTAGGAGGCACCTCTTTACAGTCGTCTCTCGGTGGTCGATTTGTAATTGCCTCACTAACTAGAACATGAAGTCAATGGTCCAAGTCACACTAGAGGTTTCTAGTTCTCTGATGCCTGATGAGTAGGAGGCACCTCTTTACAGTCGTCTCTCGGTGGTCGATTTGTATTTGCCTCACTAACTAGAACATGAGGTCAATGGTCCGAGTCACACTAGAGGTTTCTAGTTCCCTGATGCCTGATGAGTAGGAGGCACCTCTTTACAGTCGTCTCTCGGTGGTCGATTTGTAATTGCCTCACTAACTAGAACATGAAGTCAATGGTCCGAGTCACACTAGAGGTTTCTAGTTACCTGATGCCTGATGAGTAGGAGGCACCTCTTTACAGTCGTCTCTCGGTGGTCGATTTGTAATTGCCTCACTAACTAGAACATGAAGTCAATGGTCCAAATCACAATAGAGGTTTCTAGTTCTCTGATGCCTGATGAGTAGGAGGCACCTCTTTACAGTCGTCTCTCGGTGGTCGATTTGTATTTGCCTCACTAACTAGAACATGAAGTCAATGGTCTAAGTCACACTAGGGGTTTCTAGTTCTCTGATGCCTGATGAGTAGGAGGCACCTCTTTACAGTCGTCTCTCGGTGGTCGATTTGTAATTGCCTCACTAACTAGAACATGAGGTCAATGGTCCGAGTCACTCTAGAGGTTTCTAGTTCCCTGATGCCTGATGAGTAGGAGGCACCTCTTTACAGTCGTCTCTCGGTGGTCGATTTGTAATTGCCTCACTAACTAGAACATGAAGTCAATGGTCTGAGTCACACTAGAGGTTTCTAGTTCCCTGATGCCTGATGAGTAGGAGGCACCTCTTTACAGTCGTCTCTCGGTGGTCGATTTGTAATTGCCTCACTAACTAGAACATGAAGTCAATGGTCCAAGTCACAATAGAGGTTTCTAGTTCTCTGATGCCTGATGAGTAGGAGGCACCTCTTTACAGTCGTCTCTCGGTGGTCGATTTGTAATTGCCTCACTAACTAGAACATGAAGTCAATAGTCCAAGTCACACTAGAGGTTTCTAGTTCTCTGATGCCTGATGAGTAGGAGGCACCTCTTTACAGTCGTCTCTCGGTGGTCGATTTGTAATTGCCTCACTAACTAGAACATGAAGTCAATGGTCCAAGTCACACTAGAGGTTTCTAGTTCTCTGATGCCTGATGAGTAGGAGGCACCTCTTTACAGTCGTCTCTCGGTGGTCGATTTGTAATTGCCTCACTAACTAGAACATGAGGTCAATGGTCCGAGTCACACTAGAGGTTTCTAGTTCCCTGATGCCTGATGAGTAGGAGGCACCTCTTTACAGTCGTCTCTCGGTGGTCGATTTGTAATTGCCTCACTAACTAGAACATGAAGTCAATGGTCCGAGTCACATAGAGGTTTCTAGTTCCCTGATGCCTGATGAGTAGGAGGCACCTCTTTACAGTCGTCTCTCGGTGGTCGATTTGTAATTGCCTCACTAACTAGAACATGAAGTCAATGGTCCGAGTCACACTAAAGGTTTCTAGTTCCCTGATGCCTGATGAGTAGGAGGCACTTCTTTACAGTCGTCTCTCGGTGGTCGATTTGTAATTGCCTCACTAACTAGAACATGAAGTCAATGGTCCAAGTCACACTAGAGGTTTCTAGTTCCCTGATGCCTGATGAGTAGGAGGCACCTCTTTACAGTCGTCTCTCGGTGGTCGATTTGTAATTGCCTCACTAACTAGAACATGAAGTCAATGGTCCAAGTCACACTAGAGGTTTCTAGTTCTCTGATGCCTGATGAGTAGGAGGCACCTCTTTTCAGTCGTCTCTCGGTGGTCGATTTGTAATTGCCTCACTAACTAGAACATGAAGTCAATGGTCCAAGTCACACTAGAGGTTTCTAGTTCTCTGATGCCTGATGAGTAGGAGGCACCTCTTTACAGTCGTCTCTCGGTGGTCGATTTGTAATTGCCTCACTAACTAGAACATGAAGTCAATGGTCCAAGTCACACTAGAGGTTTCTAGTTCTCTGATGCCTGATGAGTAGGAGGAACCTCTTTACAGTCGTCTCTCGGTGATCGATTTGTAATTGCCTCACTAACTAGAACATGAAGTCAATGGTCCAAGTCACAATAGAGGTTTCTAGTTCTCTGATGCCTGATGAGTAGGAGGCACCTCTTTACATTCGTCTCTCGGTGGTCGATTTGTAATTGCCTCACTAACTAGAACATGAAGTCAATGGTCCGAGTCACATAGAGGTTTCTAGTTCCCTGATGCCTGATGAGTAGGAGGCACTTCTTTACAGTCGTCTCTCGGTGGTCGATTTGTAATTGCCTCACTAACTAGAACATGAGGTCAATGGTCCGAGTCACACTAGAGGTTTCTAGTTCCCTGATGCCTGATGAGTAGGAGGCACCTCTTTACAGTCGTCTCTCGGTGGTCGATTTGTAATTGCCTCACTAACTAGAACATGAAGTCAATGGTCTGAGTCACACTAGAGGTTTCTAGTTCCCTGATGCCTGATGAGTAGGAGGCACCTCTTTACAGTCGTCTCTCGGTGGTCGATTTGTAATTGCCTCACTAACTAGAACATGAAGTCAATGGTCCAAGTCACAATAGAGGTTTCTAGTTCTCTGATGCCTGATGAGTAGGAGGCACCTCTTTACAGTCGTCTCTCGGTGGTCGATTTGTAATTGCCTCACTAACTAGAACATGAAGTCAATAGTCCAAGTCACACTAGAGGTTTCTAGTTCTCTGATGCCTGATGAGTAGGAGGCACCTCTTTACAGTCGTCTCTCGGTGGTCGATTTGTAATTGCCTCACTAACTAGAACATGAAGTCAATGGTCCAAGTCACACTAGAGGTTTCTAGTTCTCTGATGCCTGATGAGTAGGAGGCACCTCTTTACAGTCGTCTCTCGGTGGTCGATTTGTAATTGCCTCACTAACTAGAACATGAGGTCAATGGTCCGAGTCACACTAGAGGTTTCTAGTTCCCTGATGCCTGATGAGTAGGAGGCACCTCTTTACAGTCGTCTCTCGGTGGTCGATTTGTAATTGCCTCACTAACTAGAACATGAAGTCAATGGTTCGAGTCACACTAGAGGTTTCTAGTTCCCTGATGCCTGATGAGTAGGAGGCACCTCTTTACAGTCGTCTCTCGGTGGTCGATTTGTAATTGCCTCACTAACTAGAACATGAAGTCAATGGTCCAAGTCACACTAGAGGTTTCTAGTTCTCTGATGCCTGATGAGTAGGAGGCACCTCTTTACAGTCGTCTCTCGGTGGTCGATTTGTAATTGCCTCACTAACTAGAACATGAAGTCAATGGTCCAAGTCACACTAGAGGTTTTTAGTTCTCTGATGCCTGATGAGTAGGAGGCACCTCTTTACAGTCGTCTCTCGGTGGTCGATTTGTAATTGCCTCACTAACTAGAACATGAGGTCAATGGTCCGAGTCACACTAGAGGTTTCTAGTTCCCTGATGCCTGATGAGTAGGAGGCACCTCTTTACATTCGTCTCTCGGTGGTCGATTTGTAATTGCCTCACTAACTAGAACATGAAGTCAATGGTCCGAGTCACATAGAGGTTTCTAGTTCCCTGATGCCTGATGAGTAGGAGGCACCTCTTTACAGTCGTCTCTCGGTGGTCGATTTGTAATTGCCTCACTAACTAGAACATGAAGTCAATGGTCCAAGTCACAATAGAGGTTTCTAGTTCTCTGATGCCTGATGAGTAGGAGGCACCTCTTTACAGTCGTCTCTCGGTGGTCGATTTGTAATTGCCTCACTAACTAGAACATGAAGTCAATGGTCCGAGTCACATAGAGGTTTCTAGTTCCCTGATGCCTGATGAGTAGGAGGCACCTCTTTACAGTCGTCTCTCGGTGGTCGATTTGTAATTGCCTCACTAACTAGAACATGAAGTCAATGGTCCAAGTCACAATAGAGGTTTCTAGTTCTCTGATGCCTGATGAGTAGGAGGCACCTCTTTACAGTCGTCTCTCGGTGGTCGATTTGTAATTGCCTCACTAACTAGAACATGAAGTCAATGGTCCAAGTCACACTAGGGGTTTCTAGTTCTCAGGTGCCTGATGAGTAGGAGGCACCTCTTTACAGTCGTCTCTCGGTGGTCGATTTGTAATTGCCTCACTAACTAGAACATGAGGTCAATGGTCCGAGTCACACTAGAGGTTTCTAGTTCCCTGATGCCTGATGAGTAGGAGGCACCTCTTTACAGTCGTCTCTCGGTGGTCGATTTGTAATTGCCTCACTAACTAGAACATGAAGTCAATGGTCCAAGTCACACTAGAGGTTTCTAGTTCTCTGATGCCTGATGAGTAGGAGGCACCTCTTTACAGTCGTCTCTCGGTGGTCGATTTGTAATTGCCTCACTAACTAGAACATGAGGTCAATGGTCCGAGTCACACTAGAGGTTTCTAGTTCCCTGATGCCTGATGAGTAGGAGGCACCTCTTTACAGTCGTCTCTCGGTGGTCGATTTGTAATTGCCTCACTAACTAGAATATGAGGTCAATGGTCCGAGTCACACTAGAGGTTTCTAGTTCCCTGATGCCTGATGAGTAGGAGGCACCTCTTTACAGTCGTCTCTCGGTGGTCGATTTGTAATTGCCTCACTAACTAGAACATGAGGTCAATGGTCCGAGTCACACTAGAGGTTTCTAGTTCCCTGATGCCTGATGAGTAGGAGGCACCTCTTTACAGTCGTCTCTCGGTGGTCGATTTGTAATTGCCTCACTAACTAGAACATGAAGTCAATGGTCCGAGTCACACTAGAGGTTTCTAGTTCCCTGATATCTGATGAGTCGACGATACAGCTCTTGTTGTTCGTCCTGGTTGTTGCAACTATTATTACTGCAGTGTTTTGGATTAATTTTCCTATTTATACACACACACACACACACACACACAAATATATATATATATATATATATATATATATATATATATATATATATATATATATATATATTCTTGATATTTAACATTATCCATTGTTTTTCCGTTGCACTGACAAAATCACATGCAACAACTGTAACGCTTTTTACATAGGAAAAACAACCAGAACATTTAAAATAAGATTTGAAGAACATTATAGAGCATTCAAAAACAAAAATTCTAAAGTATCAAATGTTGCATCACACCTAATATCCCATAAACACGAAATAACAAATTACGAAAATAACCTAACCATACTGGAAATAAATAACAACCCAATAGAACTAAACTCACTAGAAAAATACCACATTTATAAAAACATACACAACAACTTAATGAATCTACAAACAACATATACAGAAGACATACTATACAGAAATATCATACACACAGATCAAGAAAAAGTGCGCGTAACGTCAACAAACACCGGCTTCACGCACCGAACATCCACAGCAGAGAAAAATCAGTGATTCGACAATGGTCAACGACCGAAAGGTGCCTCATCACTCAAGGTAAAATTATTGCACTTAATGGTGGATAAAATTACTCACATAGTAATATATATATATATATATATATATATATATATATATATATATATATATATATATATATACACATATATATATATATATATATATATATATATATATATATATATATATATGCCTATATATATATATATATATACCTTAATTGTTCTACAGAATAAATTGACTCTTATTAAATCAAATTCTACACAGTTACTTGTTTTTACAATAACTGATTTATTTTAAACCTGCGTTCAAATGGTAGCATTATAGTAGTTACATATAATTAGTTTTTAAGCAACTCTAATTTCGTCGTTATGCCTCAAAACTCTTATATTTATATTTAAATTAACAATTGTATTAAACTGTCCTTAATTGTCTTAAGGCGTGCATAGGCTACTGCACCTGGTTTCATGAATTTTATATTTGTAGTCTTATTAATGTTTAAATAATTAATAATAGATTTATAGAGTTCTTAAAATTTTTGGCTTTACAAAGTTGGTTTTAAATTTAAGATAAATTATTAGTTATTACTTGTGTTGTTCCTTGTTGAACTTCACTAGACATCCTCTCACTTATTTCACTTGTTTCACGTATTCACAGATCTCTTCACTTTCTCTTTTCACTCGAAATGCTTCTATATGCCGTAACTGATCTTATTTCTATATCTCCCTTATTAATGGCACTTACTATTCAATAATCTCCTTTATTTATTCTCACGTACTACTTTTCTATCTCCCTCACTTACTATAGCCCATTACTTAATAATTTCCCTTTTTTAATTTCACTTATTACTCTTTTATTTCCCTTGTTTAACATCACTTTCTATTAAATTATCTCCCTTATTAATCTCACTTAATACTTTACATTGCGACTTTAATATATTTGAATTTAACATTTCTTACTAAACCTAACGTATTTCTCCCTCGATTCCTTCATTTTGACTCCTTCGAATCCCAGAACTTGACTCCCCTTCGAGTCTTTAAAATTGACTGCCTCTCTCGTATTTCCCTTTGGATCGTTTCCGTACGAGTTTCGTATCTTCTGCAAATATGATTGGCTTCCATATGGCGCTCAAATTTGTTCTAACCTATCAGAACGGCCTTCTTCATAGCTCTTCTTTTGGCTTGGGTGGGAACTTCTCGAACATTCCCAAGGTGCAGGTGTTCGCTGGACGAGCTTTTTCTTTATTTTTAGAAATTGTTCACCATAAATCTGCATGGTCCCTCGATGTTCAAGTAAATCACTTCTCCAGTGATCGAGTCATGTCTTGGTTTACCTACAATGAAACTTTTCGGCTTGTATTAATATTTATGGTTTATAGGTGCGTGCAGTAACAGTTTTTGTCCGAAAAATTTACAATAGACTAAACTTTTTTAGATAACGACAGTGTGCTACAATCTCACAAGTTATATATATATATATATATATATATATATATATATATATATATATATTTATTGTAGTTATGCAACACTGTTTTCTTGTATACAATTATCACTTTCACTTATGTACTTAAACAAGAATCTTGGTATTTATGCGAGCTAACTTTAAATGACTGGTAGTGCCATCATCCTCGGGAATACTGAGATTCTTCTTTAAGTACATAAGTGAAAGTGATATATATATATATATATATATATATATATATATATATATATATATATTCACTATATGTACTTGAACAAGAATCTTACTTGGTATTTATGCGAGTTAACTTTCAACGATTGATAGTATCTCTATTATACTATCACTAGACTGAGTCTACTACAAGCCCCGGTCAGTGATGCTACTAACCGGTTGATAATGGAGATACTAACAATCTTTGAAAGTCAACTGGCATAAATACTAAGTATGATTCTCGTTTAGGTACATATAGTGAAAGTGATAACTGAATACAGTTATATATATATATATATATATATATATATATATATATATAAGTGTGTGTCTGTGTTTGAGTTAAATGATTAATCAAATACATAGCCTATAGGCCTGTTACACAATTTTGAATAATTATCAACTATTATTATGGAAAAATAAGTATGTCTTATTATTATAACAATAGTTTTTAAATAGTTCTGTTATGGTATATCTATAACAAATTAGGGTGACGACAATATGTGAATATAAACACAGAATTTTCGCTCACTCCACAAAAGTGTTTGTGTATTGTGTAAGAAAATTAAAAAGTTATTGTTACTGTGTCGCAAATAAAATTAGACGCGTCGACTGTGATGTGGAGGCAGTTAAAGTGGTGCTGTTAACTGCTACAAAATGATTCAGTAGATGTGGATGAGGAACGTTAGAAACTGTCTGTGCGTGCGGAGTGTGACGGAGTGTAGAAAGGGTATTTATAAGACGTGCAGACACACTACTGTAAGATATTAATAGCGCGCCGACTTAGCGCCCACTCTACGTAGCCTTTTGTTTTTTTTCATTGAAAGGAACCTTTCTCAGTTTGATTCTTGATAAAATACCATCGAGCAGATTGTTAAAGATCGCTCCGCAACTGAACTTTTCACAACCAGATCAACGCAGAAACCTAAGGTCTTAACTCTTTTCTTTTTCTAGCAAAATGTTACTCAGTTTAAATAATTACTTCATAGATGAGATATTTCTATTTGATGTCCATATTTTTATATACAGTTATTCAGTGTCGTTATTTAATTTTATTGCAATTTCTAACCATTGCTTTGGCAAGAATTTGTGTTATCGCTCGATGTGATAATTGGCTCTTGATAATGCTGACAATAATGGTTGGCAAAAATCTTAGAGCAGTGTATAAGCAAACGTTACTCTTCTTTATGAAATGTAGGATATATACATAGTAACAAATATATTACAATTAAACATTCACGTTATTTATATATTATTTTTAGTAAACGCAAGTGTGTGTGTGTGTGTGTGTGTGTGTGTGTGTGTGTATGTGTGTGTGTGTCTTTAAACTTAATGAATTGCACCTACTTCAAATCATGGAATATTAAACAAAAATTGTTCTTACCAAAAAACATAAAACAAAAAAAATATATTTACTAAGAAAACCAGCTTCTTATTGTGAATCTATGTATTTATTTATATTGTTGGATAAATATATTGTTTTAATAAAAAGGTAGCGAACATCGTATCACGAAAACGAACATATATCTTTTTTATTTATTTCGAAAAGTTGTTCAACTCATATAGATATAACTCCAACAAAGCGTATTTAATATAACTTATGTCCATTTCTCTTATTTGGCTATAATAAGGTTCTTGTCCACAACTCGTGGATAAAGTTTTACCCAATATGCGTATGTTGTAGGCTAGGCTTTACAATAGAACCTGTCTGAATGGGAATCCCACGCCTCTAGGCAATTTGTGGGTCTCAAGGCTAAAATGTAAATATGTAGGGACAACTTAGTTAAAAACTTATTTACGTACAGTTTGTTTGGGTTCATACTTTATAAAAAAATTTTATCATTTTAAAGTATTGTAATAATCTGAAAATAATTTATGAAAATATAAACTGGACACCCCGCATTAAATATAATTGACTAAATACGTGTATAAATAGACCGTATATTATAATTTTTAAACATGAAAATACGTTAATTAGATAGGAAGTAAACGTGAACATTAAGTAGTTAAATTTTGATGTTATGAAAAATAAACGTTTAGTAATTTAGCATTATAACTGAAACAAAAGTGGATCTGGTCATCTGTAATGATAGCCAAAACAGAAGAAACAATAGTATCCAACAAAACTGTCAAAAACCAGAAGGCAAGAAGGCTTTTAACTTTTTACTTTTTACTTTTATATATATATATATATATATATAAATATCGCAATATATTTTCTTGTGTATTAATAAAGAACAAAAGTCAAAATACAAATACAAGAATTATATAATTCTTGTATTTATATTTTGACTTTTGTTCTTTATATATATATATATATATATATATATATATATATATATATATATATATATATATATGTCAACATTTAGCTTTTTTATTTGTGCTTGTGCTTCATAAAGGCTATAATGAAGCCCCATATAATAAAGCCTCATATAAAGCTATAATCCATAACCTCTTTCTGAGTAGGAGCAGACTAGACCTCTGGGGCATAGACCTCTTCCCGACTAGAGGCAGATTAAACCCCCGGGGGCATAACCTCTTCCAGGCTAGAGGCAGACTAACCCCGGGGCAACCTCTCCCCGAGTAGGGGCTAACTAAACCCCCTAGGGGAAACCTTTCCCTGAGTAGGGGCAGACTAAACCCCTGGGGGCATAACCTCTTCCCGACTAGAGGCAGATTAAACCCCCGGGGGCATAACCTCTTCCCGACTAGAGGCAGACTAAACCACGGGGTATAGCCTCTCCTCGAGTAGGGGCTAACTAAACGCCCGAAGAGAAAACCTCTCCCCGAGAAGGGGCGGACTAAACCCCCAGGGGCATAACCTCTCCCGAGTACTGACAGAATACAGCTAAGCGTTCAACGTTTGCCTTAAACAAGTTTTCTACAAAAATAATGACTTTGCGTAGATTTGGAAAAGGTTTTAGTTGAGTTCAAGAGTTCTAAAAATTTTTATAAATATCGAAATATCTGTAATGTCGAGGTTTCTTGAAACGTCGTTTTGCAGTATAAAGTTTTAGGCGAACATATCCGGTCACAGTGTAACATTTCAAAACGAAATCATTTTCAGGGTTTTTTATGATGAACTGGGAAAAGTTGAGTAGCAGAAATGCTGCTATTTCAAACTCTGGGGGATAAAAACCTGTCCTCTTTGGCGCAATGCCCTTTGTAAGTTTTAAATACTTGTAAGAACCACAAATTAAATAATATCAAAAGAAGCATAATAAAATATTGAAAACTGGCAAGGCGCCAAAAGTCGCAAAGTAGCTTAATCCTGTAAATTAACACAAAGCAAAAGAATAGTACAGCTGAAAGTAAAACTAGGCTTACAAAATTTATAGTTTCAGGGTTTTTGCAGATCTCTGGGGCGCTTGATTCTTCAGCTCTCGTATGACCTGTCTATTGCCAGACAAGTCATCAGTTCCGATCGGTAAAAACTGAGCTGGGCAATATCAGAAATTATATTTGTCCAAGGCATAAGAAAATAAGTTAGAAGTGTAGATAGATTGTGAAGAGAGCAAGATGTGATTAAATTAACGAATAGTTCTAGTGACCACGAGGAAAAGTTTAAGAAATCCTTGAGGCTCAGATTTTTTAAGACAAAATTATATGCAATCCGACCGATGTGTTGAGCCACATCGTAAACTATGTATTAGAATCTACTTATATAAATCTTTTTATTTCGGGAACAATCTTTAACCTATAACACTGTAAGAGTGCAGAAGTGTTTATGGACTTTAAAGGTTCCCATACAGGCATTTTTCAAAAATAACGATTAATACGAATATATAGTAAAAGCCTTCATGTGTGTGTGTGTGTGTGTGTGTGTGTGTGTGTGTGTGTGTGTGTGTGTGTGTGTGTGTGTGTATGTGTGTGTGTGTTTGTGTGTGTGTGTGTGTGTTTGTGTGTGTGTGTGAGAGTGAGTGTGTGTGTCTGTGTGTGTGTGTGTGTGTGTGTGTGTGTGTGTGTGTGTGTGTGTGTGTGTGTGTGTGTTGTGTGTGTGTGTGTGTGTGTGTGTGTGTGTGTGTTTGTTGTGTGTGTGTGTGTGTGTGTGCACGCGTGTGTGTTTGTGTGTGGGGGGGGAGAGAGAGAGAGTGAGAGATAGTGTACTGTGAGTATGTTTCAGTATTCAATATTTAAACTGAAATTAAAATTGTTTTATATAGTTTTGTAATTTCTCAGGTAAATTTAATAACTAATATTAGACACCAGCCTAATAATACAACCTTAAGAAAATGAAAGGCAAAACAATTGTTCGTGTGTGGTTAAAAATAGTAAGCAACGTAATAAATAGAAATTTGTAGACGTGTTGGGCGAACTCCTAGTTTGCACACTAATCTAAAAACAGAACTCATTTATGCTTCAATATTTTGTTTGAGATTTCATGTGTGCCAGAAGGCCGTTTATTTTCATCCGAACCAATAATTATTTGTTTTAGCAGAGAGATCTAAATGCGCAATAGCTTTTCCCACTGACAGAGTTCGACACCTCTGTGCAATAGTGTTTTAATCTCTGATTGTAGATCATAGCTTTATATAAAATATGTTGTACTTTTAAACAATATTCGAGCTGGCTTGTGAATTAAGGTTATAAAAACTAGAAATATATACAACTCACAATTATAAAACGTTAATCTCAAACGCGTTTCAATGACATTATGTCATCATCAGTGATGCTATTACAAACAAAAATTTAATTAAAAAAATTGAACATAAAATTAAAATATTATAGGTTATGTTCAATTTTTTAAATTTAAGTTTTAATTTTATTTGTGATAGCATAACTGAAGATGATGACATAATGTCATTGAAAAGAGTTTGAATTAAAGTTTTTATAATTTGAGTTGTATATAGGCTATATATATATATATATATATATATATATATATATATATATATATATATATATATATATATTTCTTGTAATTACTGTACTTTTGCTGTGAAATAAACTAAACTGTAAGATTATCACATTGTATTACTTTTTGTTAAAATTCAGAGACCAATTTAATACTCTTTTAACATTACTTAGAAGAAATATTAAAGTGTATACTTTTCAAACTAAAAAAGAAATTTTTGTTTAAAAAATGTAATATTTTTGCGAGAAATCGAGTGAGAACTATTTCCGTATAATTATTAATGAATTACATTTGATAAGACTAAATTAAGTTTACTTTAGTAACTTTTTGGGGGATTGAAAAGAAGGTCCACTTCTTACTCACTGGATAGGTTGAGGGTGGAGAAATCATGGCTTTCTTATTATTACTAATGAGTTACGTTTTAAAAATCTGCTCCACTGAGTTGAAGAGAAGCTCCGCTCTCATTCTCCCTACCCACTGTAAATGTTGAGAAATCAACATAAATAACCTTTGATTGGTTTTCTAGCTACAAATTTTATAATATGAAAAATGTAGTTTAGACGTTTATTTATAAGAGATTCAATCATGTTTTATTGCAATGATTTTATTTGTTGTTTATTCTACCCTCTTTGTACGCCACTGTTGTCTTGCAAAAGCTATAATTTTAATGTAACTAATATTTTATATCATAAATATAGTAAAAAAATTATAAAACTCTTTTAGTTAGCAAAAAAACCTTTCAAACATTTTTTATACTACAAAAAATAATGATATTTGCACAAAAAAATTGTATTGTATTGTTATTTTTTTTTTTGATAGCTAAAGTTTTTGATGTTTTCTTTTTCTACTACTTTTTCTAATAATTTATTCCTGATAAAAATTTTCGTAAGGCTTTTACTTGAAGAAATAATTACTCTCAACCCTAATATTTTCAATCTTTCTGATTTTGAAATGTAAAAGCATAAGAACATGTTATGTTTGTAAGAAAATATTAATGTCATTTATCTTCAACAGAAATTAACGGACATGTGTTAACAACAGATCATTTGTTGAAAGGGACATTTTGACCATTTTTTCGTGATAAATATTATATATATTATAACAGTTAAAACTTGTTTACCATTTTAGGCGTTTCTGCAGTCCAGTGGTCATTATCGCTGTAGCGTCGTTTTGCTGGCCTGTCTCAAATAACCTTATTTCCAAACAGTATAAAAACTTTACTTAAAATAAAGTTTTACGTACTTCTACGAGTTATTTTGGTCGATGCCATAAAAATATTAAAGATATGAGCTTACTTTTAAAAGTCCGATTTAAACTATTCTTCTAGCGAATTTGTGAATAAGTCAGGTACCTCTTTGGTCACGTGGCTTCCGTCGAATTGCGGGTTGCCGGGGTTGGAAGAAACTGATGTTAACATATTATGCAACATATGGAAGAGTCCGCAGATAGGATGCATAGTTAATGGTATTATATTGTCAATAATTGTTATCACATTATTCAAAAATTCAATTTCGTGAAGCTCACTAATACTATAACCCCCAAAAAGCTTTAATTTAAACAAATTTGGAGGAATAACAATTTCAGGCAGGACAACTAATGACTCGTGTGCTTACACAATGGTAATGTTCACAAAAATAAAAGTGGTTTAAAATCCATTATTGTTTGAAATTAAAGAAACTTTTATCTTTCGCCCAAAGCTGCATAACTTCCGAACGGTACTGTTCTGTTTTCGGCTTCATACCAAAGCTCTACTGATCATATTCTGTATTTGTAATTTTCTGTGTCAAATTTTCTAAAACATGATCACACTAACAACAAGTAATCTAAAAGTATTTAATAACAAAACGCCAATAAGATATAGTCCAGTACACCAAGCCCAAGGTAAGTAATACAACTCAAGATTCGAAAATGGTGCACAAATTTTTTGTCATGCATCGTGCATTTTTTTTAAAATGTCATTTAAACAATTATGTTGACAAATGTCATATATTTTGTTGTTTTTTTTTAACACGAAAACGCTTTGGTTCATATAATCTAACCGCAAAATAGCCCATATAAATCTAGTTGAAGCCCTCTCATTTTATTCAAAATCGAGTTGAAATTCCCTGGAGAATTCACGCCTCCCAGTAGAAACGTCGCTTAGCTCGTACTGTCTGCTGGGAGACCCCTTTTTTGGTCATTTCAATTTAACACTTAACTAAAACCTATTTATAGTTTGTTAAACCAAATTATCTCATGTTGAAGTTGCTTGATGTAATCATCTTGAATTCACTGATTAAACTAATTTTTAAAATACTTAACTAAGTTAATACGTAGTTGCTTACTTGTTGACGCGCTTCAAAACATTTGAGGGTTAACTTCGTAAAAGGAACGAATGTTTTGAAACGCATCAGCAAGTAAGCAACTACGTATTCACTTAATTAAGTATTTTTAAAATTAGTTTATCTCATGTTCCTGTTAATTATTTGTTCTTTCTATAATTTTGTAATTATTAAGACAGTCAATTTTTATTTTTGTCAATTTATTTTTTTGACAATTTTTGGTTAAGTTTTTATTTTGCCAATTTTTTAGTTAAAGTTTTTAATTTTTAAACTTTTAGTTTGAGAATTTTTAGTTAAAATTTTTATTTTGTCAATTTTTAGTTTGACAATTTTTGGTTTGACGTTTTACTTTGTCAATTTTTAGTATTATCGAGTGACTTTACCTTTACGGTGTTCCTTCAGCCGTAAAACTAAGGTAAGGTTAGTTTTCATCATTTCTTGTTATATGTTTATTTTATTTATCTACTTCCTACCTTTAACTAAATATTTTTTAAAATCAAGTTTGACCTTTTAAAACAGTAAAACATATGTTTTTTTAAGCTGGACTTAGGGTTAAAATACCACAGCTTTTTCATCATATAGGGTACGTTTTCAGTTATGGTTCGTAATAGAACACTAAATACAATTGGCATTTATATTTTGTATACCTAGTTCGAAGCTGCGTTGCTCACAGAAGATTCCAATGCGCTTTCTGTTTTTGTCCCTAAACAGAGCCAAGCCATTCGTTTTCCTGAATTGAAAACCTAATAGGTGTTAAATAATATTAAGAGTAATAAATATTATTTAAGCAAATGAAAACATAAAAGTATTAAAATAAAAACATCATGCCTTAAATAGTTTTAAAATTAATTGCATGAAGTAGATTCAGGTACGCAAATCCCCCCCCAAAGGCCCTGCAGTTTGCATCTTAATACTAAATTTCCCCATTTGATCAGGACAGTATATGATACATATTCAGCTTCCTTTTCTTATACTAGGGGTTGGTATTGATCCCGGGGTTGACTTTTAAATATTAATAATGAACAAGTAATATAAACAAAAACAAAATGTATAAGTCAATTCCTACTAAGGTCTAAAACGACAAATTTTTTTTGAGTTACTTTTTATTAAATAATTACAAATATTATGAATAAATAAACATAACCTATGCGTTACAACAGCTGTTTTACCATATAGCTTATAACATAAAAGCAGCTGTTTTATGAAAAAATATTTTAAAATGCTTATTTTAATCAAATGGGACGAAACAACTATATTGCATACCTGACCCCTTTTGTGAAAAGTTTTTATCCCATATAAAACTAAAATTAATAAAACTTAATTCATGAAATAATATTTGGAAAAAAACTGTATTAACATCAAGTGTCATCCACTACAAGTTTAAAAAAATGTATTTGAACTTGTATAAATAAAAATATTTTATTAACGATTGAAATTTTGTACAAGATATATATATGGAGAGTGTGAACTAATAGAAGGAATTGAATAAAAGTACAAGAGAGTTTATATTACATTATACAAACAAATTTTATATTTCTATTTATGTGTGAAATTATTGTATAATAACAAAAATAATTTCTGTATTGTATATTTATATAATTTAAAAGACAATGATAACTTCCTTCATACTGTTAAAGAGAATTCATTGACTATATCTTTATTGGGTTAATAATCTTAATAGATTAGAAAGCCAACACATTCATTTAACCGATAGCAATAGCAAGGTTTTTTCGGTACGAGTAGAAGCATCTTTTTATTCATTCACCTGCCTTTATTTCACGATCAATTCGTCACCTTCAATTTCTTCATTCTCAACAGATTCACAATCTTCACATTTATCATCAGAATGACATCTTTCATTCTCACCTGGCTAGATTCTTCATCTCAACCATCATGTGATTCTACCTCATGTTTTTTTTTTACATAAATCTGTGGGTAGAAATTGAAACCTCTCATTAGGAAATAAAATAAAAATCTACAATTAGATTTTGAAACCAGTTTGGATGTGTGGCAGTCAACTATGGGGATGTGCAAAGGAATCCAACATAGAAATTCTCCAGATTTTCCAAAATAAAGTACTGAGAAATATAGTTCATGCCCCTTGGTATGTAAAAAACAGATTTTCACCGAGATCTAAATATTCCGACGATACTAGTAGAAATAAAGAAGATGGCCAAAAAACATGAAAAGAGACTTCACCTTCGTCCAAATACAGTGGCTCGTCAACTTCTCGATAACCAGTCCATGGTTAGAAGATTAAAGAGAACCAGACCATTCGAGTTAGTGTAGTGTTGTGTAGTGCTGTGCTAGTTTTAATATAATATGCATTGACAATGTTCAGACAAGAACTAATAAGTAAATGGACACTTTAGTTATATCAATATTTAGGTTAAGATAATGCAAGGAAAGTTAATGGTTGGTCTAATAAGACCAGTTTTAATAGAAGAAAAATAATAATAATACATAAATAAATAAATCTGACACATTAATTTTACAATAACTTATTTTGTAAATTCGCAAAAAAATTCAATCTAAAAAAACATTTCTTTTTCCATGTAATGGCAACCATGTAGGTGTTATTTCAAGTAAGTCATTGTTAAAAAGAGATTTACACCCTCTCATCAGAGGAAATAAACTAACACAAATTTTTTTAAATCAAATCATTGATGCTATTTTACGTGCCGAACATTTGCTCATCAAAGTCCTCTAAAACAATTGTTATTACTAAAGGACATAACCAAATGTTTGTAGTTATTTTTCTTTAAAAGTATTAACAATATAATACTGTTAAACTCTCTGAGTTTAAAAAAATCCCGTCAAAATCTGCAGTGTAATCATTACAACTTATACAAATTCATGCATCGCTCAATTAATTCGCGTCAGGTTGGAGCAGTGGTCAGTCCTCTTGAACAAGAGTTGAATGCCTGCGGAGAGAAAAGAATTTTAAAGGAGGAGCATTGTTAATCTAAAATATTTTTAAAAAATATTAATCGCTTTATTCATTTCCATTCAACACAACAGATTTATCAACATCGACAAAATGTTTTATCAAGGTCAATGCGTGGCTATAAAAGTCTGTTAGCGAGTCCGTTAAGTATTTTGGTTTGAACACAAGGGCCACTATTATGGATTAAAAAATATATATTCTGAAAAAAATTTTAAAATGTTTAAATTTCACAAGTTTTTATGCACGTTTAATTTTGATGTCTTTTAGCTAATCTTTTGTTAAACATTCTACCATCACCTACACGAACATTTAATCAAAGGGAATTTTTATCAGCCCACAAATATTAAATTTGACTTTTGTTTACGAGAACTTAGATTGTGCCTATTTTTAATCTGTGAGTTTTGAGGTTATAAAGTAAAAACATAAGGTAAAAGACAATGACAGAGACAAAGTTCCCTTTCTTCAAATGTACATGGCCTATGATATCATTTGACAAAAAAAAACTTTTTATTTTTAAAGATATGTTTTTTAATTAACTATATCTGAAAAATAGTAAACTATCTCTTCCGAAATAACAAATGCAGTAAATAAAAAAATACAGTAACTGTGAAGAAATCTACTAAATCAAAAATAAAATCTCAAAAACCGTAATATTTAAAGTATCTGTAGGACATCTTGAGGCTTTTTCTTTTTAATATCACTTCCTATAATATCAATGTTCACTGAACAATGCACTGATTTAGTTTGCTGAAAAATATCAGTAAGTAGTGGTGTTTTGCCAAGTGATATCAACACAAACATTAAAATCTATAAGAAGTGGTAAGCTTATCAATAAGATCATTAACATATTTTATTCAATGAAAGTCGTGCTTTGAATGATTACGAACTTGTTAACAATGAAAAGTACATATAGTGATTGATATTACAAAATATGTAAATATCATTTTGTTTTTTTTCAGTTTTATTACCGGCCTAGAAATAAACCGATTACAACTAAATTTGTTTTACAATAAAAGTAATTTACCCTTATTACGTGAAGGCTACAAATTAGGCGTGAATGTTAATTATCCAATTTTTTTAAAGCGTTCTTTAATTTGGTTTGTTACAATTTTACATTTTCGTTTTACAATTAATAATTATTATTACTCTAAATTGCAAAATACTTCACTCAAATAGAAAAAAATTAATGAATTTTGAAGTGTATACCTTAATACTGCGTCAGATTGTTAAATGCGGTATAAAAAGAAATAAAAGAATAATAAGGGGCTAGAGAGAGTAAAGAGTAAAAGAGAATTGGACTCGGTTAAAAACAAGAGAAAGATATACAGACAGATTGTAGGGGAAGAGGAGGGAGTGATTGACTGCTTTTAGCTTATTTTTGGGGCCGGTGCCTCAGCATATGGCTCGAGGCGGTTGAGAAAATCCATACACAGTCCGAGAACAGCTCCGACTCCGTCATAACATTCCTCGACAGAGAACGCAGACACGAGGAACAAGCTCGAGTAATTTGTAGATGCGATTGGAAAAACGGGTTTTTGTTTAGAATGCTTTTAACGTAATCAAATATGTTTCCGATGCACGTCGAGTGTGCAACCAATTTGCAGTGGCGAGCGGTGTCTTGAGATCAGAGAACTTGGAAACCTTTACAGACTCAACATCCAGATTGTTTCATGTAATGATATGCGTGTGTGTGTGTGTCTTTGTGTGTGTGTGTGTGTGTGTGTGTGTGTGTGTGTGTGTGTGTGTGTGTGTGTGTGTGTGTGTCTTTGTGTGTGTGTGTGTGTGTGTGTGTGTGTGTGTGTGTGTCTTTGTGTGTGTGTGTGTGTGTGTGTGTGTGTGTGTGTGTGTGTGTGTGTGTGTGTGTGTGTGTGTGTGTGTGTGTGTGTCTTTGTGTGTGTGTGTGTGTGTGTGTGTCTTTGTGTGTAAAAACAAATTCCAAGATCAGTCTTACCTGAAACATATATAGGTTGAATACAGCCAATAAAATGAAAAGCATAGGTTAAGTGTCTACATTACTTGTATATGTAGTTCACGTGACTGTGACGTAATACATCGTATATCCATAATACAAGTATATGTTTATTTCAAGCAGTATAAATTGATGTTGATGTATGAAAAACAATTAAACTACTAAAATTCAGGAATATTTATAGTTTATTTCTTTTCCCTACACTATCTTCATATTAACTGATAGGTGTTATATTCTTCCTGCTCATAGCTGACGCCTTTCGAAAAACCTCCATTTTTTTTTTTTTGTATTATTTTTACCAGTTACTATAGTTTAATTGTATGTTTCTCCTCCTTATATTATCCCGCCTCCTTATTGTTCTACAAATGGTGGAAGCAATTACAGTATTCAAGTGAATCATAAAAGTTATTTAGGCGTTAGTTTCATATCGATACGATAAAAATACTTGTCAATATTACGTGTGAAAAAGACAACAATTACCTGTGGTTCGCAGTCTAAATGTGAGGGGAAGATTCCGAGATAGCTGAATGTACGACGTAACATCTTTTCCCACATAACCTTCCAATTTGACCCTTATTTTTACCTCTCCTATTTGGACTGCTTTGACAAACGATGCTGTTATATGTTTACTAATAAATACGCCTTCAACTGCTTGTCCTTTATCGGCAGTGATTTCTTTTATACAGTTTCCGACTTAATTTTAAAACAGGTTTTTTTGTAAATGATCTTATTCTCTGGTTCTCCTACAAATATTATTTAATATCATTGTGGCGTTATGATACCAAATATCTTTTTGTTTTCTTCTTAAAGTGATTCATGATTCAGTGAATTTATTCTTCTTTTATTTTACTCAAACAATTATTCAGTAAATTGCATATAACAGAATGTCTGATAAAATGCAACCTACTGATTCGCTTCCAACTGTTGTAACTTCTTTTATCCTTTTTCCATCCCTTTCACCTTTTACTTCTCAGATTTTGTTCAAAATATCTTCTCAAAAAAACAAACAAATTAAGCGTTTTTCACGACCCCGAATTCTACCCTCTGTACTTTTAAATATTGTTTTCGATTGTTCTCAGTAAAACAATTACAATCTATAGCCTGTAT
>JBAIZL010000001.1:124379430-124716930 GCA_036971475.1 Prosapia bicincta
GTCATATTGAATATTATGGTCTGTAATATTAGGAAGGCATAACACCCCGTCGTCTAGTTTATAGGGAGGTCCATTGCGCTAAATGTGCGGACACTGGCATACCTCCAGTATTTCTACCCCCTACTGGTCTTGGAGAGTTATCAACTCGTTACACTTTCGTGAAGGAAGGACTAAACAAATGGTAAATGGACTTGCGATAGGACTACACGGGGTATATAATAATCCCCTGGTACTTGGAGTAGCGGAAAATTAGGTCTCGCTTGGGTAAATTAGCCTCCTTGAGTCAAGTAAAGCCGCCAGTAATTCCTTCTGGGGGGGGGGGGGCTTTGACAATTCTGTAAAGCTAACCTACATCTCCAAGAGAAAATTTTGAAAATTAAATGCCTTATTACGCTATATAATTAGGCTTTGTCATAATTTTTTTACCCAGTGAATAGATTTTCTTTATAGCAAGGTAAAACTCTTATGTCCACCGCCTAGAACACCCATTAACCACCCAACGTATCTATTGGCTATTTATACAGTTTTTAAAAATGTTCTACAAAGTATACCGGTAAGTGCTCAGTAAGAAAAAGTAGTTGGTAAAAATTGACTTGAAAAACTTTATTACCATCAAAAAACGGCTAATTATCTGTAAGGGCGCCGCCAGAAAACATTTTAACCTCCAGGGAGCAGTGGATTAAAAACGTTTGTGTACCACTTACATACGTCTATTTATTAACCACTCTAAGGTTCCTGCAAACTCGTTTTATATGAAAACACCCTTACAGTTAATACTTCCTATAAGAGTATAAAACTTATACTGGTCAACTTAATGTAATTTTGGTACCTTATAAATAATAAAAGAGAAATTTTATAACCTCTCTGGGGAGGATTTAACTCTCGTTGCGATCTTGACTGTGTCTCCTCTGTCGATGGTATAATCATTTGTTTACGCGCTTCTCAGCTGCAGCAGACGCACTAATCTTGATTATGCTATCGTGTGTTATAGCCTACATACAGTGTGAATGAAATTTTCTTTAAAATCTTGTGTTTTTTTATTTGGAACACCAAAGACGCAGAGACACAAGACCTATAGGAAAGGGAAACAGCTCATCAAGTTAATATGTAGGAAAGCAAAGCCACACTAAAGTAAAAATAAACGGTTCAGCAAGAAGATATGCAGGAACAGCAAAGACGCAGAGACACAAGACCTATAGGGAAGGGAAACAGCTCATCAAATTAATATGTAGGAAAGCAAAGCCACACTAAAGTAAAAATAAACGATTCAGCAAGAGAATATGTAGGACCAGCAAAGACGCAGAGACACAAGACCTATAGGGAAGGGAAACAGCTCATCAAATTAATATGTAGGAAAGCAAAGCCACACTAAAGTAAAAATAAACGATTCAGCAAGAGAATATGTAGGACCAGCAAAGACGCAGAGACACAAGACCTATAGGGAAGGGAAACAGCTCATCAAATTAATATGTAGGAAAGCAAAGCCACACTAAAGTAAAAATAAACGATTCAGCAAGAGAATATGTAGGACCAGCAAAGACGCAGAGACACAAGACCTATAGGGAAGGGAAACAGCTCATCAAATTAATATGTAGGAAAGCAAAGCCACACTAAAGTAAAAATAAACGATTCAGCAAGAGAATATGTAGGACCAGCAAAGACGCAGAGACACAAGACCTATAGGGAAGGGAAACAGCTCATCAAATTAATATGTAGGAAAAGCAAAGCCACACTAAAGTAAAAATAAACGGTTCAGCAAGAGGATATGCAGGAACACCAAAGACATAGAAACACAAGACTTATAGGAAAGGGAAACGCCTAATAAAATAAATATGTAGGAAATGAAAAGCCAGACTAAAAGAAGACGAAATGGTTCAGCAGGAGAATATGTAGAGAAAGCAAAGACACAGAGATTTACAAGACGTAAAGAAGTGAAAACATTTCACCAAGCGGGTATATAGAGAAAGCAAAGGCACGCAAAGAGAAAACGAAATGGTTCAGCAAAAGGATATGCAGAACCAGAAAATGACAAGAACTGGAGGAAGTAAAAAAAGATATGTTCATCAAGAGAATATGTTGGGAAGTAAAGGCACAGAAGATGACAAGAAATAAAGCAAGGACAAAAACTGACTGTGGAGAGATGCACAAATGACATGGTGCATACTGTAAATGCTATTCTACAAGATGTGGTGTCAATTAATGAAGAAACACAATGAAACCAATGCTAACTGCGTTAAGTATTCTCGTTTGTTTACTAGAGTGGGACGTGCTTTCTAAAATTCTAAACCTGTGTAGATATTTCCATAAAGCAATCCAAACAAGAGTAACTCAAATTGAAGTAGGTCAGTCTATAATTAGTAAAGTTCTCTAGTTAACCTGTCTCCAGTTGTCTTTTGTTACAAACTCTTTACTTCTCCATTAAAATCCATAATCTGATATAATTTGACCTAATTCGCCTGTATTTTGAGGTTATCTCTTGGAATTTTTATAAATAGGTCACCGGACTCTGTCTAAAGACAAAACTAATTTAGAGAAAACAAAATGCGAGTTTATTTTTTTTTCACAGCTTAATGTACGTTACCTTTTAATAGTAACAAAACATAATTTTTTAAAGTCTCCTAATTCAACAAAACCTTGCATTAGAATTAAAATTTTATTTGCTAGAAAAGACATTCCGTTTTTATAATAGATTTAAATAGTTTTTTATATCGATATTTACTGAATTTATTACCAAAACGGTTCAAAACTATCCAATCAAATCCCTAAGATTTATACCTACACAGACAGAGCTTTATAAAAACTAATATAAAGTATATGTTCTAAGATGAGTCACAGTTCGCAAAGCTTAGATGATAACAGAGTAATTAGATGTAGGCACCCATTTCAGAAATTAATCTTCACAAAGAGATATTTCGCCAAAATGAAAGAAAGAGATTCTATTTTCCAACGGAAACTAACAATACCTCTTCTAAAGCAATCTTAAACTAGTGCCTTAAACAGTCGGGTAATCAAAATCCCCCAACACACGATAAATGTGGTGTCACGATACGGCGGTACATACTGGTGTATTGAAGTCTGGATACCTTACTCATTATATGGGACAAGGCACGTGTTTCAACCACTCGCTTCCAGGGATTAACGTATAAGGAACTTCAATGGAACCAATAGAACTTTCGAAACGGCTTCGTTTTCTTCTCGCTAGATAACGTTTTTAACTAATGCGGGTTAGAGACGTGCGAAGTATATCTTTATTGATTCAACTGATATTTCATTTAAAGCTCGAACTTTGAGATTATGTACAAGAAATGGTTTACAATGACAGGCTGAAGGACTGCCTGGCCACCAGTTCTTTAGGAACCCTCAACAATGCACTTCCACCAACGCCAAATATCATGCAATTACAATAGTAAACATTTAGTACTCTTTAACATCTTTCTAACCCTCCTTGCTCCAAATATCCTCAGCAACTCCTTTTCGTTCTACACAGCATGACGATCATCTAAAGGAAGTTTAATATTATATATCATCTTTAGTTTTCAATGGTCACCAGTTTTCCAAGGCAATGCAAATGCCAAAGACGAATATCGTAAAGCAAGGTATCACTTGACGCTAACGGATGATGTCGTCGGTGTGGTTACATAACATAAAGCAAAGTATCACTTGACGCTAACGGATGATGTCGACCGTGTGGCTACAAAGCATAAAGGAAAGTATCACTTCACGTTAACGGATGATGTGCTCAGGGCGGTTACAAAGCATAAAGCAAAGTATCACTTGACGCTAACGGATGATGTTTTGAGTACTGCTACAAAGCCTAAAGCAAAGTATCACCTAACGCTAACGGATGATGTCGACAGTGTGGTTACAAAGCATAAAGCAAAGTATCACTTCACGTTAACGGATGATGTGCTCAGGGCGGTTACAAAGCATAAAGCAAAGTAATCACTTGACGCTAACGAATGATGTCGACAGTGGTGCTACAAAGCATAAAGCAGAGTATCACTTGACGGTAACGGATGATGTTTTCAGTGCTGCTACAAAGCCTAAAGCAAAGTATCACTTGACGCTAACTGATGATGTCGTCAGTGTGGTTACAAAGCATCACTTGACGCTAACTTATGATGTCGACAAAGTGGTTACAAAGCGTAATGCAAAGTATCATTTGACGATAACGAATGATGTCGTCAGTGTGGCTACAAAGCATAAAGCAAAGTATCACTTGACGCTATCGGATGATGTCGACAGTGTGGTTACAACGCATAAAGCAAAGTATCACTTGACGCTAACTGATGATGTCGACAGTGTGGTTACAAAGCGTAATGCAAAGTATCACTTGACGCTATCGGATGATGTACTCAGTGTGGTTACAACGCATAAAGCAAAGTATCACTTGACGCTAACTGATGATGTCGACAGTGTGGTTACAAAGCGTAAAGCAAGGTATCACTTGACGCTAACGGATGATGCCTTAAGTGGGGTTACAAAGCCTAAAGTAAAGTATCACTTGACGCTAACGGATGATGTCGACAGTGGTGCTACAAAGCATAAAGCAGAGTATCACTTGACGCTAACGGATGATGTTTTCAGTGCTGCTACAAAGCCTAAAGCAAAGTATCACTTGACGCTAACTGATGATGTCGTCAGTGTGGTTACAAAGCATAAAGCAAAGTATCACTTGACGCCAACTGATGATGTCGACAGTGTGGTTACAAAGCGTAATGCAAAGTATCATTTGACGTTAACGAATGATGTCGTCAGTGTGGCCATAAAGCAAAGTATCACTTGACGCTATCGGATGATGTGCTCAGTGTGGTTACAACGCATAAAGCAAAGTATCACTTGACGCTAACTGATGATGTCGACAGTGTGGTTACAAAGCGTAAAGCAAGGTATCACTGGACGCTAACGGATGATGCCTTAAGTGGGGTTACAAAGCGTAATGCAAAGTATCATTTGACGTTAACGAATGATGTCGTCAGTGTAGCCATAAAGCAAAGTATCACTTGACGCTATCGGATGATGTCGACAGTGTGGTTACAACGCATAAAGCAAAGTATCACTTGACGCTAACTGATGATGTCGACAGTGTGGTTACAAAGCGTAAAGTAAGGTATCACTTGACGCTAACGGATGATGCCTTAAGTGGGGTTACAAAGCCTAAAGTAATGTATCACTTGACGCTAACGGATGATGTCGACAGTGGTGCTACAAAGCATAAAGCAAAGTTATCACTTGACGCTAACGGATGATGTTTTGAGTGCTGCTACAAAGCCTAAAGCAAAGTATCACTTGACGCTAACTGATGATGTCGTCAGTGTGGTTACAAAGCATCACTTGACGCTAACTTATGATGTCGACAAAGTGGTTACAAAGCGTAATGCAAAGTATCATTTGACGCTAACGAATGATGTCGTCAGTGTGGCTACAAAGCATAAAGCAAAGTATCACTTGACGCTATCGGATGATGTCGACAGTGTGGTTACAACGCATAAAGCAAAGTATCACTTGACGCTAACTGATGATGTCGACAGTGTGGTTACAAAGCGTAAAACAAGGTATCACTTGACGCTAACGGATGATGCCTTAAGTGGGGTTACAAAGCCTAAAGTAAAGTATCACTTGACGCTAACGGATGATGTCGACAGTGGTGCTACAAAGCATAAAGCAAAGTTATCACTTGACGCTAACGGATGATGTCGACAGTGGTGCTACAAAGCATAAAGCAAAGTTATCACTTGACGCTAACGGATGATGTTTTGAGTGCTGCTACAAAGCCTAAAGCAAAGTATCACCTAACGCTAACGGATGATGTCAACAATGTGGTTACAAAGCATAAAGCAAAGTATCACTTGACGCTAACGGATGATGTCGACAGTGGTGCTACAAAGCATAAAGCAGAGTATCACTTGACGCTAACGGATGATGTTTTCAGTGCTGCTACAAAGCCTAAAGCAAAGTATCACTTGACGCTAACTGATGATGTCGTCAGTGTGGTTACAAAGCATAAAGCAAAGTATCACTTGACGCCAACTGATGATGTCGACAGTGTGGTTACAAAGCGTATTGCAAAGTATCATTTGACGTTAACGAATGATGTCGTCAGTGTGGCCATAAAGCAAAGTATCACTTGACGCTATCGGATGATGTGCTCAGTGTGGTTACAACGCATAAAGCAAAGTATCACTTGACGCTAACTGATGATGTCGACAGTGTGGTTACAAAGCGTAAAGCAAGGTATCACTGGACGCTAACGGATGATGCCTTAAGTGGGGTTACAAAGCGTAATGCAAAGTATCATTTGACGTTAACGAATGATGTCGTCAGTGTAGCCATAAAGCAAAGTATCACTTGACGCTATCGGATGATGTGCTCAGTGTGGTTACAACGCATAAAGCAAAGTATCACCTAACGCTAACGGATGATGTCGACAGTGTGGTTACAAAGCATAAAGCAAAGTATCACTTCACGTTAACGGATGATGTGCTCAGGGCGGTTACAAAGCGTAAAGCAAGGTATCACTTGACGCTAACGGATGATGTTGACAGTGTGGTTACAAAGCCTAATGCAAGGTATGACTTGACGCTAACGGATGATTTCGTCAGTGTGGTTACAAAGTATGAAATGACTTGAATTTAACTGGGTGTATATTCAGTGCTGTTACAAACCGGAAAACAAAGATAATTTTGTGTATCTAAAATGAATTTGTTACATTACATAGACAGGATATATATGTTTCTAACTTGACGGACGGTCCCGCACGTGATAATTTTTAACAGAATGACATTTAATTTTCAAAATAAATCAATATTTCGTAAAATTTGGTTCCAATATTGTAAAACATTGTCTAGGTAATGTTTCCGTGACGTCAATGTCATGAATACGCGCATGAACTCGTACTCTGTAATAATACGAAAGTAACACGCTTTATCACCAGGCTGCATGCTAATGGCCGCTCTATCTTCATCCGTAATCAAGGCTAGCTCCGATAAAGCTATTGTTTTATTGGAGTATCTAAATACAGTAAAATGATTTGCTTTATGTTCATTCGTTTCTTTTAAAGTGATTCAAAATCTTACAGAGTACTTTCTCTACTTGTAACGGTGTTTACTAGATTTAGTTTAAAAAAATTAATACACAAATCTTGTAGGCTACTGTATTTTTATATTGGAATGATAAATATATTTTCCCTCTAATTTATGTTCTATGATAATAATATAAACGTTTTTTGGAACTTTTTATTTATATTTTTGTAGTAAAATAATATAGTTATAAAGATCCAGCATTTTTCAATGAAACAAGATATTCATAAAAATTAAATCACTATAATAGTTTTCCACCGGAAACGTAGATCGACAGCCGGATGTGAAAGAAGTGTTATAGGCACTCGTTACAAAATTTCTTTCTTTATTTTTTTTTATACGTTAGTTGTTAACAAACATAGGAATTGTTTTTAATATTTACAAGTTCTTGTCAATTTTAAAAATTTCATTGATAAAGCTTTTATTATTTTAAACCACGTTTTTAGTAGTGTATTCTGATATTGAAACGTACACCAAACTCACAAATCAAGACAAGTTATAAGTTCGAGTTTGTAGTGGCAACTCTCACTGATGATGACTTTGTCATTGAGACGCATCTGAGTTAATAAATAATTAATTTATGAGTTATATGTACTTCTTTTATTTCTTTCTTTTCCAAACCAAAGCTAGTCACATTTCTTCATAGAGTAGGTCTACTTTTGGTAAGGGATTCTGCTCATGTCATTTCACGTACTGCCTAGAGCAGAGATGTTCTTTCCCAAACCAAACCTATTCACAGTTCTTCATAGAGTAGGTCTACTTTTGGTAAGGGATTCTCCTCATGTCATTTCACGTACTGCCTAGAGCAGAGATGATTTTTCAAAAGCCAAAGCTATTCACAGTTCTTTATAGAGTAGGTCTACTTTTGTTAAGATACTCTGCTCACGTGATCTTACGTATTTCCTAGAGCAGAGATGTTCTTTCCCAAACCAAAGCTATTCACAGTTCTTCATAGAGTAGGTCTACTTTTGTTAAGGGACTCTGCTCACGCGATCTTACGTACTGCCTAGAGCAAAGATATTCTTTCCCAAACCAAATTTATTCACAGTTCTTCATAGAGTAGATCTACTTTTGGTAAGGGATTCTGCTCACGTCATTTCACGTACTGCCTAGAGCAGAGATGTTCTTTCCCAAACCAAAGCTATTCACATTTCTTCATAGAGTAGGTCTACTTTTGTTAAGATATTCTGCTCGCGTGATCTTACTTATTGCCTAGAGCAGAGATATTCTTTCCCAAACCAAAGCTATTCACAGCTCTTCATAGAGTAGGTCTACTTTTGTTAAGATACTCTGCTCACGTGATCTCACGTACTGCCTAGAGCAGCTATATTCTTTCCCAAACCAAAGCTATTCAAAGTTCTTCATAGAGTAGGTCTACTTTTTGTAAGGGACTCTGCTCCCGTGATCTTCCGTATGACCTAGAGCAGAGATATTCTTTCCCAAATCAAAGACAATCATAGTTCTTCATCGATTAGGTCTACTTTTGTTAAGATATTCTGCTCACGTGATCTTACTTATTGCCTAGAGCAGAGATATTCTTTCCCAAATCAAAGACAATCATAGTTCTTCATAGAGTAGGTCTACTTTTGTTAAGATATTCTGCGCACGTGATCTTACTTATTGCCTAGAGCAGAGATATTCTTTCCCAAACCAAAGCTATTCACAGTTCTTCATAGAGTAGGTCTAATTTTGTTAAGATACTCTGCTCACGTGATCTTACTTATTGCCTAGAGCAGCTATATTCTTTCCCAAACCAAAGCTATTCAAAGTTCTTCATTAAGTAGGTCTACTTTTGTTAAGATACTCTGCTCACGTGATCTTACTTATTGCCTAGAGCAGCTATATTCTTTCCCAAACCAAAGCTATTCAAAGTTCTTCATAGAGTAGATCTACTTTTGGTAAGGGATTCTGCTCACGTGATCTTACTTATTGCCTAGAGCAGCTATATTCTTTCCCAAACCAAAGCTATTCAAAGTTCTTCATAGAGTAGGTCTACTTTTGGTAAGGGATTCTGCTCACGTAATTTCACGTACTGGCTAGAGCAGAGATGTTCTTTCCCAAACCAAAGCTATTCACAGTTCTTTATAGAGTATGTCTACTTTTGGTAAGGGATTCTGCTCACATCATTTCACGTACTGCCTAGAGCAGAGATTTTCTTTCCCAAACCAAAGCTATTCACAGTTCTTCATTGAGTAGGTCTACTTTTGTTAAGATACTCTGCTCACGTGATCTTACGTATTGCCTAGAGCAGAGATGTTCTTTCCCAAGCCAAAGCTATTAACATTTCTTCATAGAGTAGGTCTACTTTTGGTAAGGGATTCTGCTCATGTCATTTCACGTACTGCCTAGAGCAGAGATGTTCTTTCCCAAACCAAACCTATTCACAGTTCTTCATAGAGTAGGTCTACTTTTGTTAAGATACTTTGCTCACGTGATCTTACGTATTGCCTAGAGCAGAGATGTTCTTTCCCAAGCCAAAGCTATTCACATTTCTTCATAGAGTAGGTCTACTTTTGTTAAGATACTCTGCTCACGTGATCTTACGTATTGCCTAGAGCAAAGATATTCTTTCCCAAACCAAAGCTATTCACATTTCTTCATAGAGTAGGTCTACTTTTGGTAAGGGATTCTGCTCACGTCATTTCACGTACTGCCTAGAGCAGAGATGTTCTTTCCCAAACCAAATTTATTCACAGTTCTTCATAGAGTCGGTCTACTTTTGTTAAGATACTCTGCTCACGTCATTTCACGTACTGCCTAGAGCAGAGTTGATTTTTCCCAAGCCAAAGCTATTCACAGTTCTTTATAGAGTAGGTCTACTTTTGTTAAGATACTCTGCTCACGTGATCTTACGTACTTCCTAGAGCAGAGATGTTCTTTCCCAAACCAAACCTATTCACTGTTCTTCATAGAGTAGGTCTACTTTTGTTAAGATACTCTGCTCACGTGATCTTACTTATTGCCTAGAGCAGCTATATTCTTTCCCAAACCAAAGCTATTCAAAGTTCTTCATAGAGTAGGTCTACTTTTGTTAAGATACTCTGCTCACGTGATCTTACTTATTGCCTAGAGCAGCTATATTCTTTCCCAAACCAAAGCTATTCAAAGTTCTTCATAGAGTAGGTCTACTTTTGGTAAGGGATTCTGCTCACGTAATTTCACGTACTGGCTAGAGCAGAGATGTTCTTTCCCAAACCAAACCTATTCACAGTTCTTCATAGAGTAGGTCTACTTTTGGTAAGGGATTCTCCTCATGTCATTTCACGTACTGCCTAGAGCAGAGATGATTTTTCAAAAGCCAAAGCTATTCACAGTTCTTTATAGAGTAGGTCTACTTTTGTTAAGATACTCTGCTCACGTGATCTTACGTATTTCCTAGAGCAGAGATGTTCTTTCCCAAACCAAAGCTATTCACAGTTCTTCATAGAGTAGGTCTACTTTTGTTAAGGGACTCTGCTCACGCGATCTTACGTACTGCCTAGAGCAAAGATATTCTTTCCCAAACCAAATTTATTCACAGTTCTTCATAGAGTAGATCTACTTTTGGTAAGGGATTCTGCTCACGTCATTTCACGTACTGCCTAGAGCAGAGATGTTCTTTCCCAAACCAAAGCTATTCACATTTCTTCATAGAGTAGGTCTACTTTTGTTAAGATATTCTGCTCGCGTGATCTTACTTATTGCCTAGAGCAGAGATATTCTTTCAAAAAAACCAAAGCTATTCACAGCTCTTCATAGAGTAGGTCTACTTTTGTTAAGATACTCTGCTCACGTGATCTCACGTACTGCCTAGAGCAGCTATATTCTTTCCCAAACCAAAGCTATTCAAAGTTCTTCATAGAGTAGGTCTACTTTTTGTAAGGGACTCTGCTCCCGTGATCTTCCGTATGACCAAGAGCAGAGATATTCTTTCCCAAATCAAAGACAATCATAGTTCGTCATAGAGTAGGTCTACTTTTGTTAAGATATTCTGCTCACGTGATCTTACTTATTGCCTAGAGCAGAGATATTCTTTCCCAAACCAAAGCTATTCACAGTTCTTCATAGAGTAGGTCTACTTTTGTTAAGTTATTCTGCTCACGTGATCTTACTTATTGCCTAGAGCAGAGATATTCTTTCCCAAATCAAAGACAATCATAGTTCTTCATAGAGTAGGTCTACTTTTGTTAAGATATTCTGCTCACGTGATCTTACTTATTGCCTAGAGCAGAGATATTCTTTCCCAAACCAAAGCTATTCACAGTTCTTCATAGAGTAGGTCTACTTTTGTTAAGATACTCTGCTCACGTGATCTTACATATTGCCTAGAGCAGCTATATTCTTTCCCAAACCAAAGCTATTCAAAGTTCTTCATAGAGTAGGTCTACTTTTGTTAAGATACTCTGCTCACGTGTTCTTACTTATTGCCTAGAGCAGCTATATTCTTTCCCAAACCAAAGCTATTCAAAGTTCTTCATAGAGTAGGTCTACTTTTGTTAAGATACTCTGCTCACGTGATCTTACTTATTGCCTAGAGCAGCTACATTCTTTCCCAAACCAAAGCTATTCAAAGTTCTTCATAGAGTAGGTCTACTTTTGTTAAGATACTCTGCTCACGTGATCTTTCTTATTGCCTAGAGCAGCTATATTCTTTCCCAAACCAAAGCTATTCAAAGTTCTTCATAGAGTAGGTCTACTTTTGTTAAGATACTCTGCTCACGTGATCTTACTTATTGCCTAGAGCAGCTATATTCTTTCCCAAACCAAAGCTATTCAAAGTTCTTCATAGAGTAGGTCTACTTTTGTTAAGATACTCTGCTCACGTGATCTTACTTATTGCCTAGAGCAGCTATATTCTTTCCCAAACCAAAGCTATTCAAAGTTCTTCATAGAGTAGGTCTACTTTTGGTAAGGGATTCTGCTCACGTAATTTCACGTACTGGCTAGAGCAGAGATGTTCTTTCCCAAACCAAAGCTATTCACAGTTCTTCATAGAGTAGGTCTACTTTTGGTAAGGGATTCTGCTCATGTCATTTCACGTACTGCCTAGAGCAGAGATGTTCTTTCCCAAACCAAACCTATTCACAGTTCTTCATAGAGTAGGTCTACTTTTGTTAAGATACTTTGCTCACGTGATCTTACGTATTGCCTAGAGCAGAGATGTTCTTTCCCAAGCCAAAGCTATTCACATTTCTTCATAGAGTAGGTCTACTTTTGTTAAGATACTCTGCTCACGTGATCTTACGTATTGCCTTGAGCAAAGATTTTCTTTCCCAAACCAAAGCTATTCACATTTCTTCATAGAGTAGGTCTACTTTTGGTAAGGGATTCTGCTCACGTCATTTCACGTACTGCCTAGAGCAGAGATGTTCTTTCCCAAACCAAATTTATTCACAGTTCTTCATAGAGTCGGTCTACTTTTGTTAAGATACTCTGCTCACGTCATTTCACGTACTGCCTAGAGCAGAGATGATTTTTCCCAAGCCAAAGATATTCACAGTTCTTTATAGAGTAGGTCTACTTTTGTTAAGATACTCTGCTCACGTGATCTTACGTATTTCCTAGAGCAGAGATGTTCTTTCCCAAACCAAACCTATTCACTGTTCTTCATAGAGTAGGTCTACTTTTGTTAAGATACTCTGCTCACGTGATCTTACTTATTGCCTAGAGCAGCTATATTCTTTCCCAAACCAAAGCTATTCAAAGTTCTTCATAGAGTAGGTCTATTTTTGTTAAGATACTCTGCTCACGTGATCTTACTTATTGCCTAGAGCAGCTATATTCTTTCCCAAACCAAAGCTATTCAAAGTTCTTCATAGAGTAGGTCTACTTTTGGTAAGGGATTCTGCTCACGTAATTTCACGTACTGGCTAGAGCAGAGATGTTCTTTCCCAAACCAAAGCTATTCACAGTTCTTCATAGAGTATGTCTACTTTTGGTAAGGGATTCTGCTCACGTCATTTCACGTACTGCCTAGAGCAGAGATTTTCTTTCCCAAACCAAAGCTATTCACAGTTCTTCATAGAGTAGGTCTACTTTTGTTAAGATACTCTGCTCACGTGTTCTTACTTATCGCCTAGAGCAGCTATATTCTTTCCCAAACCAAAGCTATTCAAAGTTCTTCATAGAGTAGGTCTACTTTTGTTAAGATACTCTGCTCACATGATCTTACTTATTGCCTAGAGCAGCTATATTCTTTCCCAAACCAAAGCTATTCAAAGTTCTTCATAGAGTAGGTCTACTTTTGTTAAGATACTCTGCTCACGTGATCTTACTTATTGCCTAGAGCAGCTATATTCTTTCCCAAACCAAAGCTATTCAAAGTTCTTCATAGAGTAGGTCTACTTTTGTTAAGATACTCTGCTCACGTGATCTTACTTATTGCCTAGAGCAGCTATATTCTTTCCCAAACCAAAGCTATTCAAAGTTCTTCATAGAGTAGGTCTACTTTTGTTAAGATACTCTGCTCACGTGATCTTACTTATTGCCTAGAGCTGCTATATTCTTTCCCAAACCAAAGCTATTCAAAGTTCTTCATAGAGTAGGTCTACTTTTGGTAAGGGATTCTGCTCACGTAATTTCACGTACTGGCTAGAGCAGAGATGTTCTTTCCCAAGCCAAAGCTATTAACATTTCTTCATAGAGTAGGTCTACTTTTGGTAAGGGATTCTGCTCATGTCATTTCACGTACTGCCTAGAGCAGAGATGTTCTTTCCCAAACCAAACCTATTCTCAGTTCTACATAGAGTAGGTCTACTTTTGTTAAGATACTCTGCTCACGTGATCTTACTTATTGCCTAGAGCAGAGATGTTCTTTCCCAAACCAAATTTATTCTTAGTTCTTCATAGAGTAGGTCTACTTTTGTTAAGATACTCTGCTCACGTCATTTCACGTACTGCCTAGAGCAGAGATGATTTTTCCCAAGCCAAAGCTATTCACAGTTCTTTATAGAGTAGGTCTACTTTTGTTAAGATACTCTGCTCACGTGATGTTACGTATTTCCTAGAGCAGAGATGTTCTTTCCCAAACCAAACCTATTCACTGTTCTTCATAGAGTAGGTCTACTTTTGTTAAGGGACTCTGCTCACGTGATCTTACGTATTGCCTAGGGCAAAGATATTCTTTCCCAAACCAAAGCTAGTCACATTTCTTCATAGAGTAGATCTACTTTTGGTAAGGGATTCTGCTCACGTCATTTCACGTACTGCCTAGAGCAGAGATGTTCTTTCCCAAACCAAAGCTATTCACAGTTCTTCATAGAGTAGGTCTACTTTTGTTAAGGGACTCTGCTCACGTGATCTTACGTATTGCCTAGAGCAAAGATATTTTTTCCCAAACCAAAGATATTCACAATTCTTCATAGAGTAGGTCTACTTTTGTTAAGATACTCTGCTCACGTGATCTTACGTATTGCCTAGAGCAGAGATGTTCTTTCCCAAACCAAAGCTATTCTCAGTTCTTCATAGAGTAGGTCTACTTTTGTTAAGATACTCTGCTCACGTGATCTTACGTATTGCCTAGAGCAGAGATGTTCTTTCCCTAGCCAAAGCTATTCAAAGTGATGTTAGAATTCCGAATGAAGGAAATAGTGACGTATGATAAGAAAAGAACCAAATAGTGACCGATTTTTTTTGTCAATGAGTGAGTTGTGACGTAGCAAAGAATTAAAGAGTTACCACTGTTTTTCCAGACTTGTCGTTCACCCACTTTCTGAGTTAACTCGTGAGATTATCGCCCATTTCTGACACACACACACACACACACACACACACACACACACACACACACACACACACACACACACACACACACACACACACACACACACACACACACACACACACACACACACACACACACACCAAAAAAGAGGTAGCCAATATAAATTGATAATTATAAATATTTTATTTTAACGCATGACTTAGTTATAAATCTATATTTTGATGAGTTTTAGAGTGAAAAGTTCATTTAAAACAGAAAAAGTCCATTAAACATAACTTTTCCTAAAGAGAAATGTTTAAAACAAGAGTAATTCATGGAACCTAAAGCAAACTTGATTTAAATCGAGCTTATCACTAAGCTTATCTTGGTCGACAATGTTTACTGCTCACAAAAGCAATCCCAACTCTGATAACACACTCGCCGCAATAAGTTTCAACTGTTAACTACGTTCATATTAATAAAGTTTTTTCAATTGAATTTTAAATTTTTTTTGTTTCTCTCTTGAAGTATATTTTTTCAACTGTAATTTAACTTATTCTAAAACAATTCTATACACCCAAATCCTTTTTCATAAATATTCACATTATAAAACTTGGGTATATTTTAATAAATGTTAAATTTACTTAAAACAATCAAAATTATTTTCAAAGTACACAAAATGAGAAAATTATGTGCCTTTAAAAATTATTGTTTATTCAAGTTAAAATATAAATACTTTTATTACATTGTACAAATAAACTGCATATTTAAAAGCAATGGGACAAACTGTTCCATACTTTCAGAATAGCCTATATATTTAATTAATAAGAATAAAGGAAAGTTTAGTGATCCATTGAATACAATGATAGGATATCCCTTAAAAGCGAAATTTGAATTAAAAACTTGGTTAATAAAACTTGTCTTTTTAAAAACAAACAATTTTTAATGCGTATTCTTTGAATGATTATTTTGTCAGGATTTCTGACATTCAGTTTGAGTAGATTACTACTGTTATTTAAAATATGTTCAGAAATCAAGATTTATGTTAAACGACTGGCTAGCCTTATTTTGTAAACTGTAGATGAAATTTAATCAGTTTGATACGCAAATAATTCCAATGATTTTTTATCAAATATTTTGCTAAACAGATCACTGCATTGCGCATGCGTTAATCTAACCATTCCTGTGCATCTAATTACCAAACCAACATAGTAAACAAGTTCCATTGATATCAAGACCATTCATATTATTTTTCAATGCTGTTTCCTTCACTGCAAACCTAGTTTGCTCCTCAAGGATATTTTCTTCGCGGCAAACCTATGGATTTATATAAAGTTTCTTTCTTAAGACATATCCTTCAGGCAATGGCGGATTTAAGGGGGGGGCCTTTGGGGCTCAAGCCCTTCCTAAAATATGGAAAGGTGAGAGTTTTTAAACTATAAAATAACACTATAAATGTAAACTAAAATGTCATTACCGATGTCTGCGTTCGTCCCCGACTTAAATCTACTTAATAATCAGTAGAATATGTTTACAAACCCATATTATTCACTATAATCCCATACTGTAATCATTAATAAGTAGGGCCACCCACAATGTAATAAATAGATTGTTTAAATTGTAAATATATTGTAAATGGGGCTAAATATTACATAGAAGCCCTAATAACTATTTCCCTCATATGGAAGGCCCTCAGAGTTTACAATATATCTATTATATCTCCTAAATATTATCCAGACGGGGGAGACCCTTTCCTCCCCTCACACCAGCCCTCCCCAAAATACTTTTCTAGATTCGATCCTGCCTTCAGGACAAGTTTATGCATTGGTAGTTTCCTGCTCAAGGACATTGGTTTCAGGTCAAAGCTAGTATGCTTTCATAGTTACTGCTGAATGTCATTTTCTTAAAGCAAAACTTATTCTTCTTAGTTTCTTGTTCAAGGACAGATTTTCTCTGAAACCCATTAATAAAGTTTCGTGTTTAAAGCCAATTCTCCATTGCAAAACCTATTCTTTCATGATTTTCTACTCTGCTAAACACATCCATCTATAGTTTCGGGCTCAAAGACAATTCCTTCATTGGAGACCTATTCATTTATAGCTTCCTTCAAAAAACCAAGGAATATACAACAATCTTATTTAATTATATTTTCGTACTCCAAGACATCTTTTTCACTCCAAACCTTATCACTCATAATCTCCTACTCAAGGCCAAGAGGTTTACCGAAACCTATTTATTCAATTGTCTGCCCTAGGTAATAGCAAACCTAATTATTCATAGTTGCTTGTCTACGAAGCCCATTCATTCATAGATTCCTGCTCCAAGCCATTTTCTTTATTGCTAAACTTCTACTCGAGAACATTTCCCTTGTTCACTGCAAACCTCTTCATTCATAGTTTCCTGCATTATGTCATTTCTTTCACAGCAAATCAAATCATCAATGTTCAAGGCCGCTTCCTTCACTGAAACCTAGCTGAAATACATTCATAATTTTCACAGTATACCAATATATTAATAGTTTTTTGCTCAAACCAAGGGCAAAACCAAAGTTTTTACAGCAGACTTCCTTATTCATAGTTTCCTGTTTCAAGGCTAGACTCTGAACTGATAAGCCATTCATTCATAGTAACCCTATACTTAAACACCATTCATTCATAGTTTTCTGTTTTAAGACCTGACCCTGTACTGAGAAGCCATTCATTTATAGTAGACCCTGTACTGAAAAACCATTCATTCATAGTTTCCTGTTTTAAGACCTGACTGTACTAAAAAACTATACATTCATAGTTTCCTGTTTTAAGACTTGACCCTATACTGAAAAACCATCCCGTCATAGTTTCCTGTTTTAAGACCTGACCCAGTACTGAAAAACCATTCATTCATAGTTTCCTGATTTAAGACCTGACCCTGTACTGAAAAAACAATGCATTCATAGTTTCCTGTTTTAAGACCTGACCCTTTACTGAAAAATCATTTATTCATAGTTTCCTGTTTTAAGACCTGACCCTTTACTGAAAAACCATTCATTTATAGTTTCCTGTTTTAAGACCTGACCCTGTACTGAAAAGCCATTCATTCATAGTTTCCTGTTTTAAGACCTGACCCTTTACTGAAAAACTATTTATTCATAGTTTCCTGTTTTAAGACCTGACCCTGTACTGAAAAGCCATTCATTCATAGTTTCCTGTTTTAAGACCTTACCCTTTACTGAAAAACCATTTATTCATAGTTTCCTATTTTAAGACTTGACCCTGTACTGAATAGCCATTCATTGATAGTTTCCTGTTTTAAGACTTGACCCTGTACTGAAAAACTATTCATTCATAGTTTCCTGTTTTAAGACCTGACCATGTACTGAAAAAACAATGCATTCATAGTTTCCTGTTTTAAGACCTGACCCTTTACTGAAAAACCATTTATTCACAGTTTCCTATTTTAAGACTTGACCCTGTACCGGAAAACCATTCATTTATAGTTTCCTGTTTTAAGACCTGACCCTGTACCGGAAAACCATTCATTTATAGTTTCCTGTTTTAAGACCTGGCCCTGTATTGAAAAGCTATTCATTCATAGTTTCCTGTTTTAAGACCTGACCCTGTACCGGAAAACCATTCATTCATAGTAGACCCTGTACTGAAAAACCATTCATTCATAGTTTTCTGTTTTAAGACCTGACCCTTTACTGAAAAGCCATTCATTCGTAGTAGACCCTATACTGAAAAGCCATTCATTCATAGTAGACCCTGTACTGAAAAGCCATTCATTCATAGTTTTCTGTTTTATGAGTACAGCCTTTACTGAAAACCCATTCATTAATAGCTTCTTTTTAAAGGCTAACCATTTACTGAAAATCCATTCACTCATAATTTCCTGTTTTAAGGGCAGATCCTGTACTGAAAATCCAACTTATTGTGTTTTGTCCAATATTATTCCCTGTACCCAAATGAATTCATCCTAGTAGGCCTAGGTCCAAGTTTATCACAGGACTTTCTTCATTAATACAGTTGACTGGAAAGTTGTTCATTCATATTATTTTCTTACGTTCAGGTCCTTCACTGCGTGCTTCATAAGCCCTTGAACTATTAATTTTTCAATGAGCATGGCCTCTGAAAAAAGGGAGTTCCACAATAATACCACATGTCTCTACGGCTGGGCACCACTGAGGGCATTCTTTAACACGGAATCGCCGTGGTAATTACTAGTGATCTATTCAGCAGTTGTGGAATCAATTTTTTCTGCTTGTTATAGATAATTTTTATAGTACTTAAGTACTTCAATCATATGAAGTTTTTTATTTTCACATCTGAAAGTAGGAGTGGGCATTATCCGTCATCGCAGATCATGAAGAACTCCTGCAAGGCGAAGTTCTGGTTCACTTCCCAAACTACCAAACACAAGTTTGTATCAATAGTTTTGTACGAGTTAATTTTGTATGATTACACAGGTTAAAGTTTTTTTTTTAAACTAAAGACGTCTTTAGGTATGTCTGACGCTTTGTGGAATTAAACAAAGTTCACGATATAAAACATATCTCCAAAGACGAACCTATTATCCAGAAAGCAAAGCACGAAATAATTTAATGGGTCTGTTAAAGTTAACAGAGGTTATTTCTAGGTATGTTTACATTATTTTAAACGTAGTTTTTTATTTAGAAATAACGTATATTTGATGCGGCGATGTATGATTTCATACTACAGCTGTTTGCATTACTCTAATTTAATGTTACATGCTGTTAAACACTATAAATGTACTGTATTGTACACTATAAAATGGAGGTGTTTTGATTTAATATTACTGTCCGTTAATGGAAATATTATTTTATTTTAGTAACTCTTACAATAATGAGTTGCTTATAATAATTATAATGCAGTTTCTTTTACAAATTTCTGAAGTGAAAATGTCTGTAGACGCTCTCGACACTTTAAAAAAATTTTTTCTTTTTGTTTAAATCAATTGAATTTACACAATACCAAGAGCACAGTGGCCCAATATATTACAATGAAAATATTGGAAAGAACCCCAATACCACAAAAATAATAAAAAATAACAAATAAAACAAGTTGCTTAAGATTAAACCCTTATGTACATTTCGATGACCATGTCATCATCATCAGATCTTATTACAAAATTACAATCTAGCAAACAAGATGTTACAAATTAGAGTGATGATATGGTCATCGAAATGTACATAAGGGTTTAATCATAAGTAACTTATTTTATTTGTTATTTTTGATTATTTTTGTGGTATTCTTTCCAATATTTTCATTGCAATTGAATTTATTTAATTAATTTTTAGAGTATTTTTTTTAATATCTACACAAACTTATTTACCTCATTTGTCATTCAAGGTTTCTCTCTCATCGGCCATTTCCACTATTAACAAACTTTTTAACTCATTTTTTTTTTTTTTGTCTTCACGGCAACCATAGCTATTCTTTTTTAACAGGAAAAAATGTTGACAGAATTTGTTGATTAATTTTTATAACTAACTTTAATAATTTATATACTATTATTTTTAGAATAATATAAGAATACAATGGGCATAAATACAAAGTTGTTCAATAGTTTCAGGCCTAAACGATAGGAAAAACGTTATAGCCTACACCAGCCTAATTGCAAATCTTTCAAGTTGTATTGTCAAGGCTGACGCTGCCGCTGCATCAGAGACTGTAACCAATATTTTTTCCTAAAAGCAGAGTGTAATCTCTCAACAAAATCTAATCTACAGTTTTCTACTTAAATTTCAATGCTTAACCTGTTTTAAAATAATTATATACAATCAATATTTTTCTAAATCAGTCAACGTAGTTAAAAACTATTTAATTTATGATTAAAACGTTTTAAAATCTTACAAGAGTTTTAAAAAAACTGCTTGTCAAAAGTGTGTGACTGAACACAGAAAACGTGTACAAATATCGTCAAAAAGTATTTCATGGTGTTCAAAGCCAATATAAGGATATTTGATTATAACAAAGTAAAATAAACTATACCTTGTGTCCAGTGTCTGAAATTGTCGTTTATAAAACCTTTATATATAATAGGAAAATGTCCAAGACAAAGTATGAGAGAATTCTCTGTTATGACACCATAGCCGTTACAAAGAGAAGCAAAACGGCCGAAAAAGGTCTAAATAGGGATAGTACTGGCTACCTGGCTCAGGCACAACCAGTACGGCTTCTGTCTGGTGAATAAATTTTGAATCCATTTAAAGTGGGTTCTATTTTTTTTATTTGGGTAGCGCCACAGGGTATTGCCCTATAAATAAAATAAAATGTGTGAGGCCAGGCTGAAACTCGTCTGGCGGACAGCCGTAGCGAGCCTGTTCATTCATTAGGACAAAGATGTCCGCGGGTGCTACGGAATTCACCATCAGCCATTTTTCCATCGATGTAGAATGATTGCAAACCACTGTATACTGTAAGTATAATTATAGACGGACGAAAATATCGCTTGAGAAGTCAAAGCATAAGCAGAGTGATTGCAAACGACTGTATACTATGAGTACAACTATAATTGAACGCAATCATGGATTATGCAATAGAAGCAATAGAAGAGTAGATGCAAACGACTTTATACTGTGTGTATAATTATAATAGGACACAATCATCGTTTATGCAGTCAATGCAATAACAGAGTGATTGCAAGCATATCACCGTATAGGGCTGTGAATATTATTATAATCATACGCAATCGTCGCTTATGCAGTCAAAGCAACAGCAGAGTGTTTGCAAACCACTGTATACTTGTGAGTATAATTATATTCGTTTAAAATCATTGCTTATGCAGTCAAAGCAACAGCAGAGTGCTAGCAAAAAACTGTATACTTGTGAGTATAATTATATTCGGTTCGAATCACAGCTTAAGGAGTCGAAGCAACAGCAGAGTGTTTGCAAACCACTGTATACTTGTGAGTATAATTATATTCGTTTCCAATCATCGGTTATGGAATCGAAGCAACAGCAGAGTGTTTGCAAACCACTGTATACTAGTGAATATAATTATATTCGGTTCCAATCATCGCTTATGGAATCAAAGCAACAGCAGAGTGTTTGTAAACCACTGTATACTTGTGAGTATAATTATATTCGGTTCCAATCACCGCTTAAGGAGTCGAAGCAACAGCAGAGTGTTTGCAAACCACTGTATACTATGAGTACAACTATAATTGAACGCAATCATGGATTATGCAATAGAAGCAATAGAAGAGTAGATGCAAACGACTTTATACTGTGTGTATAATTATAATAGGACACAATCATCGTTTATGCAGTCAATGCAATAACAGAGTGATTGCAAGCATATCACCGTATAGGGCTGTGAATATTATTATAATCATACGCAATCGTCGCTTATGCAGTCAAAGCAACAGCAGAGTGTTTGCAAACCACTGTATACTTGTGAGTATAATTATATTCGTTTAAAATCATTGCTTATGCAGTCAAAGCAACAGCAGAGTGCTAGCAAAAAACTGTATACTTGTGAGTATAATTATATTCGGTTCGAATCACAGCTTAAGGAGTCGAAGCAACAGCAGAGTGTTTGCAAACCACTGTATACTTGTGAGTATAATTATATTCGTTTCCAATCATCGGTTATGGAATCGAAGCAACAGCAGAGTGTTTGCAAACCACTGTATACTAGTGAATATAATTATATTCGGTTCCAATCATCGCTTATGGAATCAAAGCAACAGCAGAGTGTTTGTAAACCACTGTATACTTGTGAGTATAATTATATTCGGTTCCAATCACCGCTTAAGGAGTCGAAGCAACAGCAGAGTGTTTGCAAACCACTGTATACTAGTGAGTATAATTATATTCGGTTCCAATCACCGCTTAAGGAGTCGAAGCAATAGCAGAGTGTTTGCAAACCACTGTAAACTAGTGAGTATAATTATATTCAGTTCCAATCACCGCTTAAGGAGTCGAAGCAACAGCAGAGTGTTTGCAAACCACTGTATACTAGTGAGTATAATTATATTCGGTTCCAATCACCGCTTAAGGAGTCGAAGCAACAGCAGAGTGTTTGCAAACCACTGTATACTAGTGAGTATAATTATATTCGGTTCCAATCACCGCTTAAGGAGTCGAAGCAACAGCAGAGTGTTTGCAAACCACTGTATACTAGTGAGTATAATTATATTCGTTTCCAATCACCGCTTAAGGAGTCGAAGCAACAGCAGAGTGTTTGCAAACCACTGTATACTAGTGAGTATAATTATATTCGGTTCCAATCACCGCTTAAGGAGTCGAAGCAACAGCAGAGTGTTTGCAAACCACTGTATACTAGTGAGTATAATTATATTCGGTTCCAATCACCGCTTAAGGAGTCGAAGCAACAGCAGAGTGTTTGCAAACCACTGTATACTAGTGAGTATAATTATATTCGTTTCCAATCATCGTTTATGGAATCGAAGCAACAGCAGAGTGTTTGCAAACCACTGTATACTTGTGAGTATAATTATATTCGTTTCCAATCACCGCTTAAGGAGTCGAAGCAATAGCAGACTGTTTGTAAAACACTGTATACTTGTGAGTATAATTATATTCGTTTCCAATCATCGCTACGGCGTCGAAGCAACAGCAGAGTGTTTGCAAACCATCTGTATACTTGTGAGTATAATTATATTCGTTTCAAATCATCGCTACGGCGTCGAAGCAACAGCAGAGTGTTTGCAAACAACTGTATACTAGTGAGTATAATTATATTCGGTTCCAATCACCGCTTAAGGAGTCGAAGCAACAGCAGAGTGTTTGCAAACCACTGTAAACTTGTGAGTATAATTATATTCGGTTGCAATCATCGCTTATGGAGTCGAAGCAACAGCTGAGTGTTTGCAAACCACTGTATACTTCTGAGTATAATTATATTCGTTTCCAATCATCGCTACGGCGTCGAAGCAATAGCAGAGTGTTTGCAAACCACTGTATACTTGTGAGTATAATTATATTCGTTTCCAATCATCGCTACGGCGTCGAAGCAACAGCAGAGTGTTTGCAAACCACTGTATACTAGTGAGTATAATTATATTCGTTTCCAATCATCGTTTATGGAATCGAAGCAACAGCAGAGTGTTTGCAAACCACTGTATACTTGTGAGTATAATTATATTCGGATCCAATAATCGGTTATGAAGTCGAAGCAACAGCAGAGTGTTTGCAAACCACTGTATACTAGTGAGTATAATTATATTCGTTTCCAATCATCGCTACGGCGTCGAAGCAACAGCAGAGTGTTTGCAAACCACTGTATACTTGTGAGTATAATTATATTCGTTTCCAATCACCGCTTAAGGAGTCGAAGCAATAGCAGACTGTTTGTAAAACACTGTATACTTGTGAGTATAATTATATTCGTTTCCAATCATCGCTACGGCGTCGAAGCAACAGCAGAGTGTTTGCAAACCATCTGTATACTTGTGAGTATAATTATATTCGTTTCCAATCATCGCTACGGCGTCGAAGCAACAGCAGAGTGTTTGCAAACAACTGTATACTAGTGAGTATAATTATATTCGGTTCCAATCACCGCTTAAGGAGTCGAAGCAACAGCAGAGTGTTTGCAAACCACTGTAAACTTGTGAGTATAATTATATTCGGTAGCAATCATCGCTTATGGAGTCGAAGCAACAGCAGAGTGTTTGCAAACCACTGTATACTAGTGAGTATAATTATATTCGGTTCCAATCACCGCTACGGCGTCGAAGCAATAGCAGAGTGTTTGCAAACCACTGTATACTTGTGAGTATAATTATATTCGTTTCCAATCATCGCTACGGCGTCGAAGCAACAGCAGAGTGTTTGCAAACCACTGTATACTTGTGAGTATAATTATATTCGGTTGCAATCACCGCTTAAGGAGTCGAAGCAACAGCAGAGTGTTTGCAAAGCACTGTATACTAGAGAGTATAATTATATTCGGTTCCAATAATCGGTTATGAAGTCGAAGCAACAGCAGAGTGTTTGCAAACAACTGTATACTAGTGAGTATAACTATATTCGGTTCCAATCACCGCTTAAGGAGTCGAAGCAACAGCAGAGTGTTTGCAAACAACTGTATACTAGTGAGTATAATTATATTCGGTTCCAATCACCGCTTAAGGAGTCGAAGCAACAGCAGAGTGTTTGCAAAGCACTGTATACTTGTGAGTATAATTATATTCGGTTCCAATAATCGGTTATGAAGTCGAAGCAATAGCAGAGTGTTTGCAAACAACTGTATACTAGTGAGTATAATTATATTCGGTTCCAATAATCGGTTATGAAGTCGAAGCAACAGCAGAGTGTTTGCAAACCACTGTAAACTTGTGAGTATAATTATATTCGTTTCCAATCATCGCTTATGGAATCGAAGCAACAGCAGAGTGTTTGCAAACCACTGTCAACTTGTGAGTATAATTATATTCGTTTCCAATCATCGCTACGGCGTCGAAGCAACAGCAGAGTGTTTGTAAACCACTGTATACCTGTGAGTATAATTATATTCGGTTCCAATCACCGCTTAAGGAGTCGAAGCAATAGCAGAGTGTTTGCAAACAACTGTATACTAGTGAGTATAATTATATTCGGTTCCAATCACCGCTTAAGGAGTCGAAGCAACAGCAGAGTGTTTGCAAACAACTGTATACTAGTGAGTATAATTATATTCGGTTCCAATCACCGCTTAAGGAGTCGAAGCAACAGCAGAGTGTTTGCAAAGCACTGTATACTTGTGAGTATAATTATATTCGGTTCCAATAATCGGTTATGAAGTGGAAGCAATAGCTGAGTGTTTGCAAACAACTGTATACTAGTGAGTATAATTATATTCGGTTCCAATCACCGCTTAAGGAGTCGAAGCAACAGCAGAGTGTTTGCAAACCACTGTATACTTGTGAGTATAATTATATTCGGTTCCAATCACCGCTTAAGGAGTCGAAGCAACAGCAGAGTGTTTGCAAAGCACTGTATACTTGTGAGTATAATTATATTCGGTTCCAATAATCGGTTATGAAGTCGAAGCAACAGCAGAGTGTTTGCAAACCACTGTAAACTTGTGAGTATAATTATATTCGTTTCCAATCATCGCTTATGGAATCGAAGCAACAGCAGAGTGTTTACAAACCACTGTCAACTTGTGAGTATAATTATATTCGTTTCCAATCATCGCTACGGCGTCGAAGCAACAGCAGAGTGTTTGTAAACCACTGTATACCTGTGAGTATAATTATATTCGGTTCCAATCACCGCTTAAGGAGTCGAAGCAATAGCAGAGTGTTTGCAAACCACTGTAAACTTGTGAGTATAATTATATTCGTTTCCAATCATCGCTTATGGAATCGAAGCAACAGCAGAGTGTTTGCAAACCACTGTAAACTTGTGAGTATAATTATATTCGTTTCCAATCATCGCTACGGCGTCGAAGCAACAGCAGAGTGTTTGCAAACCACTGTAAACTTGTGAGTATAATTATATTCGTTTCCAATCATCGCTACGGCGTCGAAGCAACAGCAGAGTGTTTGCAAACCACTGTATACTTGTGAGTATAATTATATTCGTTTCCAATCATCGCTACGGCGTCGAAGCAATAGCAGACTTTTTGTAAACCACTGTAAACTTGTGAGTATAATTATATTCGTTTCCAATCATCGCTACGGCGTCGAAGCAACAGCAGAGTGTTTGCAAACCACTGTAAACTTGTGAGTATAATTATATTCGTTTCCAATCATCGCTACGGCGTCGAAGCAACAGCAGAGTGTTTGCAAACCACTGTAAACTTGTGAGTATAATTATATTCGTTTCCAATCATCGCTACGGCGTCGAAGCAACAGCAGAGTGTTTGCAAACCACTGTAAACTTGTGAGTATAATAATATTCGTTTCCAATCATCGCTACGGCGTCGAAGCAACAGCAGAGTGTTTGCAAACCACTGTATACTTGTGAATATAATTATATTCGTTTCCAATCATCGCTACGGCGTCGAAGCAACAGCAGAGTGTTTGCAAACCACTGTAAACTTGTGAGTATAATTATATTCGTTTCCAATCATCGCTACGGCGTCGAAGCAACAGCAGAGTGTTTGCAAACCACTGTATACTTGTGAGTATAATTATATTCGATTCCAATCACCGCTTAAGGAGTCGAAGCAACAGCAGAGTGTTTGCAAACCACTGTAAACTTGTGAGTATAATTATATTCGTTTCCAATCATCGCTACGGCGTCGAAGCAACAGCAGAGTGTTTGCAAACCACTGTAAACTTGTGAGTATAATTATATTCGTTTCCAATCATCGCTACGGCGTCGAAGCAACAGCAGAGTGTTTGCAAACCACTGTATACTAGTGAGTATAATTATATTCGTTTCCAATCATCGCTACGGCGTCGAAGCAACAGCAGAGTGTTTGCAAACCACTGTATACTTGTGAGTATAATTATATTCGGTTCCAATCACCGCTTAAGGAGTCGAAGCAACAGCAGAGTGTTTGCAAACCACTGTAAACTTGTGAGTATAATTATATTCGTTTCCAATCATCGCTTATGGAATCGAAGCAACAGCAGAGTGTTTGCAAACCACTGTAAACTTGTGAGTATAATTATATTCGTTTCCAATCATCGCTACGGCGTCGAAGCAACAGCAGAGTGTTTGCAAACCACTGTAAACTAGTGAGTATAATTATATTCGTTTCCAATCATCGCTTATGGAATCGAAGCAACAGCAGAGTGTTTGCAAACCACTGTATACTTGTGAGTATAATTATATTCGGTTCCAATCACCGCTTAAGGAGTCGAAGCAATAGCAGAGTGTTTGCAAACCACTGTAAACTTGTGAGTATAATTATATACGTTTAAAATCGTCGCTTATGGAATCGAAGCAACAGCAGAGTGTTTGCAAACCACTGTATACTTGTGAGTATAATTATATTCGGTTCCAATCACCGCTTAAGGAGTCGAAGCAATAGCAGAGTGTTTGCAAACCACTGTAAACTTGTGAGTATAATTATATACGTTTAAAATCGTCGCTTATGGAATCGAAGCAACAGCAGAGTGTTTGCAAACCACTGTAAACTTGTGAGTATAATTATATTCGTTTCCAATCATCGCTACGGCGTCGAAGCAACAGCAGAGTGTTTGCAAACCACTGTAAACTTGTGAGTATAATTATATTCGTTTCCAATCATCGCTACGGCGTCGAAGCAATAGCAGACTGTTTGTAAAACACTGTATACTTGTAAGTATAATTATATTCGTTTCCAATCTTCGCTACGGCGTCGAAGCAACAGCAGAGTGTTTGCAAACCACTGTAAACTTGTGAGTATAATTATATTCGTTTCCAATCATCGCTACGGCGTCGAAGCAACAGCAGAGTGTTTGCAAACCACTGTATACTTGTGAGTATAATTATATTCGTTTCCAATCATCGCTACGGCGTCGAAGCAACAGCAGAGTGTTTGCAAACCACTGTATACTTGTGAGTATAATTATATTCGGTTCCAATCACCGCTTAAGGAGTCGAAGCAACAGCAGAGTGTTTGCAAACCACTGTAAACTAGTGAGTATAATTATATTCGGTTCCAATCACCGCTTAAGGAGTCGAAGCAACAGCAGAGTGTTTGCAAACCACTGTATACTAGTGAGTATAATTATATTCGTTTCCAAGCATCGCTTATGGAATCGAAGCAACAGCAGAGTGTTTGCAAACCACTGTAAACTTGTGAGTATAATTATATTCGTTTCCAATCATCGCTACGGCGTCGAAGCAACAGCAGAGTGTTTGCAAAGCACTGTATACTTGTGAGTATAATTATATTCGGTTCCAATAATCGGTTATGAAGTCGAAGCAATAGCAGAGTGTTTGCAAACAACTGTATACTAGTGAGTATAATTATATTCGGTTCCAATCACCGCTTAAGGAGTCGAAGCAACAGCAGAGTGTTTGCAAACCACTGTATACTTGTGAGTATAATTATATTCGGTTCCAATCACCGCTTAAGGAGTCGAAGCAACAGCAGAGCGTTTGCAAAGCACTGTATACTTGTGAGTATAATTATATTCGGTTCCAATAATCGGTTATGAAGTCGAAGCAACAGCAGAGTGTTTGCAAACCACTGTAAACTTGTGAGTATAATTATATTCGTTTCCAATCATCGCTTATGGAATCGAAGCAACAGCAGAGTGTTTGCAAACCACTGTAAAATTGTGAGTATAATTATATTCGTTTCCAATCATCGCTACGGCGTCGAAGCAACAGCAGAATGTTTGCAAACCACAGTATACTTGTGAGTATAATTATATTCGGTTCCAATCACCGCTTAAGGAGTCGAAGCAATAGCAGAGTGTTTGCAAACCACTGTAAACTTGTGAGTATAATTATATTCGTTTCCAATCATAGCTTATGGAATCGAAGCAACAGCAGAGTGTTTGCAAACCACTGTAAACTTGTGAGTATAATTATATTCGTTTCCAATCATCGCTACGGCGTTGAAGCAACAGCAGAGTGTTTGCAAACCACTGTAAACTTGTGAGTATAATTATATTCGTTTCCAATCATCGCTACGGCGTCGAAGCAACAGCAGAGTGTTTGCAAACCACTGTATACTTGTGAGTATAATTATATTCGTTTCCAATCATCGCTACGGCGTCGAAGCAATAGCAGACTGTTTGTAAAATACTGTATACTTGTAAGTATAATTATATTCGTTTCCAATCATCGCTACGGCGTAGAAGCAATAGCAGAGTGTTTGCAAACCACTGTATACTTGTGAGTAAAATTATATTCGTTTCCAATCATTGCTTATGGAGTCGAAGCAACAGCAGAGTGTTTGCAAACACTGTATACTTGTGAGTATAATTATATTCGTTTCCAATCATCGCTACGGCGTCGAAGCAACAGCAGAGTGTTTGCAAACCACTGTATACTTGTGAGTAAAATTATATTCGTTTCCAATCATTGCTTATGGAGTCGAAGCAACAGCAGAGTGTTTGCAAACACTGTATACTTGTGAGTATAATTATATTCGTTTCCAATCATCGCTACGGCGTCGAAGCAACAGCAGAGTGTTTGCAAACAACTGTATACATGTGAGTATAATTATATTCGTTTCCAATCATCGCTACGGCGTCGAAGCAACAGCAGAGTGTTTGCAAACCATCTGTATACTTGTGAGTATAATTATATTCGTTTCCAATCATCGCTACGGCGTCGAAGCAATAGCAGAGTGTTTGCAAACCACTGTATACTTGTGAGTAAAATTATATTCGTTTCCAATCATTGCTTATGGTGTCGAAGCAACAGCAGAGAGTTTGCAAACCACTGTATACTAGTGAGTATAATTATATTCGGTTCCAATCATCGCTTATGGAATCAAAGCAACAGCAGACTGTTTGCAAACCACTGTATACTTGTGAGTATAATTATATTCGTTTCCAATCACCGCTTATGCAATCAAAGCAACAGCAGAGAGTTTGTAAAACACTGTATACTTGTGAGTATAATTATATTCGGTTCCAATCATCGCTTATGGAATCAATGCAACAGCAGAGTGTTTGTAAAATACTGTATACTTGTGAGTAAAATTATATTCGTTTCCAATCATTGCTTATGGTGTCGAAGCAACAGCAGAGAGTTTGCAAACCACTGTATACTAGTGAGTATAATTATATTCGTTTCCAATCATCGCTTATGGAATCAAAGCAACAGTAGAGTGTTTGTAAAACACTGTATACTTGTGAGTATAATTATATTCGTTTCCAATCATCGCTACGGCGTCGAAGCAATAGCAGAGTGTTTGCAAACCACTGTATACTTGTGAGTAAAATTATATTCGTTTCCAATCATTGCTTATGGTGTCGAAGCAACAGCAGAGAGTTTGCAAACCACTGTATACTAGTGAGTATAATTATATTCGGTTCCAATCATCGCTTATGGAATCAAAGCAACAGCAGAGTGTTTGCAAACCACTGTATACTTGTGAGTATAATTATATTCGTTTCCAATCACCGCTTATGGAATCAAAGCAACAGCAGAGTGTTTGTAAAACACTGTATACTTGTGAGTATAATTATATTCGGTTCCAATCATCGCTACGGCGTCGAAGCAACAGCAGACTGTTTGTAAAACACTGTATACTTGTGAGTAAAATTATATTCGGTTCCAATCATCGCTACGGCGTCGAAGCAACAGCAGACTGTTTGTAAAACACTGTATACTTGTGAGTAAAATTATATTCGTTTCCAATCACCGCTTATGGAATCAAAGCAACAGCAGAGTGTTTGCAAACCACTGTATACTAGTGAGTATAATTATATTCGGTTCCAATCATCGCTTATGGAATCAAAGCAACAGCAGAGTGTTTGCAAACCACTGTATACTAGTGAGTATAATTATATTCGGTTCCAATCATAGCTTATGGAATCAAAGCAACAGCAGAGTGTTTGTAAAACACTGTATACTTGTGAGTAAAATTATATTCGTTTCCAATCATTGCTTATGGTGTCGAAGCAACAGCAGAGAGTTTGCAAACCACTGTATACTTGTGAGTATAATTATATTCGGTTCCAATCATCGCTTATGGAATCAAAGCAACAGTAGAGTGTTTGCAATCCCCTGTATACTTGTGAGTATAATTATATTCGTTTCCAATCATCGCTACGGCGTCGAAGCAATAGCAGAGTGTTTGCAAACCACTGTATACTTGTGAGTATAATTATATTCGTTTCCAATCACCGCTTATGGAATCAAAGCAACAGCAGAGTGTTTGCAAACCACTGTATACTAGTGAGTATAATTATATTCGGTTCCAATCATCGCTTATGGAATCAAAGCAACAGCAGAGTGTTTGTAAACCACTGTATACTTGTGAGTATAATTATATTCGGTTCCAATCATCGCTTATGGAATCAAAGCAACAGCAGAGTGTTTGTAAAACACTGTATACTTGTGAGTATAATTATATTCGTTTCCAATCACCGCTACGGCGTCGAAGCAATAGCAGAGTGTTTGCAAACCACTGTATACTTGTGAGTAAAATTATATTCGTTTCCAATCATTGCTTATGGTGTCGAAGCAACAGCAGAGAGTTTGCAAACCACTGTATACTTGTGAGTATAATTATATTCGGTTCCAATCATCGCTTATGGAATCAAAGCAACAGTAGAGTGTTTGCAAACCACTGTATACTTGTGAGTATAATTATATTCGTTTCCAATCATCGCTACGGCGTCGAAGCAATAGCAGACTGTTTGTAAAACACTGTATACTTGTGAGTATAATTATATTCGTTTCCAATCATCGCTACGGCGTCAAAGCAATAGCAGAGTGTTTGCAAACCACTGTATACTTGTGAGTAAAATTATATTCGTTTCCAATCATTGCTTATGGTGTCGAAGCAACAGCAGAGTGTTTGCAAACCACTGTATACTAGTGAGTATAATTATATTCGGTTCCAATCATCGCTTATGGAATCAAAGCAACAGCAGAGTGTTTGCAAACCACTGTATACTTGTGAGTATAATTATATTCGGTTTCAATCATCGCTTATGGAGTCGAAGCAACAGCAGAGTGTTTGCAAACCACTGTATACTTGTGAGTATAATTATATTCGGTTGCAATCATCGCTTATGGAGTTGAAGCAATAGCAGAGTGTTTCCAAACCACTGTATACTTGTGAGTAAAATTATATTCGTTTCCAATCATTGCTTATGGAGTCGAAGCAACAGCAGAGTGTTTACAAACCACTGTATACTTGTGAGTATAATTATATTCGTTTCCAATCATCGCTACGGCGTCGAAGCAACAGCAGAGTGTTTGCAAACCACTGTATACTTGTGAGTATAATTATATTCGGTTGCAATCATCGCTTACGGAGTCGTAGCTATTGTAAAACAGATTCTTTCTTTGGAAATTCCATGTAGTTGCTTTCATGATGCAAATTATCACAAAAGTGTCCTAATAAATATTAATAATAAGGTTAATGTTTTAAAATAAAATTCTGACAATTTTTACATGTTCTAGTACTGCAAAGATAAACTTTTTCACAAAAAATCCTCACGTAGCAAGAGGTTGATTTTATGCTAATAAGCTTCCGAAAGCTTCTGTCGATATTTGTTTAATAATTATCTAGATTGATGTTTATAATTAGGTTTAAACATTGTTTATAACGGTACAAAAATAAAAAAGTACGGTTATAAAGAAGTCAAAAAAAATAATAAACGACAATAAAAACAGTACAACCATGAATAATATATATATATATATATATATATATATAGGGGAACCCGGGGCGGAACGGAACCCGGGGGCAGAACGGAACTACCATCTTATTTCACCGTACTATGATGCACTCTAGCAAAACCTTCAGGAACTATTAGATCATCTGTAACGAAGTGATCGACGCCATATTTAGCAGTTTGCAGTGTTCGTTCATCGTGTGACTACGTTTTTGTTTGTTTTCGGTATTTCATTGTAACAAGTGACTACATTTAAAACCAAGGTAAGACAAACATTTTAGTTTATAGTTTAAGTTATTTTTGGTATTCTTGTAAAACATATCTTGAATTGTATTTATATGTAGTTATTGTTCTGTATTTCATTGGCCATTCTAGAAAAATTAGTACTGTAGCTGACCACAACGTATGGGGCAGGACGGACCGCGGCAAAATAGAACGAGGTTCCGTTCCGCCCCGGATCTTAATTTTTCTCTCTTTCTCTATAGATATTTTTCATAACTTGTATTAGTATTATTTGCATCTCTGTATAAATTTAACCTACATAATTTTTATTAATTGATACATTTCAAATAAATTTTGGTAGGATGTTAAATCATGTCGCTGCCAGAAAAATTATTTATTCTTTTCTGTTTACAGATGGTTCGAAATTATGTACGCAAGACAAACCGTCAAGAATGGCCAATAGAAAATATGGAACAAGCTATCGCTGCTGTATTGAGAAAAGAGATGGGGCTACGTAGAGCTTGTATGCAGTTTAATGTCCCAAAAACCACATTACAAAGGGCCGTTCAGAAAAAAATAAAGGATGACAGTTTTTTAATAGACAAATCGAAGGGAAAATTTCAATGTGTATTCACATCTGAACAAGAGTTGGAACTTGTTGAATACATAAAGGACATGGAAGGAAGGTTGTTTGGCTTAACAATGAAGGATTTCCGTGCTCTTGCATTTCAGTTAGCGGATAAAAACAAGTTAACCCATCCCTTCAACCAATTGAAGAAGATGGCTGGTGAGGATTGGATGAGCCACTTTCTTACCAGACATCCCGAGTTGAGTATCCGGAAACCTGAGGCGACGTCTGGGGCACGAGCGATGGGGTTCAACCGACCAAATGTTGAAAGGTTTTTTAATTTGCTTACTGAAATTGTCGACAAACATAAATTGACAGCTGATCGCATTTTCAACTGCGATGAAACGGGCATTTCCGTTAACCCTAAAGGGCATACAAAAATAATTGCTCCAAGGGGAAAACGTCAAGTGGGTGTCTTAACTTCTTCTGAACGAGGAGAAACAATAACAGCTGAGATATGTATTTCGGCAGCCGGTTCCTTCATGCCTCCAATGCTGATATTTCCTCGGAAAAGGATGCAAAACGAATTTCAGCTTGGCTTGCCACCTGGAGGTTGGGCAGAATGCCATGAAACAGGGTGGATAACGACAGACATATTTTCAAACTGGTTCAAAAGGTTCGTCGAATTTTCAAGAGCAACTAAAGATAACGTTGCTTTATTGATTTTAGATGGCCATTCCACACACACGAAAAATATCAAAGTCATCGATTTTGCAAGAGACAATGGAGTTGTGATGCTTTGTCTTCCACCCCATGCTTCTCATAAGTTGCAACCGCTTGATGTTTCTGTTATGAAACCAATCAGTTCATATTATGAGGAAGAAACACGTAAATGGCTAAGATCCAATCCAGGTAAAGTTATTACCCTTTGGCAAGTAGCATCTCTTTTTGGTTCCGCTTTCTTAAGTACGGCAAACATGCGAACGGCTATTAAAGGATTTGAAGCTACTGGTATTTGGCCTGTTAACATCGATATATTCACATCTGCAGATTTTCTGCCTTCCGAGCCAACAAACATTCTTCTCGATAACGAACCTAGCACATCTAATTCTTTAGTGCAGACAAGTGGTGATGCCCTATCCAACCCATTGAATACCTATGTTAGCCCTACCAGTAGTAAGCTATCGATTTCGACCTCGTTTCCAAATGTTTCGCCACAAGCCCTCGTTGCTGTTCCAAAGATGCTACAAAGAGAAAAACGACGAGTAACCAGAAAAAAAGGACGAGCTGTGATACTGACCTCGTCTCCGTACAAGATTGAACTTGAAACGTCTATTAAAATGTCTAAACGAAAGGTGGAAGAAAAAGAAGAGAAAGCTAAGAAGAGGTTGAAATTTCGAATAAAAAATAAGATTGGAAAAATAAATAAAATAAAAGATTTTGCACAAAAGAAACAACCTGAAAAAGAAGAAAGAAATGAAACAAGTGGCAGCAGTGAAGAAGATGACAGCGATACTAAGTGCGTCTACTGCAGTGATGTGTATTCAACATCTACTGAAGGTTGGGTTGCCTGTGCTTCATGTTACAAGTGGGCTCACAATTCATGTGCAGGAGTCGACAGCGATGATGATGATCCACACACTTGTGGAAATTGTGTTGCTTGAATAAGAATTAATTAGTAAGAATTACTATAGAATTGCTTATGAAAATATCTAATTTTTTAATCTATCTTAAATTTTGTTAATTTTTAGGGTTCAACATAAGTTTTATTTAATTTTTGTTTTTAATATCACTAGGAAATATTACGCCTAAATTTACATCTTTTTAATTAGCTGTCTAAGTTATTAGGGTTTTTTCAGAACAGAAATGCAAAAATGAACATTAAGTGTGAATATTGCTTTTGTTTCACTAAAAATATTATTTATAAATATTATATTTTCACCTCTTTTAACAAAATTTTATACATGTCGTTAATAAATTGTTTGTATATGTTAGTTATTAGTAAAAAAAACAAATAATAAAATTATTTTTTCCAACTGCTGATGTGTTCTATGATTTTATAAAGAAGGTTCCGTTCTGCCCCGGGACCGGGGCAGAATGGACCAATTACCATTTTCCAAATTTCTTTTTTAACTGCAAAGACGTTTATTTTAATTTTTCTATTCGCAATCATAATACATTATTAAGTAATAAGAGAATATAAATTATTTTTTTCAGGTTTTTTCGGTCATTAATTAGTTCACCAAGCCCATTTTTACCTTAGCGTTTCCGTTCTGCCCCGGGTTCCCCTATATATATATATATATATTGGGACGATTTTCTAAATATAAGTCATAATTATTATGTTTTTAATATTATTTATAACTATGTTAAACAATGCTTTAATTTTGTAGTCCATTACGTTCGGTGAAACTTATTAATTATTTAAACAATAGTTTATGACTATCCGAACTTTAAATATTGTAAATCTTTTAAAACTTACTGAGACAGAAAGTTTTCGATCGCTATGTGCCGACCTTCATCAGTGTCTGGTATACTAAACAAACCTATTTTTATGAACACTAAATAGTATTTTAATATTGCTATTTTATTATTCGGGCTACATAACCTTTCTTTTTCTATGACAAATTTGAACTTCTTTAAGAATCATTTGAATTATTAGTGTTACGAGAACACAATCCACAGTCACCTCTCATTTGCTATCGTTTTCTACGCCGCAGCTAGAGGTAGACCTCGGGGGCTAAACAGGGTTATGATTCGGAATGTTTCTCGATATTGTTGTAGAGCAGAAGCAGGTAAAGAGGGCAAGTCTATGATAGGAGAGACAACGGTTGTCAAAGTGCGGGTGTGTAACAATACCGAAGGGAGGGGAGAGGTTTTCTTTCTGCAGGACTAAATGTTTCCCCACTAATATTTTGACAAAATTCTCGTTTATCTGGAAAGAATCATTACTCAAAACCGAAACGCCATTTGGACTTAATGAAATAGGATTTATTCTCTTATTTCAATGCCTTGTTATTAAACGTATTATCAGTAAAATAGTTAATTAGTAACTCAAATTAAGGTAATGAAAGAAATCAAAGTATGACGTGAAAACATGTTTATTTCGATCCAAACGAACGAAAAGAATTACTTCTGATTATGCAACAAAATATAAGTTAGGTTAGCTTCTCATATGTTAGGTTACTTTTTAAGTGAGATTTGTTTAGGGATGGATTTTCATAATGCTCCAGAAGTCTATACTTTAATGAATTCCAATGCTAAAACTTTTTTTCTTCCATGTTTTAAAAGTTTTAGAAAAATGTCGATCATAAAAAAATATAATTCAGGTAATAGAATAATGCAAAACGAATTTAAAGGTTTGTTTGAATAAGCAGAAAGTTTTACCTTTCTATTTTATTCTTGAATTTTGTAGTCCATTACGTTCCGTGAATATTATTAATCACTTAAACAATAGTTTATGACTATCCGAACTTTAAAGTTTGTTAATTTGTAAAAACTTACTGAGATAGAACGTTTTCGATCGCTATTTGCCGATCTTCTGCTTGTAGATGTCGGGTCAAACGGTGACGGTTATAAAGGTAGGTTTTCGATAGTATTGAAGAGTATGTGTGACTTGTATTGTGTTTGTTCATTTAATATGACTGTACTTTGTGTTTTTGTGTGTCTTTAAATTTCATATAGTTCTAGTGTGTTGAGATGTGGTAATTTTTTGTTGATGTGTAGGATTTCTAGGTTATGGTAAATCTGTGTATTATGTCCTGTTTCTTTTATGTGATTGTAAATTGTTGAGTTTGTGTTCCTCGACTCTTTGTTTAAAGCTGCGACCTGTTTGTCCAATGTAGAATTTGTAACATTCGTTTCAGTTCAGTTTGTATACGCCTGGTGCTTGTAGTTTATCTTTGTTGTTGGTGTTGTGTTGTATTTTGTATTGTAATTTGTTATTAGATTTGTACGCTATTTTGTGTCTTATTTTTTTGAAATTTGTAGGCTATTCCCTGTCTGTAGTGTTAATTTTAGCGTTTTTTTGAATTTTGTATCATAGTTTGTCTATTATTGTAGTGTTGTATCCATTTGTGTATGCTAATAATAATAATAATAATAATTTGTGTACGCTTAAGTGATAATTATAATTTCTATTTTAGTCAACACTTTTTGTCCAATCATATGAAGCAATCATCTGCTATTTAAGTAAACGATTTTAATATCGAAATTTAATCGCAAATAAAACTTTTAAAAATTATTTGTTTCAAGTTTTGTTTTATTGCTTACACTTAAAATATCGGCGAATGGATAAGTAAAGAATTGAGACTCAATTACCACATAAAACTTAACAACGAAATAAGTCGTATCTATAATAAAGAAAAACATTGTAGCAAATAAGTAAAATAGGTTTCAATAATTATAAGATTCAGTAATTACAAATAAATGCGATCTAGTAAATATCAGTTAAAAAAGGTAGTAAAATACGTTTTAATATCATTAAATAATCTATTTTCCTAGTATTTATAAATTTTCCAAAAAATATATTTTTTTGAAATATTTCCCACTTATTTTTGAGTAATTTCCATTTATAAACAAATTTTAGCACGGGTAAACAATTTGATAAAATGCATAACTGTAGACAAACCAACATTCTCGATCACGTTTATAAAATGATTAAATGGTAATTTATAAAAATAGACCACCTAAATAGAATATGTAATTTCCGAAAAATTCGTCACTTTTCAGTGGTAATTTATAATATCCGTGTATTTTTCTCAAATATAATGGGTTTACATAATCAAAACTCAAGACCTTTGTCGATGCTTTCATCATGAATTTGAAGAGAAAATATATTACAATGTGATTTGTAGTACAAAATTATAATTAATTATCTTCATAACTCAAGAGTGATTTATTTATCTGAAATTTTTCTTATCTAACTTTGTTTACGGCTTTTTATTATCATCCAGATTGTATTATTCACTATAAATATTGCCATTATTTTAAATTAATCTCATCTCATTTAAACTACAAAAATTAAAATCTGCAAGTTAGCAATATTATTGCAAGTTGGTTATAGGCGTTTCGATTAGTTGGACTTAGCATCATGTAACAGTGGCTGATTAGTAGACAACAGTTTGTCAAAGAACGCAAGTTGGCAACAGTGGGACCGATATTGCGGCTGAGGGAGGATGAACTATGGAAGTAGAAGGGGAACCCAGGTCAGACTTAGTGCAGTCATCTCCCCTCCACCGCTTTCCCCCACCCTACCGTTCCCAAGCACAGACCGTCGCCGTCCCGTCACTGTTCAGCGTGTCTTCACGCGGTTAACGTCAGTGCATGTGTCCGTAGATTAGGCAACAGGATAAACACGTTGTTTCATTCAAACATAAAATATTTCAATGTTTTTCTTTAAAAAATGAATATTAACTTTCCTTTTAAAATTCGAAAGGTGATGTGTTAATTTTAAAAGTCAGTGAACTTTCTAAACTCTATGTGCGATCTCCAATGCTGGGTTATACTGCCTACAGGTAGTAAATGCCATCCTTTTCATTCATTATTATAATGCCCTCCCAGGATTTTTTAGGGTTAAGAATATTATAAAAAAATAGATTTAAATATTTACAATATTAATTATATACAATATACATTTTATAACTCGCCGGCAGTTCACTTATAAAAAACTAATAACACCAATATTTTATTTTTTTTAGTAACTCTTGAATGTACAAATAAAAATACATATATAATACATTTAATAACTAGGAAAATATATGTATATTTTAGAACTTGAAAATATTATTAAACATGTACCCTTGTTGGAGAATATATAATAATTTTCTGTATAAAATATTTTAAAAAACTAATTTGAAATATTGCTATTGTCAATACGGTATTGTACCTTTTTATTTTGGTAAATTATCGTATTATTTGTAACGTGCGGGTTGACTACGGCATTGTGTAACAAGTTACCTTATCTTATGATGTGTTGGTGCGAAATGAACCGGGAGTTGATTGTTTTCTCATCCAGTGATTGTAATGAATGACATGACCTCATTCCTTCTGAGTGCAGTGTATTACAAGTTGCAACACATGTTTAAAGCCGGTGAAAGGAGCAGTAGTTGACACTTGAGCAGTGCGAGAGCAGCACTATCCGGCCACACAAATCGTTGGATACACACTCTCCGTTGCCCCGTATAGCTTTTACCATTACTTCGCTCTACTGGTTCGCGCCGACCGGTTTTTTAACAGTGTTGTTGTACCTGACAGTGTATTGTGTACTTTTCATTATCTCGTATCACTTTTGATATATTTTTAAAAAAATCTTGTATCCTACATTTCACGATTTGATATTTTAACTTTACAAATCCGAATTATATTTTTTCGAATTGTATTAAATATTAGCTCATTGTAAAAAGTTTAGAAGTGTTAAAACGTTTGACAGAAGTGTTAATTAAATTACCAATAAAATTTTTTCCATCATATTTTAATTAAAATTTATTTTTAATTTACAGAAATGTAAATTTATAAAACTTATTTGACTTAGTTTAGAATATTAACTTTTCATTTATTAAATTTTGATCGACAGTGTCGTTGAAATAATTCAAATGTCGTCGGAACATAGAACTAAACTGTGTTTTCAATATGTAATTTATCTGAGTGGATATATTTGAGCCTTTGACGGCCAAGTTTAGTTAATGTGATTGTGTGAATAGTGTAGTGAAATCCTTCCACAATGGATTTCGATAGTGGAAATAATATGGCCAGTTATGTGGACTTGAGTCTTGATTGGTAAGATTTTTTTTGTTTTTAAATTGAATTTCACTTTTTTCACGAAATAATGAATTATATTGATTATTATTTTAAAATTAATTTTAAAAGTTTGTAGAAAGCACTTAGTGTTAATTTACTATGTATTCATATAGGTTCTAAAAAATAGTTTAATGAGCTCTTCATTTTTAAATAAATTTCTTCTATAAGTGAAATTAACATATTTTTGTAGTATCATAAGGTGCTACAGTCATATGTTTATCAAAGATATATTTTGCATAAGACGTTAAGCTAAAAGATTCTCTAGTTATTTTAACACTTTTCAAAAAGGTAGGTGAAAATTTATAAATATAAAATGTTAAAAGTTAAATAAAAATTAATGTTAAAATAAATAGGGACTTGTAATTGAGTTTTTATTTTTAAAAATTGTAAAAATTCGTATTATTTAACAAATTTTCAAAACAATGACGACAGCAAGGTAAGAGTAGCCAAAATTATATTAGTGATGTTTCTTAATTATATTGTCGTAATTAGTTTAAAATGTCAACTCCACGGCAGCTTCGTTGAGTTAGTTTTCGTCACCTCTCATTTGGATTGATTGATGAGCAAAGTACCAGTGCTAACTTTCGTGGTGTTGATGTGTGTGAACGTATTTTAACCTAAACGACAGTTTTATTTTAACATTATTGGACTCAATTAACGTTTTTTGTGACACTAAATTATAAAACTCTTGTGATAACTTTGTTAATAATAAAAAGAAGAAAAAACAGTGAAGTGTTGCTCCTAATAGTATTTAAAAGTGATTGGATAACAATGCAGTGAAGTGAAGTAAGTGGCAACAGAGAGGATTGTGCCTTGAGTATGGATTACATTGAATTTCCCCTCATCATTAAGTTTCTCGACTAACACGCTTGGAGCCGCCACCTTACAGACATTCTATAGATCTATTACTCCATATGAAAACATCTGACTGGTAATGTACTGGAAAACTTGTGGCAAATAATTTGTCTCTTTTAATAATTTATTTTTGAAGTAGTTCTAACAGTGAACATGTCTATCAGTCGGAACTCCTTTTTGAGTAAATTGGTAATAATATAATGAATATTCGTTATTTACATCGGTCTAAGTTTTCAGTTGGAAACTAGTGAACTTTTAAAAGACAAAGTCGTAAAAACTTTTTTTCTGTAAATTACAGTAAAGTTGAATTTTTGTTTGAAGTGGGTTTATATTTTAAATAACTATTTTTACAATATTGTTTTAAATTTGGACCAGCTCAGCATTTCTTTTTATTCTACATTTTTTGTATTTGCCCTGTACAATACCAAAGTGTACCTAGATTCTCTGCCTTCCTTTATCTATTATTAATTTGATATATTTTCCACTTTTTTCTCTTTTATTTAATTCATTTCTAGTGAAATATTGTTTTTTCAAACCTTGTGTCTTTATTGGCTTACAAATATTTTTTATATTCCAGGATGGATTTTAACGGTTTAAGGGATTTTTATGTTATTTTTTATTACAAAATTATTTCCCTTACACTAGTTACAATTTATACAAGATTGTTCTAATAATACATTATAGGCCTCTTAAATATTCTTATCCCCCCCCCCATTATGGTCTTCTTTGTAACTATCGACACTTAAATGAATCCAGTGAAAGGAGGAAATAATAGCGGCGCGCTGGTGGAGGACGGTTATCTAATATTGGAAATCTGTCTAGAGTCATAGAACACGAGCCACCTGCTTTCCATAGTGACATAAGTTGCATTCGTTATGTCATTTCCGTTAAATTATAAACTTTTGTAGTTGACGGTGAATTAATAACTTGCAATAATAGGATTTAAAGGTATTGTTGCTAATATATTCCTCTGGTATATTCCACAAGAACAACAAACAGTACGAGTGGTACTGTATTACCAGGCATATTTCACTCTTCTATTATTAGTATTATGGAAAACATGTTTCATATATTTAGAAAAAAAATTTCATGGACTTCATTTTAATTATAAAGTAAAATAAAGAATCCTGTATTGAGTAAAAAATATATTTCTTTAAAAGTGTTATTTTTACTGGTTAGTAGGCATATTTCTTTTGTAACAAATTTGTTTGAATAATGTTGTAGTTAAACGAGAAATCCGTAAACTATGATATATTAAAATATTTCCGCCTAATTCACACTTCTGTAACTCTTAAACTTTGTCCGTAGTAATTGCGAGTACAATCATTATTTGAACTGACCATCTTTCATAATAAAGGTTATAATAGATGTATTATCAGTATGACGTCAGCGAGAACAGGAAGTGACGTAGAAAGTTCTCATGATAATACAGTATTTGGAAGTGATATAAAGGACGGTGGTATATTCTAGTGTGTTGACTAGTTTATAAAATAAATTTGTAATAGTTTCAAGTGAATCTAAAGAAATATGTGTCGTTAAAAAGCTTTGTTCGTTTTAGACATGTTTATTTGTATTTTATGAATTTGTTTCATTGTGTTTATTTATAGGCCTATATATAAATATATTTCAGGAAATATAAATTGTAGTCTATTTGTGTAACCTTATTTAGAAATGTTCAACTAATTAGAACCACAATACATAAATAAATAAAACTTTCTGATTTTTATGTAATAGGTACAAATGCTTTTTCTGGTAATTCTCTTTAAATTAAAAAATATTTAGATGTAGATAACTAGATTAGAAATACGAATTTTAAGAACACTCTTATCTTCAAGGTTGAACGCAAGGTTGCAATCACAGAGTGCTACGATGTCGCCTTGATACAATCACAACTCTTGATTCACACAGCTATATTTTCCTTTCTCGTTTTTTGTTCCGAAGATTAGCGAAAACGTAATAGTAAAACTAATATAATACCAGCAGAAATATTTCAGTCTCGTTAAGTATTGATTGGTTCCATTTCACTACCCAAATGTTTTGTTCAAACTCATCTAATCTTCGTAAAATTCGCTTTTGTAAAAATTGTGACCAAATTTTTAATTGTTAGGTGTGCTTAGATTAAAATTTGTATATGGTGATCTGTGTATTGACTATGAAGTGTTCGTTCAATAAATAACGTTTTGAAGATGGCGTTAATATATGGCAAAACTAGTGGTTGTCGTTGAAAGTAATAAGGAACTACTCTATTTTTTGAATCATTAATTATAGGCTACTAGTACCATATTGACATTCATTGTTAATGTAACCAAATTAAACTCGACAGTTTTCAATGTTGTCGGTGAAATTTTTAAAACTGATTTTATTCCTTTATTGTTACATTTTATCAATTCCTTCTATATTAGTTCACACTCTCTCTATATATGTCTTGTTCAAATTTTCAGTCGTTAGTAAAATACTTTTTATTCCTGTAAAGTTCAAATACATTTATTTAAAACTTCTAGGGTGACACTTGATGTTAATACATTAAAAAAATATTAATCCATTAATTAAATTTATAATGAATTAATTTTAGTTTTATTACAAACTTTTTACAAAAAAGACAAGGTATACAATGTAGTTATTTCATCCCATTTGGCCTAAAATAAGTGATGTATATGATTTCATAAAACATAAAACAGATGATTATCTGTTTGGTTATGTTGTAGAACATCTGTTTTAACGCATAGGTTATGTTCCTTTATTTACATTAATCGTAATTATTTAATAAAAAATTACTATAATATAAATTTTTTGTTGACTCAAGTAGGAATCGACCGTAAATTGTTTTTGTTTGTATCACTTTTTCAAATAATGTTCTTGGCATCTATTACTTTTGTTTTCAAAATATTTCCCAAAGGAAAGAAAATATCATAAGTGAAAAGAGAATAATAGTAGCTTCAATATCACCATTGGTAGTTAAGCAGAGAGATCGCGTAATCGGTAGAGTCTAGCGATAGTATATTACAGTAAACTTTCAGTTCACTGAACGAAAACATACCACTTACCTTAGTAGTTGTAGATGCAGGCAGCCACGGCAACTTCTTTGTGAATACTTCTTGCAGGTTCATTTACTGCGAGGATCATATCTGTTTTGAAGTCCTATTGTCGAAAAAGGATATCTTCCACACTAATGGTTTTAGTATTAGGAAGACGAGCTGATCATGAGGCTTACTAAAGCTAACATTTGACAGATAGAAGCATTTTAAATATATTCTCTTATTTATGGAATGTCACAATAAAGAGGAGATTTAAAATACTGTATTCATATTTCTGTATCAAATAGTTTATTTAGAAATGTTTATGAAGTAATATGTAATAATTTTAGCTAACTTCAAGAAAAGAAATTAATTTTACTGGATTTTTAAAAAATGTTTGTATTTCTGAAATTTGAAGCCCGTTTTTGATGGCCCTCCGTATTTATTTCATGTAACTCAATCTTCATCTCTTTATATCTCTCTTGATTTTAGGCAACTTTGATATAACACAACATATATCTTTTCACAATTCCAAAAGCTTATTATACAAAGATAGAAATCTCTCTTGATTTTGGACAACTTGATGTAACATAACATTTATCCCTTCATCACATTCCAAAAGTATGTTATAAAAAAAAAATAATCTCTCTTGACTTTTTGAAACTTAATGTAACAACTTTTATCTCTCTTAATTTTGGGTTAATTGATGTAACATAACTTGATCTCATAATCACGTTCCAAAAGCACATTTTCCGAAAACTGTAATCTCTCTTGACTTCTGTTAATTTGATGTAACACATAATTCATCTCTTCAGCATATTCTCAAAGTACGCTTTCTAAAGATAGAAATCTCTTGATTTTTGACAGATTGGTGTAACACAACATTAATTTTTTTATCACATTTGAAAACACTATCTAAAGAAAGACATCTCAGTTGATTTTTGGTAACATGATGTAATAATACTCTTATCTCATTACCACATTCCTAAGGTACACTTTTCAAAGCTATAAATATCTTTTGATTTTTGAAAACGTGATGTTAAACTATCTCATTCTTTTCATTACATTCTGATAGTACACCATCCAAACATAGAGATCTCTGTTGATTTTTGGAATTTTATTGTAACACAAACTTCATCTCTTCATCACATTCCATAAGCACTCTATCCAAAGCTAGAAAACTTTCTTCATTTTGGGAAATGTGATGTAACACTACCTTTACTTCTTTATCACATTACAAAAACATACTCCAAAGATAGAAATCTGTCTTGATTTGAGCAACTTGATGTAACACTACCTTTATCTCTTTATCACAATTCAAAATTAAACTCCAAAGTCAGAAATCTTTCTTGATAACGGGAAATGTGATGTAACACTACCTTTATCACATTCCCCAATCAACCTTATCAAAGATACAAATCTCCCTTTAATCTTGAAAAACGTGATGTAACACTTCTTTTATCTCTATATCACATTCCACAATCAACCTTTACAAAGATAAAAATCTTTCTTGATTCTGGGAAACGTGATGTAACACTACTACCTTTATCACATTCCACTATCAACCTTTACAGAGACGGAAATCTTTCTTGATTTTGGGAAACGTGATGTAACACTACTACCTTTATTACATTCCACAATCAACCTTTATAAAGATAAAAATCTTTATTGATTTTGGGAAACGTGATGTAACACTACTTTTATCTCTATATCACATTCCACAATCAACCTTTACAAATATAGAAATCTTTATTGATTTTGGGAAACGTGATGTAACACTACTACCTTTATCACATTCCACAATCAACCTTTACAAAGATAGAAATCTTTCTTGATTCTGGGAAACGTGATGTAACACTACTTTTATCTCTATATGACATTCCACAATCAAATTTTATCTCTATATGACATTCCACAATCAACCTTTATTTACAAAGATAGAAATCTTTCTTGATTTTGGGAAACATGATGTAACACTACCTTTGTCACAACCCACAATCAACCTTATCAGAGATAGAAATCTTTCTTGGTTTTGGGAAACGTGATGTAACACTACTACCTTTATCACATTCCACAATCAACCTTTACAGAGACGGAAATCTTTCTTGGTTTTGGGAAACGTGATGTAACACTACTACCTTTATCACATTCTACAATCAACCTTTACAGAGACGGAAATCTTTCTTGGTTTTGGGAAACGTGATGTAAGACTACTACCTTTATCACATTCCACAATCAACCTTTACAGAGACGGAAATCTTTCTTGATTTTGGGAAACGTGTTGTAACACTACTACCTTTATCACATTCCACAATCAACCTTTACAGAGACGGAAATCTTTCTTGGTTTTGGGAAACGTGATGTAACACTACTACCTTTATCACATTCCACAATCAACCTTTACAGAGACGGAAATCTTTCTTGGTTTTGGGAAACGTGTTGTAACACTACTACCTTTATTACATTCCACAATCAACCTTTATAAAGATGGAAATCTTTATTGATTTTGGGAATCGTGATGTAACACTACTTTTATCTCTATATCACATTCCACAATCAACGTTTACAAAGATAGAAATTTTCCTTGATAATGAGAAGCGTGATGCGACAATACCTCCATCTCTTCATCACAATTCAAAATCGCAAAATCTTTTTTGATTTTGGGCAACTTTATGTAACACTACCTTTATCTCTTTATCACAATCCACAATAAACCTTTTCAAAGATAGAAATCTTTTGACTTTGGACAACTTGATGTAAGATTGCCTTTATCTCTTTATCCCATTCCAAAATCAAACTTTCTAAAGGTAGAAATCACCCTTGATTTTGGGAAACGTGATGTAATCTTTTTATCTTTTTTTTTATCATATTCCAAAAATCACACTATCCAAAGATAGAAAAATCTCTTAACCTTAATCAATTTGATGTACCACTACTTTTCTCTGTATGGCATCACAAGAACACACCACAAAAAAAAAATTCAGAAATATGTCGAAATTATAAATTTCTAACAGAACACTGATGAAATGAGAGACGATAATATGAAAAAAGAGATTTATTGGTCTTTGACATTTCGACTCACCAATAACTGTCGTGGTGTTCTCATGACAAAAGATAACATATAAATATAAATAATAATAATAATTAAAACAACACACACAAGATCACTAAGAAAAAGGATTTTTTTGGTTTTATTTATCAAAAATCTTGATAAGTCAATACGAGTAAAATATAAATATATCTAAAATTCTCACAATAAGAACTGTTTGCAGCAATATTTCCTAAAACTTTAAACTATGTTGATTTTGTGGAGTTCACTGTAACAGATCTATTAAATAAGCAAGTTGTTCAGATAGTAATGGCTCATGTAGTTGTACTGCTTAAAATCTAATGCAATCATAATTTCTTTTTAACACTCCAAGATTATAATATCGAAAGATATAATTTATCGTGCATTTGAAGAGCCTAATGTAACACAATCAGGTGTTTTACACCCTCCAAAAGTACAATTTTTAGAGACTGCAAATCACAGAATTTATCGTGAATTTTTGAGGCTTTGTGTAACACAATAAGTATTTCTTGAAAAGATTTAAAATTATTATAATATATATATATATATATATATATATATATATATATATATATATATATATATATACATATACATATACATATACATATACATATACATATACATATACATATACATATACATATACATATACATATACATATACATATACATATACATATACATATACATATACATATACATATACATATACATATACATGTGTCAGTGTTTGCAAACCCTATTGATTCTCTAAATATTTTGAAATATAAAAAGCACTAACTTGTAAAACTGCGATATGTGATCCATTAAATATATATTTATATACTTTTTAAAACATTGTCCACTGTAAGGCTATTACAGTGTTGTTCATCCGCCATCTGTGTTTAAAAGTTTGAACCGTGTGGGCCGCGAGTTTGGTTTCCATTCCAAAAACTAACGTTTTGCAGTGTTCGCTTCACAGTCATATCTGTTCTGAGAAACTGTTCTACTTGTTTACAAATTTATTCAGGAAGAAAAGCTCTTGATAAGACACGGAAATGTTTAAAATTATCAAGCCAGCAGTATGATAACGGATTTAGTTTTGAATATTTTTTCGATAGCTAGATGTGCAACACATAATTGCTTTCACCTATATTTTGTTTGTGCGATTGTTTATACAATATTTGACATCTCAGTTAATATCTTTATATTTCTTATCCACTTTTATTTAAAACGTTAGTTGTCCATAAGTTAAACCGTATGCTTTCCCGTAATGTTTACTTACTAAGTGCAGAATGTTTATAATCTGTGGCCACAGAAACCACAATATCCTAGTCAAGTGAATAATGGCAATCTTAAAGAGCTGCCTTTGACTTAGTGAATACGATCTTTAAAATTGCACTATTACTGTATATGACTTTTTAATTACTTCCTAACCAGTAGGAAAAGTAGTTGTAAAAATATTTATAGCAATGTTATGTTTTTTGGAGATGGGATTTTCCTTATTTATGACTTATTTCAGAAATTAAGTTGTTAGAACCCTAAGGTCGTATATATTGGTTGTAAAATTTCAAGGCAAATGATTAGGGAATAACTCATTATGAATGTTTCATTTCATTTCTTTATTAGTGTTTATAAGACACACCTGCTACTTAACCGAATGCGGCAGAAGCGGGGAATACTAGCAGCACTACTACCTCCTGACGGGGTAAATATGCGGCCGCAGCTGGGAATACTAGCACTACTAGTACCTCCTGACCTAGCAAATATGCGGCCTCAGCTGGGAATACTAGCAGCACTAGTACCTCCTGACCGAGTAAATATGCAGCCGCAGCTGGGATTACTAACACTACTAGTACCCCCTGACCGAGTAAATATGCAGCCGCAGCTGGGAATACTAGCACTACTAGTACCTCCTGACCTAGCAAATATGCGGCCTCAGCTGGGAATACTAGCAGCACTAGTACCTCCTGACCGAGTAAATATGCAGCCGCAGCTGGGATTACTAACACTACTAGTACCCCCTGACCGAGTAAATATGCGACCTCATCTGGGAATACTAGCAGCACTAGTACCTCCTGACCGAGTAAATATGCAGCCGCAGCTGGGATTACTAACACTACTAGTACCTCCTGACCGAGTAAATATGCGACCTCATCTGGGAATACTAGCAGCACTAGTACCTCCTGACCGAGTAAATATGCAGCCGCAGCTGGGATTACTAACACTACTAGTACCCCCTGACCGAGTAAATATGCGACCTCATCTGGGAATACTAGCAGCACTAGTACCTCCTGACCGAGTAAATATGCAGCCGCAGCTGGGATTACTAACACTACTAGTACCTCCTGACCGAGTAAATATGCGACCTCATCTGGGAATACTAGCAGCACTAGTACCTCCTGACCGAGTAAATATGCAGCCGCAGCTGGGATTACTAACACTACTAGTACCCCCTGACCGAGTAAATATGCGACCTCATCTGGGAATACTAGCAGCACTAGTACCTCCTGACCGAGTAAATATGCAGCCGCAGCTGGGATTACTAACACTACTAGTACCCCCTGACCGAGTAAATATGCGACCTCATCTGGGAATACTAGCAGCACCACTACCTCCTGATCGAGTATATATGCAGCCTCAGCTGGGAATACTAGCAGCACTAGTACCTCCTGACAGAGTATATATGCGGCCTCAGCTGGGAATACTAGCACTACTAGTACCTCCTGACCGAGTATATATGCGGCCGCAGCTGGGAATACTAGCAGCACCAGGACCTCCTGACCGAGTATATATGCGGCCTCAGCTGGGAATAATAGCAGCACTAATACCTCCTGACGGAGTATATATGCGGCCCCAGCTAGGAATACTAGCACTACTAGTACCTCCTGACCGAGTAAATATACGGCCTCAGCTGGGAATACTAGCAGCACTAGTACCTCCTGACCGAGTATATATGCGGCCTCAGCTGGGAATACTAGCAGCACTAGTAACTCTGACCGAGTAAAAATCCGGATTCAGCCTGGATTACTAGCAGCACTAGTACCACCTTACCGAGTAAACATTGCGGCTAAAGAGGGTATACTAACAGCACTAGTACCACTGTACTGTGTAAACATTGCGGCTAAAGTGAGATACTAGCATCATTAGTACATCCTGACCGAGTAAACATTGCGGCTAAAGAGGGTATACTAGCATCACTAGTACCTCCTGACCGAGTAAACATTGCGGCTAAAGAGGGTATAATAGCATCACTAGTAACTCCTGACCGAGTAAACATTGCGACTAAAGTGAGTGTACTAGCATCACTAGTACATCCTGACCGAGTAAATATTGCGCCTAAAGAGGGTATACTAACAGCACTAGTACCACTGGACTGTTTAAACATTGCGGCCAAAGTGAGATACTAGCATCATTAGTACATCCTGACCGAGTAAACATTGCGGCTAAAGAGGGTATACTAGCATCACTAGTACCTCCTGACCGAGTAAACATTGCGGCTAAAGAGGGTATACTAACAGCACTAGTACCACTGGACTGTTTAAACATTGCGAGAAAAATGAGTAAACTAGCATCACTAGTACCTCCTGACCAAGTAAACATTGTGGCTAAAGAGGGTATACTAACAGCACTAGTACCACTGGACTGTGTAAACATTGCGGCTAAAGTGAGATACTAGCATCACCACCTTACCGAGTAAACATTGCGGCTAAAGAGGGTATACTAACAGCACTAGTACCACTGGACTGTGTAAACATTGCGGCTAAAGTGAGATACTAGCATCACTAGTACCTCCTGACCAAGTAAACATTGTGGCTAAAGAGGGTATACTAACAGCACTAGTACCACTGGACTGTGTAAACATTGCGGCTAAAGTGAGATACTAGCATCACCACCTTACCGAGTAAACATTGCGGCTAAAGAGGGTATACTAGCAGCACTAGTACCACTGGACTGTGTAAACATTGCGGCTAAAGTGAGATACTAGCATCACCACCTTACCGAGTAAACATTGCGGCTAAAGAGGGTATACTAACAGCACTAGTACCACTGGACTGTGTAAACATTGCGGCTAAAGTGAGATACTAGCATCACCACCTTACCGAGTAAACATTGTGGCTAAAGAGGGTATACTAACAGCACTAGTACCACTGGACTGTGTAAACATTGCGGTTAAAGTGAGATACTAGCATCACCACCTTACCGAGTAAACATTGCGGCTAAAGAGGGTATACTAACAGCACTAGTACCACTGGACTGTGTAAACATTGCGGCTAAAGTGAGATACTAGCATCATTAGTACATCCTGACCGAGTAAACATTGCGGCTAAAGAGGGTATACTAGCATCACTAGTACATCCTGACCGAGTAAACATTGCGGCTAAAGAGGGTATACTAGCATCACTAGTACCACCTGACCGAGTAAACATTGCGGCTAAAGAGGGTATACAAGCATTATAGTACCTCCTTCCCGTGTAAACATTGCGACTAAAGTGCGATACTAGCATCACTAGTACCTCCTGACCGAGTAAACAACGCTGATGTAGATAGTATACTAGCATTACTAGCACCACCTTACCGAGTAAACATTGCGGCTCAAGTGGGTATACTAGCAGCACTAGTACCACCTGACCGAGTAAACATTGCCTCTAATGTGGGTATACTAGCAGCACTAGTACCACCTGACCGAGTAAGCATTGTGGCTCAAGTGGGTATACTAGCAGCACTAGTACCGCCTGACCGAGTAACCATTGCGGCTGAAAATAGTATACTAGCAGCACTAGTACCACCTAACCGAGTAAACATTTCCTCTAATGATGGTATACTAACAGCACTAGTACCACCTGACCGAGTAAACATTGCCTCTAATGAGGGTATACTAGCAGCTCTAGTACCACCTGACCGACTAAACATTGCGGCTCAAGTGGGTATACTAGCAGCACTAGTACCACCTATCCGAGTAAACATTGCGGCTAAAGAGGGTATACTAACAGCACTAGTACCACCTGACCGAGTAAACATTGCGGCTAAAGAGGGTATACTAACAGCACTAGTACCACCTGACCGAGTAAACATTTCCTCTAATGAGGGTATACTAGCAGCACTAGTACCACCTGACCGAGTAAACATTGCGGCTGAAGATAGTAATCTAGCAGCACTAGTACCACCGTACCGAGTATATATTGCGGCTGAAGATAGTATACTAGCAGCACTAGTACCGGCTGACCGAGTAAAGATTGCGGTTCATGTGGGTATACTAGCATCACTAGTACCACCTGACCGAGTAAACATTGCGGCTAAAGTGGGTATACTAGCAGCACTAGTACCACCTGACCGAGTAAACATTGCGGCTAAAGAGGGTATACTAACAGCACTAGTACCACCTGACCGAGTAAACATTGCGGCTAAAGAGGTTATACTAACAGCACTAGTACCACCTGACCGAGTAAACATTTCCTCTAATGAGGGTATACTAGCAGCACTAGTACCACCTGACAGAGTAAACATTGCGGCTAAAGTGGGTATACTAGCAGCACTAGTACCACCTGACCGAGTAAACATTGCAGCTAAAGAGGGTATACTAGTAGCACTAGTACCACTTTACCGAGTAAATATTGCGGCTAAAGAGGGATACCAGCAGCTTGTGAAAATAATGTGAGGAACCACAACTATGATGCTAGTATTTCTCTCTTCGGAATGTTTACTCGATCGGGTAGTTTTAGGGATAAAGAAAGTGTTCCTAATTAATTATGTTTGTTGACTTTTGTCTGATATCGTTGTGCATACAATGTCCTCTTGGTTTATTTCAAGTTGTGTCTTTATCAGTTTTTCTTGGAGTAAATTATATACTGTATTTTTTTTATTTTCATTTCTAGGATTAAAGATGGGTTAGTAAAGTTGAAAACATATAACTTACACATACAGTAAACATAATCCAGTTAAAATATGAGCCTTTACTCAAGATTAGTATGGGCACCTGATACGTATTGTTTAAAGTTTATTGTACACGTTTTTAGGATAGAAAAAATATTTGTCAATGTTAGCTGGTTGCCAAATAAAGAAATTAATGTGAAGCTGGAATCAAATAATATTAATCACTTAAACAATAGTTTACGGAGCGATGGAAAACGTTCTGTCTTAGTAGGTTCGAACAAATTTACAAAATTTTAAGTTTGGATAGTCATAACCTATTGTTTACGTGATTAATTAAGATTCACCGAACGTAATGGACTACAAAATTCAAGAATTCAAATAATATGTTATTTATTTTTAAGAATCAAAAGAGAAAACTATAAAACTCGCTTATATAAAAACTACTGCACCAGCTTAAACATACATTAATCATAATTGTCTACCCTCACAAATAGTTGTTCTTAACCAGATGTTTTCGGAGGGTCCTGCTGATGGTTAGCAGCCTGTTCAGACAGTATTAAGGACAATGCATGTCTTAACCTTGGACGGGTTTTTAAACATTTTCTGGCATTATTAAATGAATCTCGATTTTATGTGCAATTTTTGGCACAGTCTTTATTTCCTTCAGCATAATACACGGAGAAGCTGGGAGTAAAGCGGTGAGACCTACTCGTCGTTCAGTCGTCGCTTCGCTATCTGTGTCAATGCCATTCGTAGACGTTTTCAACTGGCACCGGTTTTTTCTAGGCAAAGTCGTACTTTTCTCGCGATATAGGGTCATACCCAGTGCAACGCGCGGTGTCTCTTCATCGATTCTTGGCTTTCACTACTTTCAAAAACGTCTTCTCTTCGGCCTGCCTGTTAAAGAGACGGTGGGCGGACGTGGCTTCATTCAGCCTTGGTCTAGACAGCGTTGCATGACCGAATTTATAATTTTATTTCGTCTTTGTTCTACTCGGTTTCGCCATTTTATCCACCCCCTCAAACACACGTAACCAGCAAATCGTGTTGCATTACGATTTTAGATAGTTATCTATTGATAAATGTTATTCATAACTACATTACGGCTAAAATTAGTAATTTTGTATGGGTTAGCAACAGTCTTGCAATGATACAGCAGCTGTTGTTAATATTTACGTTTGTAATAATTCTTATGAACTACATTCAGTAATGTGTTATACAAAACTAAATGTAAAAATAAGAAAAGCACAACATAAATAAACAAACAAAAGCAAGATTAAAATAGTAATGACTCCGACGTTTTTATAAGAACACAATAGTAAATGAAAAAAATAAGAAGAGCACAATATATTAACGAACACAAGCAAAAATAAAATAACAATGACTCTCTGACGTTATAAGAAACAAAACAATGAACACAATTAGAAAAGCACAAAATATGAATGAACAGAAGCAAAAATAAAAATATCAATGACTCTCTAACGCTATTATAAAAACACAAAACTAAATGAAAGAAATTAGAAAAGCACAACATATGATTGAACAGAAGTAAAAATAAAATAACAATGACTCTGACGTTTTTATAAGAACACAAAACTAAGTTAAAAAAATAAGAAGAGCACAACATATGAACGAACAAAAGCAAGATTAAAGTAATAATGACTCTGTGACGTTATTATAAGAACACAAAAGTAAATGAAAAAAAAAAAAAGCACAACATATTAACGAAAAAAATCAAGATTAAAGTAACAATGACTCTCTGACATTATTATAAGAACAAAAAACTACATGAAAAATTAATATAAAAGCTCAATATATGAACGAACGAAATCAAGATTAAAGTAACAATGACTCTGTGACGTTATTATAAGAACACAAAACTAAGTGAAAAAAATAAGAAGAGCACAACATATGAATGAACAAAAGCAAGATTAAAGTAATAATGACTCTGTGACGTTATTATAAGAACACAAAAGTAAATGAAACAAAATAAGAAAAGCACAACATATTAACGAACAAAATCAAAATTAAAGTATCAATGACTCTCTGACATTATTATAAGAACAAAAAACTACATGAAAAATTAATATAAAAGCACAATATATGAACGAACGAAATCAAGATTAAAGTAACAATGACTCTCTGACATTATTATAAGAATAAAAAACTACATGAAAAATTTATAAAAGCACAAGATATGAACGAACAAAAGCAAGATTAAAATAACAATGACTCTGTGACGTCATTATAAGAACACAAAACTAAATGAAAAAAATAAGAAAACCACAACATATTAGCGAACAAAAGCAAGAATAACATAATAAGACTCTGACGTTATTTCAATAATTTCATTTCTCTCAATGAAATTGAGCAAAATGAAATTCTTTGTAGCAATTTGGTTTGTAAGAAATTTTATGCACAATTCGCAAAGTTGGCCATAGGAAGGAGCGACAGGTACGCCGGACCGGGACCCGCAAAAAAATAATATAAACAATTTCACACGAAAATTTATTTATAGTGTACAGTAGTTTGTGTAAAAATTTATATCTTAAAACTTTAAACTTAACGGTGTTTAATTTTATTTAATAGTATATATATATATATATATATAGTGGGTGTAAATCGAGTATATATATATATATATATATATATATATATATATATATATATATATATAAAGGTTTGTACAAGTAGACTTCACCCCCCCCCCCACAAGCCTGGCAATCAAAACAATATCAAGTCATACACAGGAGTATAATTGACAAAATTATTTAAAATTAAATTTTAGATACATATTGATTAACAAATGGAATTTAAAATGTTAAATTCCGTAGTCTATGTTGAATCGGTCTATTTCCATCGGCCTCGTTTTATTGAAACCGATTGGTCGAATGTGACAGGAACTGCTTCATCATAGCCTTGTGCCGTTACGTTAAAATGTTACCTTGCAATCGACGTTGCTTACTCTGTGTGATCGTACTTCTGGCTTGTTGGAGGTGACTCTTGAAACGCTGCCTTGTCTGATACATTGTTTTGGTTTCAATACGAGGAACATCTAAGCTATGATGGTCCATAAGGTCCATGATGGTCCATGTCTCTTCCTCTTCCAGGGTCAAAAAATGAGGACGACCACATCATTCCTAAAATACATCATTTAAAGGTAAAAACTTATGAATTACAATGATAGAGGTTTTTACGCTCTACGTGCTTTATCAGTTAGATAAACTTTGCTACGGTTTAGTATCTACCTTGTTACTCGGAGCAAATGTCTTATTGGTGGGACAAATGTTAACTAACGTATTCCTGATTTTGCAGACACCTGATTATTGCAAATTACTACATACATTGTATGATGTCACTTTCATGGAGCCAAATGTTACAGTTTTACTAAATTCGAACGACTTATCCTTACGGGCCGACCATTGAGGTCTTGGCCTCTACAGACTATGAATCCTGTGGTGTATGTAATCTCTATTGAGACTTTGGTAAACGTTGTGTATCATTTGTTTAAAAATATATATTTTACTGTTGGACAAGAAAGAAAAGTGTCACATACAAAATTATGTTGTCTGTAAAATCAAGCTGATTTCACACCAAACTTGATGCTAGGAGTTTTAATCTACATCTCTAATTGTAATAATTACTCATATATTTTAAAACCAATTTGTAATCTTTATTGGTTACTTATGACAAATCATTGTCGATTTAGAATTTCCTTTCAAACTTTATACCTTGCACTTTGTAAATTGATATTGTTTCACTACAGATTTTTAGATTATTTGGACACTTCGATCCCATAAAAGGAGTATTAGAACTATATTTTTGCCCACGATTCCTCAAAGAGGATATTAGCTGTATGGAGTTTTCCCACTGTCACCTAACGGATATTAAAAACAAGTTATGTAAAAAAAAAATTTAGGTAAATTCCTACTGTGGTTAATAAAGAAACAATTTTATTTTAGCTTCCCTAGAGCAATATTTATGATATTGTGTGGTAACTATGGCAACAGTTTTAGGTTCTACAATGGAGGCTTTAACGACAACCAGGCCAAGGTCCCTTAAAGATAGAATATTAGAATTAAAGATTTTCCAACGAACTTCTAAAGAGTTTACTAGAGACCACTTTTTTCCAATGCTTCTCTAAAAAGGGTACTTAAACTATATCGTTTTGGCCACGGTGCCTTAAATATTGAATATTAGAACTAGACATTTTCCAACGAACTTCTAAAGAGTTTACTAGAGACCACTTTTTTCCAATGCTTCTCTAAAAAGGGTACTTAAACTATATCGTCTTGGCCACGGTGCCTTAAATATTGAATATTAGAACTAGAAATTTTCCAACGAACTCCTAAAGAGTTTACTAGAGACCACTTTTTTCCAATGCTTCTCTAAAAAGGGTACTTAAACTATATCGTTTTGGCCAAGGTGCCTTAAATATTGAATATTAGAACTAGAAATTTTCCAACGAACTCCTAAATAGTTTACTAGAGACCACTTTTTTCCAATGCTTCTCTAAAAAGGGTATTTAAATTATGGCGTTTTGCCAATGAAGCCCTAAAGATAAAATATTACAATTATGTATATTTACCCACAGTTCCATAAAGAGGGTATTAGATCTATTGTATTTTTCCTATGCTTCTTTAAAATGGGTATTTAGATATGGGAGTTTTGTCCCTGGTTGTCTAAAGAGAGAATATTATATCTTTAGAGCGTTATAATGGTTCTCTAAAGAGAGTATTATCTAAAGTTTTTTGTCCATGGCACCCTAAAGAGTCTTTAAACTATAAAGTTTCCCCTTGGTTCCCTAAAGAGGTAGTATTTTTGCCCATGGTTCTCCAAAGAGAGTATATTTAAACTATGGATTTTTTGCCCATCGCTCTCTAAAGAGAGAGTATTGTATCTGTAGGGATTTACTGTGATATCCTAAATCCTAAATCGTGATGCAAACCTTATAAATAATATTTTAACTTACAACAAAAATAGACCTATACTAGTACTTTGCCAGTAAATTTATTTAACTGGGCGATTTTTTAAAAATCGTAAACAAAACCATGAAGGATTGTGTGAAAATGAATTCATTCTGTGAAAATAGCATGATATGAACACTAAGCCATTTTCCAAGAACATATTGTTTGGTTGAAGGGATTTAACCATTAAAGGAGGAATCTTGAAATATGATCTCATCTCTTAAACTCCTTTTAATGGTTTCTAAATAAAAATGTCTGAATACCACGAAACACTTAGACAGCGAGTGAGCAGTGAGTAGGCTATTACACATTGTGCACGTTTGCTGAGTGATATGCCTTTCTTTAAGCGTTATGTGTCTGTCTTGCATCAAACACCTCAAGTTCTCCTTTGATTCATTATAAGGTATAGGCCTAACCCCCAACTTTAGCCACTTCTTTGACTCGGTTAGATTAGGCCTACTTGTAAAATTCACGGAGGTACGGTGAATCTGCATAAAAAAATAAGACAAACATTCATGATATCGTAGGTCCGGAAGTGCTTCGTTAGTGTGCTGTATGGCGAACGTTTTCGCCCTGAATGCAGCTCCGATGAAAAAAGCTGTTATGAAACCTTTAAGGCATTAATTAAGGCGTGTAAGTAGTGATTTTTTGATCTGCAAAAACGAATCAAATTGGTCCCGGAATTGTAACTGGTAGTTTTTAAGTTATTGGAAATAAATTGCTGTAAAATCCACGTTTTATAGCTTTGACTTCCAATAACTTTGTGAAATAGGTAATAAACAAATAATGTGTCTAAGTAAAACTTGTAAAATTCAACTACAAACAAAAAAACTAAACATTTAGTAACATTGAAATACAGAGACCTTTAGAAAAAATCGTTTATTTTAATACAGTAATAATAATACTTGTATATCCAAGAACTCTAAATAATAAAACTTACAAAATAAAGATAATACATAATTAGGATCTTACTTTTATAACAATTTTTCAAAATGTCCTCTGTCACTGTTTACACAGTGTTGTCTTGAAATTCCCTACATGGTGCTCATCATATCCGAATTATGTTGTACATTCTCAAATACTTTGAAAATTCTTACCTTAAATTCCACTTTTTTATTTATGATTTTTTTTAGTGTATTCTAACGATTTTATATGTTCACACACTGGCGTCAGATCAGGTGATGGCTGTCAAATAATTGGTTCTCCTTGTGCAATCCAGTTGTTCCTAAATGTTGAATTCAAATAATTTCCAACTCCACAAATAAAGTACAGGAATCTCATCTAGATTAAAAATCATTTCATGACTAGTGGAAGGTTTAGAAGAGGCGAAAAAAATTATAATAAACACTGATTTTCCCTAAATTGGCCATAAAAATAGTCAAGAAGTCATTGTTAATCAATAATACCAGACCAAGCGTTTATATAGGACGGATGAGAGCGCTGCATTCTAGTCACACGGGGGTTTGTAGAACTCCAGTGACTATTTCACAAATTATTAATACCATCTCCATTAGAAGTATTAAAATATCTGTATAAAAATAACCACAATTTCCCAGCCGCGTTGGGGGTATTGTAATATAAATAAAAGCTAGTTTTGCAAGTTATTTTTGTTTCGTATTAAACTTTACGAACATCATGCTCAGAACTCTACAGGCCTTCATGGTTCTACTAGGTTTATTTAGATCCACTCTATTACCATTTCACAAAGTTATTGTAATTCAATCTTTGAAAACACGGGTGTTTTTATCGTAATTTGTATCCGCTTTACCCCAACATCTTTGAAACTACTAAACAGAGGGGTAGTCGGGAGGAGGGGGTACGTACCCCCCCCAATCAATTAGTTTTAGCAGAAAATATTAACCTATGAAACAAGGCTAGGTTTTTGACAAAAAAACTTCCCGCTGACATAACAATTGTGTAGTTCCAAGTCCCAAAACAGCATAAAATATAATTTATAGAGATACAAATGTTTACAATTTTCCCGGTAGGCCCCCCCCCCAGTTTCTTTGGGTATTGACCACCTCCCCTCCAAACATCGTCCCGGCCACCTCACTGCTACTAAAGATACGGTTCTAGTACCTTTTTTAATCCCTTTGGCAGATCAAAAACCATAAGCACCATCATTTACCCCCCTTCCATAATTAAAGATATAAAAGTTTCAGTACGAGCTTATTTCATAGTGTTAGTTTAAATCCAGACGAAAACGTTCTTTAGCAACAACTCGCTAGCAACAACTCGCTAGCAACAACTCGCTAGCAACAACTCGCTAGCAACAACTCGCTAGCAACAACTCGCTAGCAACAACTCTAGCAACAACTCGCTAGCAACAACTCGCTAGCAACAACTCTCTAGCAACAACTCTCTAGCAACAACTCTCTAGCAACAACTCTCTAGCAACAACTCGCTAGCATCAACTCTAGCAACAACTCGCTAGCAACAACTCGCTAGCAACAACTCTTTAGCAACAACTCGCTAGCAACAACTCTCTAGCAACAACTCGCTAGCAACAACTCTAGCAACAACTCTCTAGCAACAACTCGCTAGCAACAACTCTAGCAACAACTCTAGCAACAACTCTCTAGCAACAACTCGCTAGCAACAACTCGCTAGCTACAACTCGCTAGCTACAACTCGCTAGCAACAACTCGCTAGCAACAACTCTAGCAACAACTCTCTAGCAACAACTCGCTAGCAACAACTCTCTAGCAACAACTCGCTAGCAACAACTCTAGCAACAACTCGCTAGCAACAACTCGCTAGCAACAACTCGCTAGCAACAACTCTAGCAACAACTCTCTAGCAACAACTCGCTAGCAACAACTCGCTAGCAACAACTCTAGCAACAACTCTTTATCAACAACTCGCTAGCAACAACTCTAGCAACAACTCTCTAGCAACAACTCGCTAGCAACAACTCGCTAGCAACAACTCGCTAGCAACAACTCGCTAGCAACAACTCGCTAGCAACAACTCTCTAGCAACAACTCTAGCAACAACTCTCTAGCAACAACTCGCTAGCAACAACTCTAGCGACAACTCTCTAGCAACAACTCGCTAGCAACAACTCTAGCAACAACTCGCTAGCTACAACTCGCTAGCAACAACTCTAGCAACAACTCTCTAGCAACAACTCGCTAGCAACAACTCTCTAGCAACAACTCGCTAGCAACAACTCGCTAGCAACAACTCGCTAGCAACAACTCGCTAGCAACAACTCTCTAGCAACAACTCGCTAGCAACAACTCTAGCAACAACTCGCTAGCAACAACTCTAGCAACAACTCGCTAGCAACAACTCTAGCAACAACTCTTTATCAACAACTCGCTAGCAACAACTCTAGCAACAACTCTCTAGCAACAACTCGCTAGCAACAACTCGCTAGCAACAACTCGCTAGCAACAACTCGCTAGCAACAACTCGCTAGCAACAACTCTCTAGCAACAACTCTAGCAACAACTCTCTAGCAACAACTCGCTAGCAACAACTCTAGCGACAACTCTCTAGCAACAACTCGCTAGCAACAACTCTAGCAACAACTCGCTAGCTACAACTCGCTAGCAACAACTCTAGCAACAACTCTCTAGCAACAACTCGCTAGCAACAACTCTCTAGCAACAACTCGCTAGCAACAACTCGCTAGCAACAACTCGCTAGCAACAACTCGCTAGCAACAACTCTAGCAACAACTCTCTAGCAACAACTCGCTAGCAACAACTCTCTAGCAACAACTCGCTAGCAACAACTCTAGCAACAACTCGCTAGCAACAACTCGCTAGCAACAACTCGCTAGCAACAACTCTAGCAACAACTCGCTAGCAACAACTCTAGCAACAACTCGCTAGCAACAACTCTAGCAACAACTCGCTAGCAACAACTCTAGCAACAACTCGCTAGCAACAACTCGCTAGCAACAACTCTAGCAACAACTCTCTAGCAACAACTCTAGCAACAACTCTCTAGCAACAACTCTCTAGCAACAACTCTCTAGCAACAACTCGCTAGCAACAACTCGCTAGCAACAACTCTCTAGCAACAACTCTCTAGCAACAACTCTCTAGCAACAACTCTCTAGCAACAACTCGCTAGCAACAACTCGCTAGCAACAACTCTCTAGCAACAACTCGCTAGCAACAACTCGCTAGCAACAACTCTCTAGCAACAACTCGCTAGCAACAACTCTCTAGCAACAACTCGCTAGCAACAACTCTCTAGCAACAACTCGCTAGCAACAACTCGCTAGCAACAACTCTCTAGCAACAACTCGCTAGCAACAACTCGCTAGCAACAACTCGCTAGCAACAACTCGCTAGCAACAACTCGCTAGCAACAACTCTCTAGCAACAACTCGCTAGCAACAACTCGCTAGCAACAACTCGCTAACGAAACATTTCAGAGTAAGGTTTGTATGAGTAACCATTAAGTTTGGATAGGTCCGCGTCTCGAACTATTCGCGTTTCTTTGTGAATAACCCTGTATGTTTATATGTTTACATTACCTTAATGTCCATTCATTACCAATGTTTGTAGTCATGACATAATGTCGTGTGTAGCATATAATTAGCAGGGATGCTAAAAACACGTTATTTATGTGCCAAAGGCACAGCCCACCCTTATGTTTACTACACAGTTTTTGTAGTAATCTAATTGGTTAACATGTGGACATTTTTAAATAACTCTTATAAAATCGATTTTTACCGATTATGTTATATTACACTCTAAGTCCGTTATTTACCGTATTTTTCAGATCCTTTATTGCATTTGCGTAGTAAATTCTTAAAGTACTCTGCATACTTTTGCAGTTTGCATTTCTCTCTTTTGCTTTCCCTCAATAATTATTGCTTGATATTGTTTTGTCACATTAGTGTATTACTTCACACAAATTATATTTTGGCAAAAAAGTTTGTCACTGTATCCAATTGTGGCGACCTTGACTGTGCGCACCCTTATGTCAACACCCCTTGAGTCAACAATGACGTATCTACCGCAGGGGCAGCCGGAACACACCACCCTATAGGACACAAAAAAGTAAAACTTTTCCCTAAATATGCTTACAGTGAAAAACAATATCTGGCTTTGGGACAAATCGATATGTTAGATATATCAGTACGAAAAAATCCTCTTCTGGGACCATGATTGACTTTTATCCAGGAACCCAACTTGTAGTTGCAGCATCGTTTTATACTTTCCAATCCTTCATAAATTGTGGTAGGCTTACTGACTAAGAAAAAAGTTATCTTTGGATGTGTGAACCAAAATTAGGTGGAGTTGACTAAACTTATTCTACTTTATTATGGAAATTTGTTAACATGAAAATTTCATGTTAACTATGGGGCTCGGTATTTTAATTATACAATGTTTTTTTATTGATTTAGTAGGAAGGCGATTTTCACGGACCGTGATTTTTCACTAGCCAAATTCCACGGCTTGTGTTGGATATGTGCCATGAACAATTCCCGATTCATCTTCTCCCTCATGGAAGTTTTGAGTTGTTACTATAATCTTACTCATGGTTCACTAGTCCTTACACATGCTACAGTATTACTGCAGTCTACCTCTTTAATACAAAGAATAAAAACATACATGGCGGGTATTCACTGACTTGGCTACAACCACTAGATTCAGATCTAACAGGCGGTGGTATGAGATCCTACGATGACACTCGGTGTGTTGGTTATGTTCTGGACTGTTACTGTGGAGAATGGGTGGGTGTTCTGTAGTCCGTGGATTGAAATGCTACTGGTGGTTAAATGACCTTGAGAAAAATACTTGACACCTCTAATAAGTCTTGTCCAGATCCACTACTTATAGAACTGTTTGTAAATGAATACGTGAATCCTCTCCCAAGACTAACGATTCTGCATTGTTTGAAAGCTACACCCCTAACTCAGTGTTAAGATGATGGTGGTTGAATAAAAGGTTATGAAAAGAGAGTGTTTTTACAACGAAAACAATTCAAATTATTTTTCAAGAAGTTTCAAAATAAACATGACAAACGTATTCCCGGCATTAGCGCTTTTTTCGAATTAAAAAAAATTAATTTTTCATTGATTGCTTTTTATTACTGTATATTTTTATTCCCTGTAAAATTCATTGATATTAAAATGTTTGCGAGCTTTATGCATGGAAGACGATTCAAGTTTAGTTAATCTATGATGAAATTTGATTTTAAAATGTTCCATTGGTGTTCCATCAAACGGAGAAGTTTATTAAAAAGGGCTTGTCTCTTTTTAACAATAATTTTAATTAATGTATGACAGGACAGTAACTTCGAAAATTTGGCATTTTAGTGTAGCAAAATTATGAAGGCCTTTAATGTAGTTTTGTTGAAAGTTACTAAACTTTTTAGCTCGTGAAGCAGATTCCGAAACGTGACCGAAACGTTGAGCAATGGTTTCAGAACTCTAATCAAAGATGTTGCAATTCATTACATTGTCCATTAGAGTCCTAATCAACCAGGTATTGAATAAGGGAATTTCATCAAAGGTAAATACTAGAATGTGTGCTCAGATTGTCACTAAACATTATTTTATTCGCACATACTAGTTTCGGTAAGGATTCTGCCTTCATCAGTGTTGGGCTAAGACGTTTCGTGTTCTCATCACGATTTTATATACTGTGAGATTTTGAGTACACTCTTTTAGTATTTACATTTAATGAATTATTCATACACTAGTTAACCTCAAAATAACATAGAAAGTTTCAATGTTTAATAATATAGCTGAAATCGTTAAGATTTCATTACGCAAAATGTTTACATTTTTTATACTCAGACCCAAACCCTCTTGCAATGATACACAAAATAGTAATGTTTATATGATTTTAAAAACGAGTCTAAAAATGTAAATAACATTTACATTTCTCATCATGTTAAAGAAAATTAACAGTGTTAATGATGTAGCCTTCGCGTGTGTCAACGAGATGTTTCAAAGAATTATTATTAGAAAAGAGGAGCTACACAGTCTTTCAGCAGAGTATACCTCTCCCTCAATAAGTGTTGAGTTTATTTATTGTACTCACTTGTTAACAATGATTGCGACTAAACATTTAATGCTTTTCCTATAAACATTTGTTGTGTTTGTTGCATTCCATTAGACAAGTTCAGACGAAACTGTAAGCAGGATTTCTTGCACATCTTGGGGAGTCCAGTTGTATCTTTGGACGTTAGCCATTGAGACAGATTATAGTTGAACTGCTTTTAAGATTTTTATACGGCAAGCAGATACAATTCAGCATCGCCTGCTTTGTCTTATCGATTATCCTGTCGAAAAGTTAGTTACTTTATAAAAACACGACATTTGGGAATCACATTTCAAGAGTATTCAATCGTTAATAATACTTAGTTAATTATAGCTTAGCTAGTGAGAACTATTCAAAAAGGTAAAAGTCAAAATAGTGAACTCAAAATCTTACACACAAAAATAGTTGTTGACACACACACACACACACACACACACACACACACACACACACACACACACACACACACACACACACACACACACACACAACAAACTGGTTTCGGCGACGATGTCGCCTTCCTCAGTGCTTGGTTACTACTTATTTAAGTAATAGTAGTTATTTAAGTAGTAGCCAAGCACTGAGCAAGGCGACATCGTCGCCGAAACTAGTTTGTTGTGCGTGTGTATATTAACAACTAATTTTTTGTGAGATTTTGAGTTCACTATCTTGACTTTTACCTTCGTTAATAAAACATTTTAAAAAACGTAATGTTGTCTTTAACCTTTTTTGAAATTCGTCCCTAATTTTTTAACTACCTAGGTGCTCCAAATTATTTCGTGCTTTATTAATTTCACGTTTTATATTAAATTCAATATTCAAATAGAATCGTTTCTACCCTGACCATTTTAAGAGCACCAAAGAGAATTAGGCAGGACTTTAATTTGATATTCAACTTTGCGCAAACTTTTCGTAAACTCTTGGTGACTGTATTAAATACACCAGAATAAACTTTTATCCATTGCTTTGATATCGACGGATTGTATTAAAGTTTCAAGTAGTTTCTGAACTGCTATTGGTGGAGAGAAAGGCGTTGCCATGGTTACGCGTCAACACGACGCTATTTGATAATATTTTGGCGTGAGTCGTCCACAAATTGAGGTCATCTCGTGTTGATCAATATAGCTTGGCGTGTTAAAACATAGATTGTTGACTTATCGATCTAAACAGTCCTGCCTCGAATTTGTTTATCTAATTAGAAGAATACACCTACACACACGCGTGCGCGCGCCTTTAACGTAATTTGATATTAGGCCTAGATTAATATTAAAATTTACATTATTTTATGGTTTCTGGAATTTCAATAGGTACTGTTTTACGTTTGCAGAGTCAAATTTATGTAAAACAATTTACAAAATCAATTTTTGTCCAGTTTGTAGGTTTTCATTATCAAATTTGAGTTATAAAAATAGAATGCTTAAAACCTTTTTTCAAAATGGCACTAATTTGTCAAAGCTATTGTTCTTATTTTGATTTGTTCTATCTCTATTCTCAAATATATATTGAAAAAAAGCTTTTAATTTTTTAAAAATATAATTTAAAAATGTTCCATTGGTATTTTGTCAAAAGGAGCAGTTTTGTTAAAAAGGCCTTATCTCTAAAACGTTCCTTAACCAGGCATTTTTGGTGCTTTGGTGTCAGGATCGTAGTCTATAGGTTTATAAGCTGACACTTGGGGGTCCGCGGTCCTTGGCGAAAGGCCGAGGATGAGGGTAGGGGTGGAGGTGCTCGCAGGTCATTTTCAAAAACATCGACCCCTGGATTTCGACTGACTCAAAAAGGTGACTCATTATTTTGTTACTTATAGTTAGTTTATAAGTAAAAATAATTGTAAACATGGCATTTACAGAAGCATGCAAATAGGATTGTCTAAGCGTTGGGATGGGTAGGGCGTGATTTATGGACCCTTGAGGGATGACGACAGTTTTCTAGACGATGAATATGCAATGTCTACCTAAGAGCCAAGTTCCAGCTTATAAAGTTTGACCTATAATTGAGAAGTCGTTGACTTTTACGAATTAAAGATAAAACATGCTCGAACCATGTTTCGGAAATTTTATCCACATGGACTCTAAGACAGCTTGAGCTTCGAATCTACTTTTTGTATTTAATAAACTTAAAATATTTGGCTTCTTTTCAAAATTTCTGAGAGGAATCTTTTGCCCCCACTCACTGAACACGGCCCTGTCTCCAAATGTAGAATTGCAAGGTCTGTCCAAATACAAAGTTGAGTTGCCATATAACAGGAAGGTTAGGAAAACAAAGGTTTAAACCTGGGTCTGAACGATTGACTATATTTTCATTTTCCTCTTTTATAGGCAAGGAATCGTTTTTTGGTGTTTAGCGTCAAAGGAAAAAAAGATGGAGCCTTATAAAAGCAAAACAGTTTATTGTCAACGAAGCACTGTTTTCCTTGCTAGGTACTATGCCAGTCGCATTCAGAAAGCTTGATAACCGACCACATATTTCCTTAATTAATCAAATCGCCTAAAACGCTCCAGCGTAGAAAAATGCGGTTTTTATGGTTTCTTTTTAGTTTTCTCACGATTATACTGCGGTTTATGCACTGCTTCAGACATGTTACGAAATGGTTTTGTTAAATAAAATACGTTTAATTTTGCTCTGGTTGTAGCTCAGTGTCATATACTCATTATTCAATAGGATTTAATAAGAGTAATGCTTAATACAATTACTGTAATAATTTATCAACTTTAGTATTGATTAAAATCGTCAATACAGGGTCAGCAAATTGAAAATACCGGAAGCCTTGGTTCACAATGACGTAATGCCACCATCCTACAATGTAAGCATAATAAATCATTGATAAAGTGTAATTAAATTGATATTTTCCGATTCAGTTAATATTAATTGAAGATTTGCGTATTTTAATACTGATAACAATGAAGACATAAACGCTTCTTATTATTCTTATAATTATAAGATTCCCTATGAGTAACACTTCTTGTCTTCAACATTTATTTTCAAGTTACAATCATCCAAATTGACGCGTTTGATGGGGCACAACCTAAATACAGTCCTATTGAACTATCTGTCCCTTACTCTGGCTCATCTTTGCTCACTTGGTTTATATTAAAATACAGTATGTTCTTTTATTACTCAACTTATAAAATTTTTAAGTCATGAAATGGGAGATAAAATAACACTTTTAGTGAAATAATGAGAGAAAGAAGAACTAAACTAAATTAATCAGTGCAAACCAAAGTTAAGGAAAAATAAAAAGGTGCAATGTAATCTGGTTATTATGAACAGATTAAAGTAATTTCAGAGGAGAATGTCTCTGACTGTTACCATAATTCAATCAAAAGCTCCTGGTTTTTCAATTATTTTATGAGAAATTAAAATAAGAGGCTGTAGTAACAGATGTGTGTTCCACTGAATCTGGCGTGATTGTCTTGGCGGATATGTGCTGTTCTAAATGACTGTGGTGGCGGATATGTGTAGCACTGAGTTAGGTGTAACTGTAGGTGTGTGTTGCACTGAGTCAGGCTTGGTTGTCTTAATGGATATGAGTTGCAATGTGTCTAGTGATTGTGTTAATGGATGTGTGCTGCACTGAGTCTGGCGTGGTGGTCCTTATGAATATGTGCTGCAATGTGTCAAGTGATTGTAGTGATGGATGTGTGTTCCACTGAGTCAGGCTCAGTTGGGGTGATGGACTTGTGTTGCATTTGGTCAGACGTAGCTGTGATGACTGATGTGTTGTACCGAGTCAGACGTGGCTTTTGTAACGATGTGTGTTACATTTGGTCAGCCGTAGCTGTGGTGACTTATGTGTTGTACTGAGTCAGGCGTGGCTGTTGTGACGATGTGTGTTGTGCTACGAGAGACGCGGCTGTGGTAACAGATGTGTGCTGCACTGAGTCAGGCGTGACTGTGGTGATGATGTGTGCTGCACTGAGCCAGGCGTGACTGTGGTGATGATGTGTGCTGTACTGTCAGGCGTGGCTGTTGTGACGATGTGTGTTGTGCTACGAGAGACGCGGCTGTGGTAACAGATGTGTGCTGCACTGAGTCAGGCGTGACTGTGGTGGTGAATGTGTGCTGCACAGAGGCAGGCATGACTGTGATGGCGGATGTGTGTTCCACTGAGTCAGGCGCGGTTGTTGAGACGATGTGTGTTGTACCACGTGAGACGCGGCTGTGGTAACATATGTGTGCTGCACTGAGTCAGGCGTGACTGTGGTGATGATGTGTGCTGCACTGAGTCAGGCGTGAATGTGTGCTGCACAGAGGCAGGCATGACTGTGATGGCGGATGTGTGTTCTACTGAGTCAGGCGCGGTTGTTGAAACGATGTGTGTTGTACCACGTGAGACGCGGCTGTGGTAACAGATGTGTGCTGCACTGATTCCGACGGTTGACCACACAAAAACGTGCTGACACAGATTTACCAAAACATTATGCTCCTGACGCGGTCAGAGTAGTGGTTATAAACTACAACGGCACCCTCTGGAATAAATGTGTTGTGGAATGGTCAGAGACAATATTTACGCTTTTTTTTACGTTCAAACGTAAATTTACGCAAAATACACAGCTTCTCTTAAAATTACTTTTGTGTGTGTTTTTTTTTACAATTTATATTGATTTCTAAACTTTTATTAAAGAATGTTTTTGCTTTAAAGAAAGATGATTAACTTTAATTAGTCCAATCCTTGACGTGACCATGTTTTTTTTGAAGCGATAATGAAATAGGCCTACTAAAGAATTTTTAAGCACTACAATTATTTTAAAGACTGCCAGAATAACTTGTACGGGGACGTTGTACATTAGAAGAGGATGCGGTCATTCAGTATAGTATAAGGTACGCATGTAGTATAGGGGATGTAGTGCAAGGCGAAAGAGAGAGAAAACTTCTAACATAAAATACACAATTTTTTTAAAAATATATGTAATCAACTGAAAAAATATAACTAAATAACACTCTAAAAACATATAATATAAATTAAAATAAGGTTTTATTGCTATAACAATATTCTCTGTGAACTTCATTCTATGTACTTCAGCGCAACTTAAGTTCTATACTCATTAATTAGCAAACGTCCTTATGGAATTTGTATTATACTGAACTTTCCCAGTTATTCAACATTATACTATAATATATTATTGTGAAAGTATACGACTTACAGTATTAAATAAAAAGTATAAGAATATGACGCTACTGATCTTATGATTTTATGACTCTTTGCAAAAACCATTATTAACCATAATTTTTTAATAATAAATTTTCGATACAGATAATAAATATCTGAATCGAAGTTATCGAAGTCAAAGTTAGAACGATGTCTTCTTAGGCATTGAATATGCCTACTCGACTACAGTGAAGTGAATACTCGGCGATTGCTGTCACCTTTCTGCTCGGCCCCTGTACAGAAAATGCCTTGACAATAGTAGTAGTCACTATTTATGTTACTCCCTCTCTCTACATTCTATGCATGTTTTGACTAAAGTTCTAAGGGCAGAAAATACCCTACCTTTATCTAGGGGACAGCGTTGTCGGTTCGACACTTCACCTCTTGTCCCACTCCCTGTCCAGTTCCAGCTTCCCCAACGGTTCTATATATTGCCCTTATTTTACCTGTGAAGATAATTTCTTGATTTTTTCAAATGTCTTTATCCAAGGGTTTTTGTTCAATTTGGCCTTGAGTTGATTAGAAGTGAAATCAAAGTATTCTGTTGCTACGTATTTAGAAAGTTTTGCTCATTTAGTGATACAATTACACTATAAAGATAGTAAATTCTGAATTAAAAGTATTTTGAGTAAAACACAAAGGCCTAAAATATAGTACATGTTTAATCTGTCGTTCATAGAGAAGTTTATTCTGTTTTTTCAAACGTAAATAAATTCACTGCATAATACAAATCAACGCAGAATTTTTTATTCTACCAAACAAGTTAACATTGTTAGTATGTACCTAGCAGAATATTGCTTTATCTTAAAGATAGTTTTAAAAAAAATAATCTACTTTAGAGGAGAATTGAAAATAAAGACAGGCCTATATAGTACCGAGATACACTTTGTTACGTCAATACATAACTCAATCAAATTAACTAAAGAATTAGTTCTTAGAGGGTACCTTTTATAATATTATTTTACTACTTAAATGCTTGTAACCAGAATAACTTTCAACGTTGACATTTCCGAATTTTTGTTTAAGCGGTACTAGATCTAACCTTTCTCAAGTAGCGTGCCATTTCTCATAGAACACCTGGTTCTCGAAATATTTACATTATAAATGTCTGAAGCTAGAACAGGGCTTGGATATGATTCCGGTTTTGTATAAGTTAGGTGTAGGTGCTTAAGAACCGGTTTCAAACTAACTTAGCAATCATTCAGTTCCTACACAAAATTGACAAGAATTCTAGATGTCTTATTTTGTTTTATTTCTTCGTACCACGAGAAAACGTCACCTAGTGACCTTGAAAGTTTGTTCAGTATAAAGCGTTATATACAGAAAATTACATTGGAACAGAATATATACTGTACTTCTTCAAGAAAATTTCGCAAAATGTATTAACTGGAAACCGAATACCGGGTAATTACTTCCCTAAACTACTTTGTCGTCAAATACTAAAGGCATTCTAAACAATATGTTTTTACCATAAATTACAAACTGCAAGTATAAAAATATATTTTGCAACAATAGTTGTGTATAATACGTTTTGCAACATTGTATAGCTGATTTCATACCGGAATACTTTCTATAACCTAAATATTTATTTATAATTACCTATCAAACAATACTTCAATCCACGTAATTCAAAATAGCTACTAATGCAAATTACAAACTACTGCATTATATCATAGAATAAAACCAAATACCACAAGGAAAACCAATGAATTAAGAATTACTCCAACGTTACAAAAATTATCGTGATGACTTTTTATATTAGATTAAACAACCATTACATTTGCTTAATATTAAAACAACTGTATATACAAGATTTTTTTTACTAACAAGAAATTGTCTTTGCCTTTTTGCATTTCACAATCCAAAGTTTCAGTGCAGAATTTAAGAAGGCCTGAACTCCACTTATATCTGGGCCTTCTTCCAGTAACAAGTATTCTTCCCCTTTATCCCTTCACGAGTGGAATACCTTCTATTTGGTCTTAATAGATCAAGTTCTTAGAGTTATTTTCTAGAAGATACATTCGTCTTGATGAATATAAGTCTTTTTCGTGACATTTCGCCAACATTCGTGATAAATTCTTACTGAATTTTTAAACAACTGAGAACTTTCCTACCGTAATATTTTGACTTCCTATTCTGCAATGTAGACCTTAGATATAACAAACTTATTTTTATAGTATAACATTTCTGCACTTCCTAATTCATAACATATCACCTACCGTCTTGCAAAAAATTTACCTTTTTTTCGCGAAAAGTCAAAGCAGAACATCTAACTATATTTTGAATACTAGGCGTTTAAGAATGTTGTGGAAAGTTTGTCTTTTTATTTTGAAACTAAAGCACAGATTTAATCGTCTCTAACAAAATTTCGTTTCAAAAAAAAAAACTAATGAAATCGTTGCAAAAGTAACAAGAGAATGAAAATACGCATCTGTTAATCTAAACTTTAGGAAACGTATTTGAATATGCAGATATTATTTAATACAGTCCTGCCAACAGAAACAGCACAAAAATGGTGCGGATATTATCTGTGCAGTCCTATTAATAGAAACTGTTAATCTAAATTTTATCTAAAATATTTGAAGATGCAGATATTATTTAATACAGTCCTGCCAACAGAAACAGCACAAAAATGGTGCGGATATTATCTGTGCAGTCCTACCAATAGAAACAAGAATAAAATTTCCGTTAAGTAGAATATTGAAAAACTACAATTAATTGAGAACAGTTGGAAAGTTTCAGTTTATTTATGTAAATGATAGGCTTTAATATCAATGTAGAAAATTAAAGAAATGTCGAAGAATAGAATTTCTTAAAAATCTATGTATCCCACTGCCTTTCTCAAAATAGCAAGAGTTACCTATTCTAGCTCGAGCACTTATACGCATGTGTGACTTCGAAACTTTTTCATTTGGGTCATTTAATTAAATCCTTTATAGACTTATTGTACAGAACGGTACAAGATTAACCGTGGGTCATGGCCAACCTGTGGAATTCTATGGTCATGGATCACATTAAAAAAATATACAATGAACTATTTTGTTCCGTTCCGGTCTGGGACAGAATGCGATTGCAGCCGCTAATCCGGGTAACAGTATCTCCTTTGCCTGCCCACCCTCATCTACTTCGTTCGTTGACCTTGTGCGACACTATTCTATAGCTTTAACTCTCAGTGCGTATTTAAATGGTTAATTTTAAACAACAGTTCTATTAAAAGAAACGTGAAATATTGCGAATCGAAAAATACGTTTTACAACACCATTGCTTTTCAACTTATGATCAGAAATTGATTAACAAAGATTTATTTTTAGTTTATATTGCCAAACCTCCCGACACCCGTCGTATAAACAAACTCTAAGTTTTATAGAGTAACATGTAAACAATTTTTCCTTTCAGCACTCAACAGTCACACCAGATGTTACCTAGTTGAATTATTTAATGTAATAGTTTTTTTTTTATTTTGAAAGATGACATTCTAAATGTGTAATACTAAATGCTGCATATCTTTTTTTGTCTCCAGTTGAAAAAAATTATAACGTTTAAAACTCATGTCGCAAATCTTTATCTGCATTTGATTTCATGCCTCGCTATTAACACGAGACAGTGAGCTGTGAACAATAAGTTATTTATATTGTGTAGGAAATAAAGCACGTGGAGTTAATCCGCATCCAAGTGATACTTGGTCAGTTAGTCAGTTGATTAATCCTTCACACAAGTTGATATTGTATAAATAGTTTTCCAGCTAATATTTATTAGTTCATATTAGTTAAATCCATCTTCACGTGAGCTACTAGTTCACTAAAACACTTGTAAATGTTTACAAACTTGCCTATAGCACTTACTTATATTTGTTAAGGACGGCCGTTTCGGGAGATGTGTCCCATTGTCAACTCAGACCCGGCCTGAGTTAACATAGAGTTCTTTCAAATATTAAATGTTTAATAATAAAAACCAAACTTGGATTTTTTCCAATTTGAAAGAGTACTCACCAATCTTCTTTCTTGGTGCCCTATAAACTACAGCTTATTATTGAATGGCCGTCAGAAATTGTTTCAAGACGTATCAGCTGTCTTTCAGAAAACGACACAAGGAAGGCCTGCGCCTCCATAATTTCGTTCTAAGCCTCCGAATGACTAAATTATGGCACTGTTTTGTGTTTTGATTTTACTTCAAGAAAACCACGTAACTCGAATAGTGTACTTTTCTCCAGCTTATTTTTTTTCCAGTTTACACTGTTACTTTTTTCCAGTTTACACTACGAAATAATCTTCGGTACATAATTACTGGCTACGGTTTGTTTGCGATTTTTTTAAATTGATAACAAAATAAACCTAAATGGAACTCTTTTATATCAATATAGTTATTGTAACAATATAAATTGAGATTATTTTTTTAGGTTCCACTGTTTTTTAGATTAAAAATGAATTAATTATGCTATTGTGAAATTTACATACGTTTTCTTACACGCCTCAAGTTTTTACTTTGTCTTAAATCCAAACTTCTTACTTTAAAGGTAAGGACTTGACGTGATTCGCATCATTGACCAATCCACTGACCAAGTGCGAAACGCTAATTGCGTGTGCTGAAAAATATAGTAAGTAAAGGTTTTTTTGCCAAATAAATGGATAAATTAGTGTTCAAAAATTTCAAGTCGTACAACCTAACAATTCCCTGTTTTACTTTGACGTTTTACGGTAAGCATCACGAAAAAATCAGGTTAAAGTGTCAGTAAGTCAAATTAACGAGTCGCATTTTTATAGCTACATTCACCGGAACGGCAGAAGAACAGGTTAAACATTGGACTGAATTGTGTCTGTTCTTTAAAAACTCGAGTCATCATTTACTATAATAGCACAATATTTCCTTTTAAACCAGATTTTATCAACTATAGCTTGCAAAAAGGTCATTAACACAGAAATGTTTAACCTATAGTGAAAATTATGCTTATAATTTTCCCCGCCTTATACTTTAAGGATGATTTGACGGATATTTCGATTCATCACTTCCGTAGAAATTTTTGTATTATGTTCATTGTAAAATAATTAATGGTTTGATTGTTTTGAGGTATATATTGACTTGGAGGATGTGTGTGCAGGGAGTGGTCGCCCGGAGGCGCCGCCCAGCAACAGTTGTCTGTGGTGACAACTGTTTGGGGTGTGACGACATCAACGCAGTCAGCACCGCAGAATTTCGGAGGCGGCGGTCTGGCTGGAGGTGGTTCGGGTGGCTACACTCAGGGGACAGCGTCTTCTGCCAGTAAAGCAGGGGTAGGCGGCGCTTATCCGGGACCTGGAGGATATAGGCAGACAACGCCGGGGTAAGTAGGCTTTCCGTGAGTGGCTTCAGATCCGTTAGTTTTATGGTTAACTGTGACTCATTGCACTCACTATGTTTTGTGCTTATCGCTGAACATATTATAACACCCATTACCACCGACATGTAATTGTTTTTATATAAAGTTCTAACATCCTCAACGCAAATTGCTCAATATTTTGCCAGAATTGGCTGCTTGGTAAAATTAATAACAAATATTTTATCAAGTTTAAATTGGCAAAATATCTTCTGTGCAGAGTAAAAGCACCTCGCTTCATTTTGCAATTCTCGTGTTCCAGTTCTGTGCTCCTATATGGGTCAGCTAAAGATAGCGTCATTCTTTCCATAATTACTTCAGGTTCTGGAACTAGCGCGCACTGATTAATAATGCCTACCACGCCATGATCAGAAGAAGCATTACTGCTAATAAAAAACTATTCCACAATAAACTTTCAAGCGTGTATTGATTAAATTAGTGTTACAATAAATTTGAGTAGCCTACTATTTTGTGAAATAAAATATCTTTATTTTTTCATCTAGCTATGAAACTTTCTCGACATTTTCTTCTCTGCCTCCTACTATTTATCAAAATGCATTCACAAGATTTTGCTCTAACAGCTTAGTGATAAACAGCTCTCTTGATATTTTTTCCGTTTTACTATGTAACAACATTCATTTACATGTTTGAATGTTGCTCAAACATCTTGGTATTAATCAACTTTCTCTACAATTCGTTCTCTGCCTTCCACTTTGTATCAACATTCATTTACATGTTTGATTGTTGCTCAAACATCTTAGTGAAAATAAATATTCTCTACAAATCGTTCTCTGCCTTCCACTTTGTGTCAACATTCATTTACATATTTGATTGTTGCTCAAACATCTTGGTATTAATCAACTTTCTCTACAATTCGTTCTCTGCCTTCCACTTTGTATCAACATTCATTTACATGTTTGATTGTTGCTCAAACATCTTAGTGAAAATAAATATTCTCTACAAATCGTTCTCTGCCTTCCACTTTGTGTCAACATTCATTTACATATTTGATTGTTGCTCAAACATCTTAGTGAAAATAAATATTCTCTACAAATCGTTCTCTGCCTTCCACTTTGTGTCAACATTCATTTACATATTTGATTGTTGCTCAAACATCTTAGTGAAAATAAATATTCTTTACAAATCGTTCTCTGCCTTCCACTTTGTAACAACATTCATTTACATGTTTGAATGTTGCTCAAACATCTTGGTATTAATCAACTTTCTCTACAATTCGTTCTCTGCCTTCCACTTTGTATCAACATTCATTTACATATTTGATTGTTGCTCAAACATCTTAGTGAAAATAAATATTCTCTACAAATCGTTCTCTGCCTTCCACTTTGTGTCAACATTCATTTACATGTTTGATTGTTGCTCAAACATCTTAGTGAAAATCAACTTTCTCTACAATTCGTTCTCTGCCTTCCACTTTGTATCAACATTCATTCACATGTTTGATTGTTACTCAAACATCTTAGTGATAATCAACTTTCTCTACAATTCGTTCTCTGCCTTCCACTTTGTACCAACATTCATTTACATGTTTGATTGTTGCTCAAACATCTTAGTGAAAATAAATATTCTCTACAAATCGTTCTCTGCCTTCCACTTTGTAACAACATTCATTTACATATTTGATTGTTGCTCAAACATCTTAGTGAAAATAAATATTCTCTACAAATTGTTCTCTGCCTTCCACTTTGTAACAACATTCATTTACATGTTTGAATGTTGCTCAAACATCTTGGTATTAATCAACTTTCTCTACAATTCGTTCTCTGCCTTCCACTTTGTACCAACATTCATTTACATGTTTGATTGTTGCTCAAACATCTTAGTGAAAATAAATATTCTCTACAAATCGTTCTCTCCCTTCCACTTTGTACCAACATTCATTTACATGTTTGATTGTTGCTCAAACATCTTAGCGATAATCAACTTTCTCTACAATTCGTTCTCTGCCTTCCACTTTGTATTATTATTATTAATATTTTTAGCATCACATATCAACACCTTATATTTCTCATGTGACAGTCATCCTTCTCAAACGAAATGTTCATTAAATCTTCTAACTGAATATAATGTAAAATTAACAACACTCTTTCTTGACTTAGCATCAACCCGCCAATAATATTCCCTTTGGGATGGTTTATTTATGCTTAAAGATCACTTAGAAATCTTCTCTTTTTCCAGTATTTATTTAAATCCTAGAAATTTTAAAAAAATGTACAGGAAACTTATTTATTCTTTCAGATATTCTTCTAAACTCCCAACCTCTGCTAATTTAATAGATCCACAAATGATATGCACAACTTTATCTGAGAAGTTTATAATTCCTTTGATGCCTTTAGGCGCTTTTTTTGAGTTATCCTTTACGTCTTTTAACATATTCTTTACACTTATTTTCATCCACATAGACAGTTTTATTGGTCATATTAAATTTGTTTTACAATATTAATCATATCATTGTATCCTTACATTTCTGCTCTATCCTTATCACCTTTATTTTTTTTATTTTTCTTAGCAAACACTTTAGTTATTTAGTTGTTAAATTTATGGTTCGTATTGATTTTCCCATTTTCAACTTTCCAGAACCTTTTTCATCATTTATGTTGTTTCCTTGTCTTAATACTTGCTTCTTTTGTATATGTTAATTTTGTATTACCTGTATTATATGTTTAGATAATAAAAATTAGTCTTAGAGAAATATCTATTTAAAAAAAAAAACGTTAAAGTTCTAAAGCCATATGGATGCTATTTAAGTCTTATTTGTTTGGTGAAACTGTTGTCTGGAAATAACTTTCTTATAGGAATAAATATGTAACACAACAATAGGCTAATGTTTATGCTAAGCCACGCCCTTGTACGACAAACAGCCTTATCTGGAGTCAAACTTTCACCTTACTGAAGGAATACAGTTGGGCAATCTCTCAATAGGTAATGCAGGAATGCAAGAAAATAGTAGCCTATGATTCAGTGATAACCTGGTACTACAATTTTGTGTTGATTGTAATTGTTATGTTTATTAGTATTTTAAAAATGTATAGTTGTATTAATAAATTCCTTCTATTAGCTCACACTCTCCTGATATATATATATATATATATATATATATATATATATATATATTCTACAAATTTTCAATCGTTAATAAAATAGGTTTTTATTCGTCCAATCAAGTTCAAATACATTTTTTCCAACCTATAATAGAAGACAATTGATGTTAATATATTTTTTCAAATATTTATTCAATAATAAAATTAGTGGGGTCCAGCCGGATTCGAACTGAGAATCTTCATGCTTCAAGTCTAGTACACCTTGGCAATGCGCTAAGTTTCCAATAACTAGAAATATATTTCTAAAAGATTTATATGAATCCCCTTCATTGTACAACCTTAAACTGTTGCCATGGTTACTACACAATCTCATAATAAGTCCTCTAGGGTAACAAATAGTTTTTTTTTAACCTGAGTAGGAATTTACTTGATTTTTTTTTAATAATACCTGTTAATTACAGAGGTAATATAGCAACAGGCTTCAAATTAAGTATAACAAAACGCATTCTCTGTTACCAGTAACGCAGAGAATCCCTTCTGGGAAGTTCTGAAACTTCATAGATTAAAATTAGACACAAGTTTACAAAACTTGTTCTTAATTTAAATGCTCCATTTAAAGAGTATTGCAGTACTCAATAGGCGTTATAATAAAACACGCGTACAGGCTGATATTTATAGAGAATCATATTAAACAATGAAAAGAGTATGTCTTGAAAGTAAACCTGCTATTTGCTCATTAATATGTGTTATAGCCATCCAGCTAGGGTAACTTAGTAAGTTTTGTTCCTAAAAGATGCGATAAGTCACCAAACGAAATTAAAACACAAAATCTGTTGTGAACATTGTACTTGTACTTATTTTTCTTATCACATATAAATATACTAATAACCTGTATTATACGAAAACTGATTTGATTTAATAAATTTTAATTCCCTAATGTTAGTTTTATATCTTGAGACATTTATTGATAAAACAGCCAAATTTAAAGTCATTGTTCCAGCCTATAACAAGAATAAACAAACGTTATCACACTCCTGGAGAGCGGTATCCCCACTCCTTACTCTGTCCCTGTCATTATATTTATTATCTTTAGAAGAATATCCCATAACCTTGGAGGGGGGCACAAGTAGATTATTGCACATGTAAGATTGACTATATAATCCACAAGTGAAGATGGCGTCTATTTCATATCAGTTATGTTTTTGTATTCTTTATTGATAATGGTCATGACTACGATGGTTAAACAAGAATTGTGTGTTGTAACTAACTGTCTTATACTAAACATCTAAATGTTTAAAATAATTATGACTAGCAAGACTAAAGAGAGAAATGTTAAATTTTGTTCATAACTAAGGCTGTCTTTTACTAAATTGCGAAATAAGTTTGATAATAACTACATCTACCTTTGACTAAACAAGAACTGTGCTTCATAACTAAGGCTGTCTGTCTTTTACTAAATTGCGAAATAAGTTTGATAATAACTACATCTACCTTTGACTAAACAAGAACTGTGCTTCATAACTAAGACTGTCTTTTACTAAATTGCGAAATAAGTTTGATAATAACTACATCTACCTTTGACTAAACAAGAACTGTGCTTCATAACTAAGGCTGTCTGTCTTTTACTAAATTGCAAAATAAGGTTGATAATAACTACGTCTACCTTTGACTAAACAAGAACTGTGCTTCATAACTAAGGCTGTCTTTTACTAAATTGCAAAATAAGTTTGATAATAACTACGTCTACCTTTGACTAAACAAGAACTGTGCTTCATAACTAAGGCTGTCTTTTACTAAATTGCGAAATAAGTTTGATAATAACTACATCTACCTTTGACTAAACAAGAACTGTGCTTCATAACTAAGGCTGTCTTTTACTAAATTGCGAAATAAGTTTGATAATAACTACGTCTACCTTTGACTAAACAAGAACTGTGCTTCATAACTAAGGCTGTCTGTCTTTTACTAAATTGCGAAATAAGTTTGATAATAACTACATCTACCTTTGACTAAACAAGAACTGTGCTTCATAACTAAGACTGTCTTTTACTAAATTGCGAAATAAGTTTGATAATAACTACATCTACCTTTGACTAAACAAGAACTGTGCTTCATAACTAAGGCTGTCTGTCTTTTACTAAATTGCAAAATAAGTTTGATAATAACTACATCTACCTTTGACTAAACAAGAACTGTGCTTCATAACTAAGGCTGTCTGTCTTTTACTAAATTGCGAAATAAGTTTGATAATAACTACATCTACCTTTGACTAAACAAGAACTGTGCTTCATAACTAAGACTGTCTTTTACTAAATTGCGAAATAAGTTTGATAATAACTACATCTACCTTTGACTAAACAAGAACTGTGCTTCATAACTAAGGCTGTCTGTCTTTTACTAAATTGCAAAATAAGGTTGATAATAACTACGTCTACCTTTGACTAAACAAGAACTGTGCTTCATAACTAAGGCTGTCTGTCTTTTACTAAATTGCGAAATAAGTTTGATAATAACTACATCTACCTTTGACTAAACAAGAACTGTGCTTCATAACTAAGACTGTCTTTTACTAAATTGCGAAATAAGTTTGATAATAACTACATCTACCTTTGACTAAACAAGAACTGTGCTTCATAACTAAGGCTGTCTGTCTTTTACTAAATTGCAAAATAAGGTTGATAATAACTACGTCTACCTTTGACTAAACAAGAACTGTGCTTCATAACTAAGGCTGTCTTTTACTAAATTGCAAAATAAGTTTGATAATAACTACGTCTACCTTTGACTAAACAAGAACTGTGCTTCATAACTAAGGCTGTCTTTTACTAAATTGCGAAATAAGTTTGATAATAACTACATCTACCTTTGACTAAACAAGAACTGTGCTTCATAACTAAGGCTGTCTTTTACTAAATTGCGAAATAAGTTTGATAATAACTACGTCTACCTTTGACTAAACAAGAACTGTGCTTCATAACTAAGGCTGTCTTTTACTAAATTGCGAAATAAGTTTGATAATAACTACGTCTACCTTTGACTAAACAAGAACTGTGCTTAATAACTAAGACTGTCTTTTACTAAACTTCGAAAAATGTTTGATAATAACCACGTCTACCTTTGACTAAACAACAACTGTGCTTCATAACTAAGGCTATCTTTTACTAAACTTCAAAAAATGTTTGATAATAACTACGTCTACCTTTGACTAAACAAGAACTGTGCTTCATAACTAAGGCTATCTTTTACTAAACTTCGAAATATGTTTTATAATAACTACGTCTAGCTTTGACTAAACAAGAACAGTACTTCATAACTAAGGCTATCTTTTACTAAACTTCGAAATATGTTTTATAATAACTACGTCTACCTTTGACTAAACGAGAAATGTGTTTCATAACTAAGACTGTCTTTTGCTAAACTTCGAAAAATGTTTGATAATAACTACGTCTACCTTTGACTCAACAAGAACTGTGCTTCATAACTAAGGCTATCTTTTACTAAACTTCGAAATATGTTTTATAATAACTACGTCTAGCTTTGACTAAACAAGAACAGTGTTTCATAACTAAGGCTATCTTTTACTAAACTTCGAAAAAGTTTTATAATAACTACGTCTATCTTTGACTCAACAAGAACTGTGCTTCATAACTAAGGCTATCTTTTACTAAACTTCGAAATATGTTTTATAATGACTACGTCTATCTTTGACTAAACAAGAACAGTGCTTCATAACTAAGGCTATCTTTTACTAAACTTCGAAAAAGTTTGATAATAACTACGTCTATCTTTGACTAAACAAGAACTGTGCTTCATAACTAAGGCTGTCTTTTACTAAATTGCGAAATGAGTTTGATAATAACTACGTCTACCTTTGACTAAACAAGAAATGTGCTTCATAACTAAGGCTATCTTTTACTAAATTTCGAAATAAGTTTGATAATAACTACGTCTACCTTTGACTAAACAAGAACTGTGCTTCATAACTAAGGCTGTCTTTTACTAAATTTCGAAATGAGTTTGATAATAACTACGTCTACCTTTGACTAAACAACAACTGTGCTTCATAACTAAGGCTATCTTTTACTAAACTTCGAAATATGTTTTATAATAACAAAGTTTACCTTTGACTTGACAAGAACTGTGCTTCATAACTAAGGCTATCTTTTACTATACTTCGAAAAAGTTTGATAATAACTACGTTTACCTTTGGCTAATCAAGAAATGTACTTCATAACTAAGGCTATCTTTTACTAAACTTCGAAAAATGTTTAATAATAACTACCTACCTTTGACTCAACAGGAACGGTGCATCATAACTAAGGCTATCTTTTACTAAACTTCTAAAAATGTTTAATAATAACTACCTACCTTTGGCTCAACAGGAACCGTGCATCATAACTAAGGCTATCTTTTACTAAACTTCTAAAAATGTTTAATAATAACTACCTACCTTTGACTAAACAAGAACTGTGCTTCATAACTAAGGCTATCTTTTACTAAACTTCGAAATATATTTTATAATAACTACGTCTAGCTTTGACTAAACAAGAACAGTGCTTCATAACTAGGGCTATCTTTTACTAAACTTCGAAATATGTTTTATAATAACTACGACTACCTTTGACTAAACAAGAACTGTGCTTAATAACTAAGACTGTCTTTTACTAAACTTCGAAAAATGTTTGATAATAACTACGTCTACCTTTGACTAAACAACAACTGTGCTTATAACTAAGGCTATCTTTTACTAAACTTTGAAAATGTTTGATAATAACTACGTCTACCTTTGACTAAACAAGAACTGTGCTTCATAACTAAGACGGTCTTTTACTATACTTCGGAAATGTTTGATAATAACTACGTCTATTTTTGACTAAATAAGAACTGCGCTTCATAACTACGGCTATCTTTCACTAAAAGTAGAACAGCAATTTATAATAACTATAATTTCCTTTGACAAAACAAATAAATATGTTATAAATAACGATGAATATCTCAATTCATAATAGGCATTTTTAGAAACAACCTTTGCTCTATAGGTGTGATGTTGGTCACTTCTTTGGTATTTTGCCGTTCGAATGGTCGTTTCATCAAAATGGTTTCATTTCTATAACGAATAAGTATTGATGACCACAACGCAGCAGACTAAATACAAATGGTAAAATCAAGTTTTCCAAGAGGTTTGTTGCATATATGTGACAGCAACTTCAGTGTTAGTTTTTGTTGAATTTGAATAACTGCAGCAAAATAATATTGCAAAACTGTATAGACTTTTATACTTCAGGGCTTTAAATAGGGATTCCAGGACTACTTGTGTAACCGTCCATATGGACTAACTACTGTTCAGTTGTAGAACGTTTGACAGTGGGATTTAATTAATCCATTTTGCAATATACTGTTCTCGGCAACAAATATTTAATTTTATGGGGTTATTAAATTATTATCTCGCGTATTATTACATTTTTATGGCATAGTTATTGTTAAAGCAGTTTCATAGCTGCGAAATTGATAATTTTTAAGTGCCTTTTATGAAACCTTGTGCGGCTTGAACATTATTAAATAAAGGTGTGTGTTGAAAGATTTAAAAAAATCAAAACACAAAAATATATTTTAGTTTTTATTTTTAAGGATCATAGACAAATTGTACGCTTAGTCATAATTTGACGGTTTTATTGACGGAAAAACGAATAAATGTTTGTTTCTTAATCAAATCTTACCTTTATTTTAATAATTAGGTACTTAACTCGATTTCTTGTTTTTACTGCATAAAGCTAGTTTGAATATTTATGGCATTGATCCTATTTTAATCAATTGTATTGTGTTTTAATTTTAAAGTAGATATGACAATGAAAATGACGCTATAATCACATTCCATTTCCTTCGCATAAAAAAGATAATGTAGGTTTTTATTTACTAAAATTCTTGTCTAGTAAATACGACTGTAAAATTAGAGTAATAATAGCCAAACAATTTATAAACACTACAGTATCTTTGGCACAGAAAATCTTAATTTTAGTTTGTTAGCATTTTAAATGTCATAAAAAATTATTTTTGAAAATTATGGAAATTTATCAACTGTTTATCAACGACTCGGACGTTTTGAGACGTTTTCCTTTATTTATTTATGATATTTTACTAGCAGCCTTCAAAGTTTGCAAAATTTGGTGTACTAGGTTTAGAACATTTTTAGGAATTTGAGTGCAACATCAAAATTATAAAAATAGCCTATTAGAACCAAACAAGCCTAGGAAGATATAGTCTACAGGGGATTATAGATTTTTATGTAATTTCTCACATAGCTTTGGTATTTTCAGGGGTTTTAGTAAAAAGGCATGAGAATTTAAATTTTTTGTTCCCTACGAAGCTAAATAGCGTCTAAATCCTTCGGTTCGCAAATAAGCCTCGTCTTCCGGCTGACTTATAAGGACTCGGTATTGACCATCGTCCAGTACAAACCAAGAAAACTCCGCCAAAAATTACGAATTTTAATTTTCAATGCTGCAAACCCATGCACGACGAGTTAGAATGAGTTTTGACCGACGGATTGAACACACGATTGGCGTCCACTTTTACTCACGCTAAGTTTAAAACGATTTCTTCACAGCAGATATAATTGCCCATTTGATCAAAATGTATTCAGATTTAAATAGCTAATTTGACACTATCGAAGGAACAGTGAAAGCAATAGCTGTAGGAAAATGTCGACATTGTAAAACACGAGCAATTTGATGCAAGGTGCCACCCTGAAAATTACCAGAAACCTTTTATACATTTGAATTTCACACATTTTAGTAATTTATGTAGTCTTGTTTACTTACTAACAGCTTTTGTTTATTCATTCTAAATCTTTCCTCTTGTGTTTCTCTCCTTATCTAATCTCCTTACGCGATTATTGTTTTCTCCCGACACCTTTAATACTGTATTTTATTTTCAATAGTTTAAGGTTTCATCACGTTTTTACTTCCTTTTCAGGTGTAACTAATATTATCCCGCCTCGTATTATTACAGCGTTGACATGATTTTGTGGCTACCCTGTTTGCGGCGGTTACACTCAGAATCCGCCATCCCTGCAATAATCTATTATTGCTAAAGATCGGCAAACATTAGATAAATAAATAAATAAATAAATATATATATATTTCCCATTGGTCCCCCAGACCTTGCCCAGCCCTCGTACACCTCCTCTAGTGAGCTGCCTCCCTCTCTCATGCTCATGCGGATATATATCATGCCCTACCGCACGTGATCGGGTTAGAATGTCCATATACCAAGAAGCTATTTCCATGGAAAATCAGAAAGCGCATGAAACAGTACAAAGTGTGTGCTAAGAGCGGGATAAAAAAACCTGGCAGAAACAAATGGTCCAATATGTGTCAGTGTTGCTATCTATCTATAAAAACGTATCATAAATGCAACTAGAAAACTCTGGGAGTAATAAGCACGTGTTGCCACACCTATTTTAACTCAACTCAAAAAAATGAGGGCTGCCCCACTCCAACTCTAACCGCCTTCATTTATTAAAAACAAAAACATATTTTACATCACAAATAACGGAACAAAAGCTATTAGGTTAGGTTACGTCGAGAGGATATAATGTTTGTGTTTTTATACAGAGTAACATGTTGGCCTAAATAATGGAAAATATGTTTTGATATAAACTGAACATTTTAGCAATTTACGTACATTTATGGTGTTTGTTCTGTAAATCTTATATGTGTTGTACATTCGTTTTAATTTTATTGCATGTGAATTAATTTATTGGTTTAATTGTTTTAATAATTTCTTTTAACGAAAATTTTCTCCTTCTATGAATAATATTTTATATTTTCAATTTAAATACATCTTGTTTAGGTAAACCAAAGAAGCGTCAAAATATAAAAGAAAGGTCGTTATATTGTGGAACGGTTTAGTCAGGTGTCACACCATTTACAATATTTGAAATGTACGTACGCTGGCCGTAGAGCAGAGAAGGGCTTTCTCTACTGTATAGCGCCGTAGAGGGGGATCTAGGCCTGTAGGTTACTTCCTGCCGCAGAGAAAGGGGAATAGTCCTTGATCGTTAGTAATTATTGGGTGAAGCGTCTTTACATTGTAATGCAATTACTAGCCTACTTACGCTCCGCTCCGTTGTAGCCTATTTCATGAGCAAACATTGTTCATGAAGCAACTGTTTCAGTTCGAAATTAATGGCCTGGTCGTCTGGGCCAAGGAGATGTTTCTACGTCACTCATATGTGCTTGGAACTTGTAATAACATTTTTGAAATAACAGAAACAATCTTAAGGCCAAATGAAAAAAATCTTTTCGTTATTACTGCAAATGTAGTACAATAATTTTTTGAAAACTTGATAACTCTCTATCTCTCTCTTCCTTTCTCTCCCCATCCACACTCTCTTTCTCTCGTTCCCCCCTTCTATCGCTCTCTCCCTCTCGCGCTCACTCCCTCTCTCTCTCTTCCTCGCTCTCTTCCTCTCTCTCTCCCCATCTTTCTCACCCTCTCTCTCTCCCTCCCTCCCCCTCTAATTATCCGTAGTTAATTTATTTTTTATACCCAATCTAAATTGAAAGGTAAAACCAAAATTCTTATCTTCACTTAGGCCTACATTAATGCAAACTTCAAGGCCGTTAGCGATATAAGTATTAACACGTAAATAATTGGATTCTCCAAGTACTAATGACTTTTAGCTTGTGTTTGTTTACTTATATTTAGTAAAACTTTACTTGTGACAATTTTAAGTTTTATTATCCGTATAAACCTGTTCTTCTTTTGTTAATTTTTGGATGATTGGAGCTGATGAACGCTCAAAGAACAAAGAGATTTACCACCGCCATCGACGTTAACCTATGCCCGTTTAAACCATAACGTGGTCTTTTTATTCCATTAATGTAATTTTCAATGTATGAAGTGTTTATCATCGTCTTCGCCATCTTTGTATTTCTACTCTAAAAATCGACAGTTATTCGTTTCTGATCTATATGTTTTCAGTTTTTAAATTAAAGGGTATTGAGGGGTACTTCTGCATTCTCCCTCGGTTTGTTTCTTTGGTTGTATTTTCAATGTATTGCTTCTGTCTCGGGTTTGGTTTTTTTAAAAAAGTATTTTTTTTTGTAATAACATCTCACTCATTTCATTTCTATTTTACCACTTTTATGTGTATTGTAGTTTGATGTAATATCTGCACAACAAAAGTATCTCCATCAAAGCGACCTTTTGTTTATTTTTTTCATTTTCTTTATTTTATAACATCATGATGTAATAAGGCTTGCATGCATTACATGTTTTATTTTGATGAAGTAACACCAGTTATATGGTTCCATAATCAAATTATTTGTTGCCAAAAATGTTCTTTGAGTTACTAAATTTATCCAATTTGAGGTTTCAAATAATCCTTTTATCAACCCACTAGTTTAAAACGGGGAGATTTACCTGACTTATTTCATCTGCATTTATAATTATTTTCAAAATACAATTCAAGTTGAAAACCGTTAAAGATAGAACGATTTGATTCCACGTTATTTTAGTACATTAGATTTTTTTATTAAAATCTATAGCTGTTAGACTATAATGTACCCTATAATGACAGTCATATAGAAAACACTGCGCGCGCGCGTGTGTGTGCGCGCGCGCTCACGCTTGCGCGAGTGTGTGTGATACCTGTAGGTATCACAAATACTAGTACAGCTATAGCAGATATCTGTATTAAACGTAGTTAGATATTAAAAAATAAGTAGCCTGAGGAAAAAACAAAGTACGTATAGATATACCAGACAGCGCTTAATACAGGAAGAGTTGACGTTACTGTGACAAAATAAAATTGCTTGTATAGTATAACTGATAAATGAAAAGAATTCGTTTGCAAGAGAGAAATCGGGAGGAAAATGTTATCATATCCGTTAAAAAAAAGAAGTGATTGATAAAAAGATCTGGCACTAGCAAGTTTGTGTGTACGACTTCCTGGCATTTCGTCGAAATATATGGTACCATCTTGTTCTGTATTACGACCGATGTGTTGCAGCTGAGTCTGGTCGTTGTGAAATTTAGTGAACGAGCGCCAGAAAAACGACCGAATCTGAGGCAATCGAACATCAGACCTAACCTTCCGTGGCTGATCCAGGAAGTATTGAAGCTGGGCTCGTATGAAATAAAAAACTTTCAAAACTTGAACACGTTTGATTTTGTATTAATTAACAGTTACTGTAACACTATATGTAAAACATTCATGATAGGGGGGGTGTGTTTCTCCTTTTTTTAAAGAAATTAAATTTAAACAAATATCTGTCCTTTGACAATGCCACACTTGATATCAAACTATTGCAACAACTACGAACGCCACATCTCCACTCATTGTAAAACACATTTACACAATATCTTATCCAAACTCGGAAGTGCCCGAGGATTAGGCGACCCTCACACCTCGCTCTAATCTGGCCAGGCGGCTTACCTGCACCGGTGGTTTTTATTATAGGCCCTGGTCTTCAAAACTAAATTCGTTTAAACTGTAACGTTAAGGCAATGTTTACTGACATTATTAAATTCTGCATAGACTATTATTCCTTAAAATAAAGACAAAACATGACGTAATTATGTCACTAAAGATACAGAGATAAAAAAAAACAAATATTTAATGGAAAACAAATATTAAAAGAAAAGAAAACAGACATTAAATATCGATTTTAGTTGTGTAGACCAAGGCTTAATTGTTGGCACTCGGAAAACCATCGGTGGCAGTAGGCAGGTCGAGTGTGCGCGCGCGTCGAGGTCGAAGGTCGTTTAATCGTCTGGTGAGCTTCGAGTTTGGATAAAATCACAAGTGCACAATATTTTATTATAACAATTAAAATTTTTATTAAGTTTACTGACAGTGAATATAGTAGGCTTTACTTACATTTTGCAAACTTTTTTTGTCACCCTTGTGTCAACATATTTCAATTTCAAAACTAAATATCAACCTTCCAATTTAGCCTGATAACCACGATATTTATTCCTCTGAATTCCTTAATTTATGACGACTGAATCTCACGTCATTAATGAGTTCGAGAGATATTGTGCACAAATGTCACTGTCAGGGATTTTGCAGAATTATACAGTTCAGTTTCTGCGAAAGAAAAATTATTCATTAACTTTTAAGAGACAGATGAATGACAGAGTGTGGTCGGGTTCAAAAACGAGAACTTGTTTCAGTTAAAAATGTTCTCATAGATACAAGTTGGTGTTTGGTATTTGTGATCGCGCGAGCTTATACCCCAGTGTATATATATATATTATAACATATAAGTACGAGGCTTTAGATTAAATTCAGTTAGTTGCTAAAATAAATATCTATAGGATTTAGCAAAGAAAGACACAAATAGTTTTCTAGTGCGGACAAAGCAGGTACCATGTCATTATCCTTTTCCAGGAAAGCTATCAGTTGAGTCCAGCAACCATAGACAATAGAGGAGGGTCCATAGTGGTTAAGACGGGAAATACAGCGGCCGATATAGCCTGGGAAAATAACCGTGTACCGTTAGGTTTAGCTAATTGTAGAACTGTGGGAAACTTACAAAGAACGTATTGGTGGTAGTGGGAAAGATTAGATTTTTAATAAAAACTAAATGATCGGGAGTTTAAAAAATGTTTGTGGAGAGTATCAGAGGAAGACGGATTGGTGGGGTCCAGGATGGAAGTGTTGTAAAGGGAGAAATTGATTAAATTAAGTAAAGAGTTTTTTTATAAGTAAAATTTAAAAAGTTTGACGTAAAAGTTTTTTTTGAAATATAAAGTAAGTTTTTTTGTGTGTCAAGTGTAAGTGCAGAAGGTAATAACCGAGGCCAGGATTCCAGGGACTCTTCAGCACAATAAGTATTATTTCAATATAAGTGTAGCCAACAGACATCTATCTTTTAGTTCAGAACAAATTTTAATTTCATCAAAATTTATAAAAATTATTCTAGTCTCACCATTTCTAATTTAAAAGTAAAGTTCCCGTAATAGCGACCCGAGAGAAAGAATAAAATTTTAATACTGTTTTTTTGTTATGTTATTTTATTAGAAATCTAAAGCCTCAGAAGTCCACCTTTTATCATTGTAATATTAGTTAAGATATCAATCCTGTCACTGCAAAATATTATTATAAATTTGGAATAATGTGTAGAGTTAATTGAAGAATAAATGCAAGTGATGTTTAAAAATTGATAAGATTGTTAATTCTTTATAAACCTGGAGGTGTGACATTAATAGGTAAGGTAAATAAATAACATTTAAATATAAATGTAATTATAACAAAAGTTAAGTAATAATATATATATATATATATATATATATATATATAAAATACGTTTTCTTGTTTAATAATTTAAAACAACACAGGTTATTCAAATACAAGAATATTTATTATTTTATATCCAAAGCTTTTCGTTGGCAAACAGTACCAACATCATCAGGAATGAAAATTACAATAATGTATATATATATATATATATATACATAATATATAATGTATATATATTTTAAATATATATATATATATATATATATATATATATATATATATATATATATATATATATATATATATATGCTGATACGTATTCCTTCACGGATGGAAAAATATGATGAAGATATATATATATATATATATATATATATATATATATATATATATATATATATATATATATATATATAAATTAAATATAAAATATGTTTTCTTGTTTAATATAAAACAACACAGGTTATTCAAGTACAAGAATATTTATTAATTTATATTCAAAGCTTTTCGTTGGTAAACAGCATCAACATCATCAGGAATGAAAAATACAATAATGCAAGATATAGGCCTAAAACATATGTTAAATTAGAAATAGAATTGTTGCTAAATTTATACAAATTGCCAAGATTATTTTGTTGCTGTTGTATTATAGACATTAAATATAGTATCAAATTTAGAATGTATTTGTATTTGTTCTTTTATTAATTTGTTATTATTACTGTATTTATATATTTCGAAATATTGATTAAAATAATAAATATTCTTGTATTTGAATAACCTATGTTGTTTTAAAGTATATATATATATATTTTAAACAACTAATTTTATTCAAATACAAGAGATATTTATTTATTTATGTGAATATAAATTAATAAATATTTCTTGTATTTGAATAACTTTAGTTGTTTTTTAATATTATACAAGAAAACATTTTATATTATATATGCAAATGACGTTTTACTTAAAGACGTGTAGAAGATAAAATTAACACCAACAATAATATATTGTTAAAAAACTTCTAGCCGTTATTTTTATAAATATTTGAATTCATGAAGTGTGTGTGTGTTTGGATAACTGCTATAATGCTTTGTAAAATGTAATTATTAAAGCGAGATTAGCACAGTACCATAAAGGAAAACTATCTGCTCACTTAACCAACAGTTTCGTGCAACAAAGGCCGAACAAATCAATACAGGAAATGCTCAGTTTTTCTGCTCTCCCCTTTATAAACGTCCACATCATACAGGCATACAATAGCCTTATTTCGATGCATTATTACTTATATTGATTTTCCCGTTGAATAGAGGCCAGAGGGGTAAGCAGCAACTGGTTCAGTGTGTCGGCAACCCCCATCTCCATCGTGGGAGATTTCCACCCCAGTATTTTTAATGCCCGTTATTAATTAAGCTCTCGTCAGCTACGACCAGTGGATTAATGATTGTAAGAAGAAACGGACTCTGTGTGTATCGAATGCTATTCCTGCTTTATGGATCTGCTTCGGTAGCACTGTGTGATAGTGTAACAGGTTTATGCAATCGGTACAGCCCGGAACCATTTATTACCCTCATAAACTCCCTTTTGCAGTCGTATTGGACGAAGAACGTGCCTGCGAAGTGCAATTACTTTCCTTGATAAGGTGCAAAATTTATCAGCAACTATTAGCTAATGTTCTTTAACCGATGTTGATGTAAGTTTATACACACTGCGTGATTAATCTCTTGTTCTTTATTGTAAAAATGTGTTTCTTCTAGGGCTCTTTCTTTCCTCTTGCGTCATCAGTATCGCAAGTGTTAAAACCGGAAATACGCTTGAATATCTGTAATTATACAGATTTTGTATAGGTAAAAGTAGACCTATATGCTTAGGTTTTATTCGTTTAATATACAGAAAAGCGAAGATAAAACTTTAAAGAAGATATTAACTCAACATATGACACATTTAAAAAAAAAAATTAAATATAAACATAGTTTCAAGTAAATTTTTACAAGTGGTTACTAGGAAATCAAACAATGAGTTACATTTTGACTTGTAGTATGGAGATCAATTATAGCAAATGCTATTAGTACATTCCGGGAATTCCTGCTGGTGTATTGATATTCCAAGCCTGACTGGTAATTCATACATTCGATTTTTAAAATGTCATTTTACACCATTATAATTTTTAAAACTATGCAAAACTTAATAAAATAAGATTGAATTCATTAAATTCGTTCCTAATTTAAAGAATACTAGATGGACTCGCATAAACAGATTTATATTTGTTTAGGGACTAAGGCTAAAGATGTGTAAGAATATTTTGTTTTTTTTTTCAATTCCTTCTATTAGCTCACACACTCATGATATATATCTTGAACAAATTTTCAATCGTTAATAAAATAAGTTTTTATTAATTCAATCAAGTTCAAATACATTTGTTTTAACCTATAGTGGATGACAATTGACGTTAATACAGTTTTTACAAATATTTATTCAATATTTCAATTATAAAATGTTTAGGGTCCAGCCGGATTCGAACTCAGAGAATCTTCATGTTCGAGGTTTAGGGGTAATTGGCACTGCAGCAACTTTCCAATACCTTGAAATGTAAATCTCAAAGATGTATATGGATTCTCTCCCCTCTAAATGTCGTCGAAACCTCCATTGTGCAACCTTATACTGTTGCCACGGTTACCACACAATATCATAAATTGTGCTTTGGGGTGACTGAAATAAAATCTTTCTTAAAACTCAGTAACTAACTTTGAATTTTAATTTTCATTAACTACAAAATAATTAGTGAGAGTTAAACTACGAGTTTTTTTTAACTTGTTAAGAAGCTCCTTCTCTGTGACTTTTATGGATATAAATAAGCCATAGGTAAACCATTTTTCTGGGGGCTTTTCAGAATTATTATTTCTTAAATATACGGTCTTTGAAGCTAAGCTACGTACATTGAAGTCTACATATGGACATCTTTTATGCATTATTAAATCGGTTTACTGTCAACTCGTTTTATATAACACTATCTTGCCTTAACACTTTGAATTACCTTTTGAGAGTTTGAAATTCATTTGAAACTAGAAACAAAGCAGGACAGATAAAAATATTTCTTTTAGCATATGAACGATGAAAAAACACCCTTAAGGTTAACCGAAATTCCCTTCGCGCACCCGTGTATATCTACTTAAAATCGTTCTTTTAGAAGTTATAGTTCATATGCATTCCGCTAGGATTGCACGTCTCCAATTGATTTCTAGTATAAAATATACACTAGTGAAAACAAGATGGCCTACTTCTTATATAAACTCTAATGAGAAAATAAATTTATTTTGGTTCTTATACAAAAATACTTGTACATTGTACAACTACACAAATATTTGTGTAGGTAACAGACTATAATCATCGTACCATATTCGACTTCTCACTTTGGCATACGATTCTCAAAAATACAGACATACGTTACTAAAAAATACATTATATACAAGAATATATTCATTGGTTTTGAAAAATGCCTAACCTAAACCCGCTTGAAGACATATTTTAAAATGTACCAACTTAGTATCCGTTTAGGATAGATTTAGGTATAAAAGAGATAATGGCGTTGGTACCTGCTAATGTTGAATGTAGACGACGTTAAAATAAAGAAATGCAATTATTCAAATGCATAACTTTAGCACCAATAACATGATATAATAGAAGTATTTCCACGTGATGTAATTTGCCTATAGTGTAATTAGAAATTTATTACCTACAATTATAAATTGTAATTGTTTTCGAACATCAAATTGTTGTATTTTGTCTTATTGTGATATATAATTTGAATTTAATCGCCTACATATAGAAATGAACGAATTAATAATATAAATTGTGTATTACTCAATGTAAAAATATATCAATAAATTATTTTAGAAGTGTTCTTTGTATCGACGACAATGTGTACAAATGAAAAATAATAGGAAAATGTAGGCCAGCATTTAATTTAATTTAGGTTCGTTGATTGGATGTCAGAGTATTTGCATATTGAGGTTATGTTTGTACGCCGATATTTAACGTTCTTTCAATAACATATGTAAAGAGGAAAAGATCGGAGTTTATGCAATGTTTGTAGAATTTTACTTTTTTTTTGTTTAAATCAATAATATCCAACAATGTCATACAAGTCGGGAATGAAAGTGGAAAAAACATGAAAATTTATTTACAAATATCTTTAGGGACACGCTTACGATTTACCCATATTGCTAAGTTGCAATGGTTATCTTCTTTGCTTACCACAGACACAAAATATTGATCACACGGATTGTAGTGGAAAATTTTTAATTGTCATTTAGTTTATCGCTGACTAAGCACAGTCATAATAGGTAATTATATAAATCTTTTACTGTTTGCGTGTTATTCAAACAAACTTCAAACCAATGGAATTTTCTGTGCGATGATTCTGTAAACGTCATTAAATTAAAGCTGTTGTTCTTTTATTTATCACTAGTCTACAATTCTTACAAGTGTCACATGAAACTAATTTTATCTTTAATTAACCTCTGTGGCTATCTAGAAGTAACATTTATATTTAACGACATTTAATTTTGCTATTGCAAGAAATCTTTTAACTAGTTTTTTTAAATTATACTAAATAAGTATTTGAAGGGGCAAGAATTTCAAAATATTGATCTTTTTGCAGTTTTCGTGTGACTATTATCGTCTTCGAACGATAGAAAAATATTGTTACTATAGATAGTATTAAGGTAGGGTCATACCCTAAATCCCCTGTTGTAGGATGGGAGGGAGGATGGGAAAAAAGTCGATTAAGTGAACATACTCTTTCCTATCAGTCACAAAGAGGTGTTTACTCGTTAAATCCCCTTTGCATTGAATGATAAAGAAGGAGAAAATGGAATTAGATAGTAGGCCTACTAGGTAAGACATCCTCTTGCATTTGGAATATCGGAAGACTATGGGATCTCCTAAGGAACAATATAGCTTATTAAAGTAAACCTGTTTGCAACTCATGTGGAGATACATCCCCTTTAATATGAACTATTGACGTAAAATGAAACTTGATTGGATAAATTATGTCTATCGTTTAAATAGAATTATTGTGTTTTTAAATTACAGTTGTTACAATTTCAAGATCGAGATTTGGCCGGCAATGTTAAAGCAATATTGTAATTTTGCAGAACGGAGTATTTGGTAGCCGTATTAATAGATTCTACGAAGATTCTGTGCGGGACATGTAGCACAAAGTCGAAAAGGTTTTTGTTTGTTATGAGATACCTTTTCCCAAACAGGTGTGTGTGTGTGTGTGTGTGTGTGTGTGTGTGTGTGTGTGTGTGTGTCTGTGTGTGCGAGTGTGTGTGTGTGTGCGCGTGCGTGCGTGTGTATATTATATGGGAAGGAATGAACATATTTAAATTTAACGAAATTAAAATCAACGTTTAAATTTAAGATTTGTATTTTAGTATTTTTATTACCTATTTATTTATTTTTGTATAGAGCTTAATTATATTATACTAGCATTACGTTAAACACCCTGATAAATACATTTTACAAAACATTTGTTTGTACAGTAGTCAGCAGTAATTATTTGTAGGCAGATGTGTGCATTAACCACGTATTGTTATTTATCTATAAGATTACGTCTGCTATTCCACTGACAAATATGTTATATATTTGTTTTCGTCATATGCACTGCAATCGTAGTCACAGAACATCTTAATCTAGGAAAATTAGGACATGCTTTCCATCAAAACACTTTACACAACAGCCAATAATATTGCCAAAATTACCTCGTTTTATAAACACGATCTATTTCGAGTGCTACCAAATAGGAGTTATTTACAGTGCAGTACAATTAGGTTGCGAGAATCGTCGATCAGCTGTTTAGGTTCGCGTCAAGGTTGCCAGGATGTGCACGTTCTCTGTGGCCATGACAGTTCTATAGCAGGCAAATCATGAGTGTCATTTTGTTTTCCTAATACAGTACAAGCGAATATTTAAGGTTATATTTGACAACCAGAATTAATATTCTAGGTTGTCTAGCAAAAACTAATGGTTTTTCTCTATTAACCTGCACTTTCTATTTTGAAACTTCTTCTCATAGATTATGATCTTAATTACAAATTTATGCTATTCTAAAAATAAATTACGCGCGCGCGCGCGCGCGCGCGCACACACACACACACACACACACACACACACACAGCGCGCGCGCTGTTCTTGTACCAGTATAATCTATTTTAAAGTGGGATCTACCCGTAACACCATTGTTGTATATAAAAGCAGTCTTGTCGCAGCACATTCTTGCGACACAGATTCCACCTGCTTACTTTGGCTACCATGCAAACGTTGCCACCATGCCTACCTATTTAGGCGTCAACAGACCAGTTAAGCGTTACTGCCACCTCAGGTGTGTCCTTCCTTATACAACACGGATTAATTTTATCTATAAAAAGGTCACAATTTTGTTTGGTAGAAAAGAGTTATAGGTTGTAAATATTGTTCCATTTTTATATTTAGCAGACAAATAAGTTTATACAGATAATCTATAGATCCAGTTCGCCTTGAGAATGACTATTAGGAAAAACTTTACGTGAATAACAAAAACAAATTGCTGTTCGTATTGATTACGGATTGGACACCGTGTAGAAATGTACTAATTGTTGATATTTTATTAATATGTACTCTTAAATAACATGTTTAGAATTTGTGTGTGTGTGTGTGTTCCTGTCGGGATTAAAATGTACTACTAATAAATAACCTAACTTTAATATAAAAAGTTAGTAACTACTGGTCTAGTAAAACTGATTTTTTACACCAGTAAAAGACTAATTTAGCCAGAACTACTGAACAAATTTGTACACTTGTACTCGTATTAGAAAATTGTTTTACAAGAAAACTCGAAGTTGTATTGACACGGTTTTAATGTTTTGTTTTTACATTTAGTTTTTGAGCTTATAGATAAATCAAATTCTAAATTTAAATTTTATGTAAACTTCAACATAACATTTTAAATAGTTTTTTTCGTTAAAATAGTATTCTAAATATATCATTTAACAAATGAAGGGTGTTTTAAGTTTTACATTTTCTATTTTTCTAATCGTCTAAAATACTGTTAACAATAATGGATTGCCTTGGTAAAAACCAGAATTCTAGTCAGATGTTAAATCTCTACAATGATCTGGTTAACAGGTTTTAGGAAAAAAGTACTCAATTTTCCAACAAGTCAGGTGGTTAACGGAATTGCGTTGAGCAAGGGTCACGGCGCGTCACGTGTGACCTTACTTCTTGTAATTTGCCTGTGGTACTTTAATCTCAGTACTATATCTTCGTATATTGTAGCTGGCAATGCTGTTTCGATTACGTTCACCCTTGCTGGAAGTGTTATTGAGTTTATATGATTGAAGATAAGTAGCAACAAGCTGTGTCTATAAACATTGGAATGCAAACAAGGTCTCTGGCTTATCTTTGCGAACAAACATTAGAGACCTATCCTGGTGTATTTACATTAACATTAGGCTGACCTTTGAATCAATGTTGTGAGGGCTCTATTAACTTTAAAAACAAGCTGGATGTTTCACTCAATTAGTTGAACAATATACATAAAACACACAAATAGGAATTGGTGCTTGCAGCACATGCAAGTACATCATTACTCTAATGCTAAACTAACATCCTTCACTCTTCCAGAATTTGCATGAACTAAACACTATCAAATTTTTTTTTTAATGTCAGTACCAATACCTAGGCCTAGGCCTACTAGGCAAATAGTTCCAGTCAATAAAAATATTGACAAATTTCCCAATGCCACAAAAATAACTAACAAGTTTCATAAGATTAAACACTAATGTACATTTCGAAGACAATCTCGTCATCATTAGATCTACAAATTACAATCTGCAGTACAGTAATTTAAAAAATTGGTAAGTCCAGTTTATAAACTATTGTATTCTAGATTTTCGTGATAATGACATGGTCGTAGAAATGTACATAAGGGTTTAATCTTAGGTAGCCTAACTTGTAATATTAGTTATTTTTGTAGTATCGGGGGTTTTCCCTTTAATACTAAACTAACATTCTCCACTCTTCCAGGATTTGCATGAACTAAGTAAGCACTAACAAATTTAATTTACCTTCGCCTAGGCCTACTAGATAAATAGTCCAGTCAATAAAAATATTGACAAATTTCCCAATGCCGCAAAAATAACTAACATTACAAGTTACATAAGATTAAACAGTAATGTACATTTCGAAGACAATCTCGTCATCATTAGATCTACAAATTACAATCTGCAGTACAGTAATTTAAAAAATTGGTAAGTCCAGTTTATTAACTATTGTATTCTAGATTTTCGTGATGATGACATGGTCGTAGAAATCCAAAAAAGGGTTTAATCTTAGGTAGCCTAACTTGTAATATTAGTTATTTTTGTGGTATCGAGGCTTTTCCCAATATTTTTTTTGTAATTTATTGTACCACTGTGATCTTGATATTGTATACTTCCAGCCAAGCTTAAGTTGAAAAATGCTCAAGTTACAACCTTAAGTAGATAAATGTCTGTTTATTTGTAAACATATTTTTCAAACAAACAAAGAACGTATAAAGCTTTTCCAAAATTTTGATTTCTTATTTTTATTTTACAAAATTCTACTCAATTTTGGCCACCATTACAAAATGAATGACGTCATGGGACCATGACGAAAACATTAATAAGTATTTGCCCTGCTCTTAAGTATATTTCCATTCATGAAATGTTTTCTTCGAATTATCATCACTTAGGATACACTGTATGACAATAATGGGTTTTACTGTAAAGCCAGGCAACAGTGGGCTAATAAAACATATTTTAATTTGAAACCGTCGAAAATATTTATTTTAAACAAATTTTTTTTCAGACAAATTTGACCAATCGTTTTAGGAAAGTTTAGAGCAAAGTATTCAAAAATTTTATCCGACGAACATATTAAGTTGTGTTTTATACAATTGTTTTCAATCGAATGTTTTTTTATTGGTTTATAAAAATACTTCCTTTAACGACGAATTTCATTAGAGTTGTTTATATCAGAGTAAAGAAAGTTTCTTTAAACCTAATGAAATTTTATTTTGTTTAAAAAGTGTTAGGACCTTTTGCGTTTCTGTATATTTTAAAGAGGAATGATTACCCTGCGTTCAAATTTTGAATTTTAACTGGTTATTTCTAAATCAATTCACTGCCAGTACGTTGTACTGTCCTGCCCGTTTACTAACTGTAATATATTTGTTTATTGTTCTATTACACAACCTGTCTTATAACGACTTTGCTGACTTGAAGTTACATAAATGAAGACGTTATAATTAAGTCATAAAACTTCTTCGCAAGAAGAGATTATTCATATAAAATAAGCAAATAGTTTAAAAACAGTAGTAATATTAAAACAGACAAAAGAAAAACTGGGTTCCTCTTAAATTTTGTAACAAAACGTTTAAAAACAGCAAATAAACTCAGATAAGGCCTTCAGGGAAGATTATGCCTAATTATGGTGGGATGCATACATATTTATAACTTCTCTACGGGCAAGTGTCATCGATGTCAATTAACCTTACAGATTTTATGTAATGATTTGCACATCTTTAGACTAAGGAAATAACCTTGAGCAGTCAATCTTCATTTACACGTGGCTGTTTTAATTGTCTCAAAAAATAATTCTTCATTTTAAAACTAACAATCATTAGCTTCTCTCTATAACGTTATCTTTTCACCCAATGACAACACTAGTAGGTTTTTCACCCCCCCAGTTATTAATTAAAATTCAACAAGCCCATTTTAGTCTCAGTTTCAAATTTAAATACGACCAAATTTTTGGAAATTTTATTTTCTTCAGGTTTTTTTAGTGGCATTTTTGGCAATAGTTGGACAAAATTGAAAACTTTAATGAAAAATATAGTTATTAGGTTGATGAAGACATTGAATAATATTTTAAATAATAAACCCAATAACCACAAATTAACTTTATTTATTCACCTAATGTAGGTGAATAAATAAAGTTAATTTGTGGTTATTGGGTTTATTATTTAAAATATTATAACATAGGCCACAGTTGCTCAAGAAAATCATTATATTAAAGACATTGAATGTTGGTAATTAAAGAATGAATTTAATGAAATAAATTTTGGTTTGTTCTTGAACGTCCCTAAAGTCATTTTCACATTAAAAATTGAAACAAAATTTATAATTTATTTTCATTACATTGAATTCATTGTAATGAGATTTATTGGAATACAAATTAACTGACAGTTACTGATTAATAACATTTTCACGTATATATTTACAAAACATTCTGTATGTAAAATACAGACGTAAAATTTACGAGTAATTAAAATCATAAATTATAATTTTAATCAAATATGCGATATTTTTGAATGTATAAGAAATTACATACGATATTTTACAAACATAACCTCGGAATAACCTCTAAGCCAAGACAAAGACAGCTGTTATATTAGCTACCACCTTCTTTGGCTTACCTTTGGAACACTGTAAGAAAATGTTCTTATAACTAGAACTGATTGTTTTTCTCCATCATCCTAAGAAACGTTTTTCTCAAAAAATATTTTCAATGATTTTTGTCTTTATGGTTTACGGCACATTTTGTTAAATATGTCCTGCAGTAATTAACTCCAAAATACTCCATTAAGTGTTTATACTTTTAATCTGGTTTTACTCCTAATTATTGAGATTTCGCTCTGCTTAGTACTTTCTCTAGAAAACAGTTCTAGTGATTACATTAAGTGGGTTTTTCATTTTATCTAATTTCATGAGACGTACACGGTTTATTCAATTAAAACTGAAAACGCTACTTTTATTTTGTCATTTATTCATTTATAATGGTTTTGGAACACCTTGTGTTGTTTGCGTAAATGCGTCAATATTGTAGTATATAATAGCCTACATTTGTTTTATAATTTTTTTTTTGAGCCCTACTGGTTTAATCGTACGTACACTTGCTAAACACTGAATTTATCTAATTTGAAAAAAATAATCTCTTTTTTGAAAGTTGAATGCTCTTTTTTATAGTATAAGTAAGTAATACATGTAAAGATCTTTTTGGATAGTTTTTTTTTTTTAAAATGAGTTAAAAGCAAAAAGAGGGATAGCTAGTTGATTTTAAGTTTTTCATAGTTGAAATAAAAGGTTAAAATATATCATGATGCTACACATACGCCTTAAAAAAGATAACGAAAATGGCAAATTCGTGAGGTAAACATCTTTAAGGGTGTCACTTTTTTAAACAACCCTTGTTCTTTATTAATCCCAAGTTCTACTCCAAGAATATTTAGTTATGTTACCAACGAGATAGTAATTTTAAAGACGGTGACGTTTTAAGAGTTCAACTTGAAAACACTCAAACTTATTTCTAGACAACACAAGTGGTTAATATTACCCCCCACACAACCGCTCATACTGATAGAACTCTAAACTTCTTTAAAAATATTTAAAAAATTTTATACATTTGTAATATTATTCAATTATAACCCTTCAAGCCCTTCAAGTACAGCACACTACAGACTACCATTTTCGAACATCTGAAATAACTAAATTGTTAAAAACCTTAGAACAGAAAAATATTGTATTTCAATGGATCCCCAGTCATTGTGGTGTTCCTGGGAATGAGGAAGCTGACAGATCTGCCAAGGAGTCTTGCAACTTGTTTCCATCTCCTGAAAGTTGTTACTCCTTAACTAATTGCAAAGAGGCAGTTGATAAAGAATCTCACATCTGTTGGAGAAAGAAATGGAGAGAATGCAATACTGGGCGCGAATATTATTCATTCCATTACAAAAACAACCTAATGATCCAAAGATCTTCAAGTCATTATCACGTTCAGTGGCATCTTTTGCGGCACGAGCTCGTATGGGACACATTGTCACCAATACATATTTGAAAAGGTTTCATATTACTGACGACTCTATCTGTGGAGTGTGCAAGCAAGAAGAGGAAACATTAGAGCACATACTTTTGAAGTGCCCTGTAACTGCAGCAACAAGGAGTCCCTTGATAAAGCATCTAGGACGGGAATGTACCCTGGACAGAATCTTGAAAGAAAGTTGTTTCTGGCCATTGGCAGATCGTGTGTATAGGAGACATCGAGCCATCGAGGCCAACCTTGGAAGCTCGTAATAAGAAGTAAGAAGTAAGTAATATTATTCAAAATTTAGCGTGGGTACTGATTTATCCATCAGGAGTACAAACAACTAACAGACTTGGTTAAAAAAACACAACATAAAGAAATTTAAAAATCGAAATTAGCAACTTTCCTTTCAGTTTTAATAAAAACCACAATAATATTAATGACTTGTTAATTTTCTCTGGCAGTTTGTTACATACATCATTAGAATATTAAAAGGAAAACTGTAAAAAACAATTAAAACTGATATTTTAGAAAAAAATGCATCATAAGAACAGCTTGCATTATTTTATTATGTATGTTTTAATGTAAAAAGCGTTTCAAATATTCCGTAATTTTTTTATTGCCATTATTACTATATAGTATGCAAAAATATTTTGTTTTGTTTAATTCTTATGTTGTTTTTTATATAGGCTAATGACAGATCACAGAAAATTTTGCTTTTTGAAACACTCAACGTTTCGAATTTCTTTTTCATGAGCTCAATTTTAATTAAACAATTATACAACACAATTTACGATTTATAAAATAAATAATATTATATAAAATATAATAGAATTCAACAAATTAAAAAAAAAAACACACCTCCTCCGTCTGTGGAGGTGTCTAAAGCTGAGAAAATTATTTGTCAGTACTGCATTACACGTCTGTGGAGGTGTCTAAAGCTGAGAAAATTATTTGTTAGTACTGCATTACACGTCTGTGGAGGTGTCTAAAGCTGAGAAATTATTTGTTAGTACTGCATTACACGTCTGTGGAGGTGTCTAAAGCTGAGAAAATTATTTGTTAGTACTGCATTACACGTCTGTGGAGGTGTCTAAAGCTGAGAAATTATTTGTTAGTACTGCATTACACGTCTGTGGATAGGTGTAGCACGGAGCAACCTGCCCGAGTCCCTGCTAACGTGTTTTGCTAAATAACTTGTAATAGCGATCGGCAGCCTAATGTCTCCCCGCACAACGTCTAAGCGAAATGATCGTCTCGTATAATCCTTTCACAAACAAGCGGTTTACAAGTCATTCCGTCTTGTAACGTCGAAACTTGTGCAAACAGTAGAAGGAATCGTAACTAGCCGCATTGTGAGATCCCCCCCTTCCCGCAGTCCCGGCACAAAGGACGGTAGACGCTTAGCTCACGGATCGTTCATTCATTCATCATTCAACGGCGGTAAAAAAATATTTCCCAACCCTTCAGTTTGTCGATTGCTGACTATTGTGATCGCCTCCCTCTCTGCGGATAAATTATTCATTTTTTTAAAGTTGCCTAACACGGCCCGGGAGGGCTGTCTATGATGAGATCATAACGCGAGAGGACCGCACGAGCAGCGCCGTTACATTTGTCATCCATGTTGAAAACTAAACAGAGCAAGCTTTATCCAGCCACCACGTCGCTATTAGCGCTACCGGACTGGTACGACTAGATTCGGTTAATCAAACAAATTTTAAAAACAATTAATATAAAGACAATTTTTTAAAGTAAATTAGTAGTTAGTTCAACACAGACAAATTTTAATTTAATTGAAATTTATTAAATAATTAATATAAATAACATAACCTATGCTTTTAAACAGCTGTTCTACCACAAAATCAGCTGTTTTATGAATTCATGTTATTATCTATTTTAAGCCAAATAAGACAAAATAACCATATTGCATGCCGCTTTTGTGAAAAGTTTTTCTCTCTTATAAAATTAAAATTAATTCATCCTATAATTTTTATAATGAATTAATATTAGAAAAAAACTGTATTAACATCAAGTGCCATCCACCACGAGTTAAAAAAAAATATATTTCAACTTGAGTTGATAAATAAACAGTATTTTATTAACAATTTAAACAAATATATAAAAAGTGTGAAATAATATAAGGAGTTTAAAAAAAAAATTAACTCTAGAAATATAGTAGATACCATCGTGTTTTCTGTGTAGAGGTATTATTGTAGAACGTTTAGAAATATAGTAGATACCATCGTGTTTTCTGTGTAGAGGTATTATTGTAGAACGTTTAGAAATATAGTAGATACCATCGTGTTTTCTGTGTAGAGATATTATTGTAGAACGTTTAGAAATATAGTAGATACCATCGTGTTTTCTGTGTAGAGGTATTATTGTAGAACGTTTCTGCAAGAGTGAACAAATTTCAGAGTGACCATTAATTTATTGGAAAACTATATTATCTATTGCATTGTAAAAGACGTTAAACACAAAATTTCAAAGTCTACTCTACGGCTCAACTATTAAATGCATTGTAAGAAGTTAAACCACTAACGATAAATTATACAAAGCTATAATATTGCTCAAAGTAGGAACGTGATGAAAACTGAAATTTAATGAAACATCAAGAACGTTTCCATGTTCCATATATCACGGATTTTCTACCTCATGTTATTTCACCTTTAACGAGTTATAAATTTCTTATCTAGTTGGGAAAAGAGTGTAGGCTACGTGTCACCTTCCTCGTCAAATATTGTCCGACTGTCTTTAGGAATACCAGCATGCTATCTGTGTTTACATTACGCTGGATTATGTATATCTATCTCCTTGTAGGCGGAGAGGAGCATCAGCTGATAAAGAACGCCAAGAATATCTGAATATTTTAAACAGTAACCGTATTTGAATTTATATTTCTAACGGTTGGCAATCTTGTTCGGGGTAGTTTTATAGAAGTGATCCAAGATTACATTCATGATTGACATTTCGCGTTCAAAATGTTTTTTATAAGTTTTTATATTAAATTCTCGCTTTTGATTTGAATAAATATTACACTTAGTAGTTGATGCTTTGAATATTATTTTATCGTCGACTTATTTTATCGTATGTGCCAAAATAAACAGTACTGAAACTGAATCAGCGAGTAGAGTGGCCTATAAACTCTTGGTAGTTTAATACGAGACCTCGGGAGATTTTGTCCTGTCCAATGGTTTCACAACGGCTCCAGCAAGAGTGTGGGAACCAGCCACACTGCATAAGACATTACTTTCCTTCAACCAACCTTTGGCAACGATCTCATCTCCCTTAGAATAAACTTTCCTTACCCAGCCCACTTCCCGATCTTACACCACCTGACGCCTACGTCTGGGGAATGATCAAGGAGGAGATTTTTCGTGAAAACCCACCAACAACCATCATCCAACTACAGGAAAAAATAGACCATGTGTATAACGACCATGAAACAACATTTTTCACCAATATGACGCAAAACCTTCAAGAATAATAAAAGTGTTGCCTCAAATTAAATGGAGGCCATATAGAACGTGTTTATACCCGAGTCTTTATACCGTAGTAGCATCTTTTTACTTGTATGTGTGTGTTAAAACTATGTAAATGAAATAACATGAAATGGGATAAAATCTCACCACTGTTTCAGTACTGTTTATTTTGGCGCACACTGAGGAGTAATATAATGAATTGTACTGATTCTGAAGACAGGTTTATTGTGATACTATGATTTTATCTACTTTGTGAGGGGTATAATGTGACAGGCTATGCTGTGTCGGTAGTTATCGATAAAAGTTCAGGTCGAGCCGTCTAGTGTAGCGTCCCTACTTAACTTGTTGAGGGTGATCGGAGGGGGGTGTGAATTCTTTACACATTACAATTCGCACAGGCGTGAGGGAGTCTGAAGATTTCGCGATTATGCCCAGTAGGATTGAAATTAAGCCCTAGCTACCACGTATTTTTGTTACACAAGACTGTACTTTTATAAAATTAAGCATGAGTCTTTCTCTTCGTTCGTAATCGTTAACAATACGATGTAAAGGTCTAGTTACATGTTTGGTACATATGTATTTTCCGAACACATTATGTCCAGAATTATATTTTTTTAATATTCTTTGAATTTTATCTACTTTCTAACGTTTTATGTTTATAAATTTTATAGAAAAACTATTGACAAAAGCGTTAACCGAAGCTGTTTACGCTCTCGTTATAGGAACGGTAGCATAACTTACTATATTGCTAATGTGGACTGTACCTGCCAACAATACATTCCATGGAAGATAACAATCGGATTTAATTAGCAGTAAAAGTACGCGTGTTCACTTTATTAATTAATTCATTTTAATTATTTAATAAAACTTATTCTTTCTACGTAAATGATTTGATATTAAGGGAATTCTAACGTATTACTTATTTAACCCGCCATGTACTATTGTCTTTAATGTACTTCTATGTAAGTATTTCTTACTAAATCTAAAAATCTTTTAAATTTTGTTTGCTTTGTAAATAGAGAGCTTATTTTGAATCGTAGAGATTCGAATACACTATGTAATACTGGAAGTGTAAATAGAGAGCTTATTTTGAATCTTAGAGATTCGAATACATATGTAATACTGGAAGTGTAAGTAGAGAGCTTATTTTGAATCGTAGAGATTCGAATACATATGTAATACTGGAAGTGTAAATAGAGAGCTTATTTTGAATCGTAGAGATTCGAATACACTATGTAATACTGGAAGTGTAAATAGAGAGCTTATTTTGAATCGTAGAGATTCGAATACATATGTAATACTGGAAGTGTAAATAGAGAGCTTATTTTGAATCGTAGAGATTCGAATACGTATGTAATACTGGAAGTGTAAATAGAGAGCTTATTTTGAATCGTAGAGATTCGAATACGTATGTAATACTGGAAGTGTAAATAGAGAGCTTATTTGAATCGTAGAGATTCGAATACGTATGTAATACTGGAAGTGTAAATAGAGAGCTTATTTTGAATCGTAGAGAATTGAATACGTATGTAATAGTGGAAGGGTTGTGTGTAGAGACAGTCTGAAAATTGCCAGATTACGATCGTCGTTGCTAATGCAGTGTTTGCCTAGTGTGTGTAATACAGTAGGGGATCGGCAACCACAGGCTTCTCAACAGCGATAAACCATTAGGTCGCAGCACCGGCTAAACCACCCTTAAACGCATCATTTATTGATTCTTCTAAAATTGACGCCTAAACGTTACGTAATACGCACATCTGACGTATTGGTGGGGGTATATCGACAATTGAATGAACAAAATATTTTCCTTCTAAGAGAGGGGGTAAGTTAGGTCTCCTAGAAGTTTTAGTGAGGTGGGGGGTGTTTCCAGTTTGTCGATATAACAATAAATACTATGCCGGGAAAGAGGGACTTATCCCCTCTCATTCACAGGGGTTATTATGTTCTTTGTTGATCATTGTTGGCCATTGTTGACGTGTTTTTTCGCCGCTTCCCGCTGATCCTGCATCTGTCTCCAGCTTTTGGACTCATGTCCACAATTATTCTAACGTTTTTACAAATTGACGAACAAACAGGCGTTCAAGTCTTCAACATACAACTGTATTGAATTCCTGCTGTGATTTATAACGAACTAATGTTTTGTAAGTGTTCAAGTCTGGATAAGTCAATACTTTCATAAAACCCTTTAAATAACCTTACCCGTATAGACAGTTTTAATACGGCTTTTATCACGTGACTAATATCTTGTGAAATAGTAGTTGACGCTGTTTGTATCTTGGCTTCCGTATTGTGTAATTTAGTTTGTTAGAAAATCATTTTTTTTAGGAACTGTAGTAAAGCTTACTGATAAACTGTTTTAGTGCAAGTGTTTGTCATTGTCGATTGTAAGCCACCGTATAGCAAATCCAATAACTACGCACCTGTGTAAATATTTTATTTACTATATTATTATTTTAATAGTTCCAATAATAGGCGAAAAAATCAATAAACATTGATCTTTTATTACTGGTGTCATTTTGGAAAAAAAATTTTAAGTTTCCTTAGCATACACAAACATATACCTTTATTCTACTTTTAATCAATAAATTATTTACTCTTTAAGAGATAGTTTGAATTGTGTATTCTTATTTGGTTGTTATATTCTAAATATTTGATGAATAATTATTTAATTAGCAAATTCATATTTAAGTTAGCTGATATGACAATTTTTCACTTGCTGAAAACGATATAGCGTTATCTAAATGCTACAAATTATCGTTAGGAACTGATTATCTGTGAAATATTCAATTATGTCCAAGTTAAATGGCTGTTGATTTATTGTTTCTGGTAGGGAATTTAAACTGGCCGTAACTACTAGGTTTCTCTGATTTGGCAAGTTGGCTAGTAAAGCGAGTTTTCTACAGGATTTAGTGTTGACGCGTTTTTTGAAACATTGATAAAATTGCAGTTTTTGTGTTATACAACTTGAGCTTTTTATATAAATTTCTCTTGTTTGTATTATCTTGGCAAAAAACCCACTACTTGCTGATTTATTCAGCAGACGCATTTTTCAATGCTGTGAATTACTGACAAGACTGTTGCTCAGGCGTGTTGTGTTGGTGTGAGTCTGTGGTGTATTATTGTTCATATAATAGTTGTTAATTATGTCTTCAAATATAGTATTTGTTTGCCAGTGTGTTGTGTCATTTAGAAAGTGTTGTGGATAGTATTTATGGTGTTTATATATTTCGTAGTTTTCTACTGTGTTAAGTTTTTTGCTTTTATTGATGAAATGTAAGATTTTTAGATTGACATAGATGCACCAATCTAAAATTCCTACATTACATCAATAAAAGCAAAACACTTGACACATTAGAAAACTATGAAATATATAAACATAAATACTATCCACAACACTTTCTAAACGACAAAACACACTCACAATCAAATACTATATTTGAGCACATAATTAACAACTACTCTATGAACAATAATACACCACAGAACAAAAATACACCACAGACTCACACCCACACAACACACCTGAGCGTTGTCAGTAATTCACAACATTGAAAAATGCGCTGACTTAATCTGAAACGTCTGCTGAATAAATCAATCGGTAAGTAGTGGTTTTTTGCCAAGATAAACAATTGTAATTGATAAAATATTTATAAAATTTATTAATTACGTTGAAAAGCTGTATCTCCGGCAAGGCAGTAAATTTTTAAATTTTCTGTATTACTTTATATACGTGTATGTATACGTATACACACGTATACGTATATACAGTATCTTTGTTTTTCAAAAATGTTTAAACTGTCTACACAAAACTCAAAAATGAATCAATTATTGATTTATACTCGTTTCAATGACAAAGTCATCATCACCATAGTGTTGCTACTAAAAACTCCAACAACACTCACTGATGATGGTGATGACTTTGTCATTGAAATGCGTATGAGTCAATAAATGATTAATTTGTGAGTTTTGTGTATGTCTTTTATTATTGGTTTTAACATAACCTCACAAGCTAAGCTCAAAGAATAGGTGTATTTCTTGAACAAATTATTTTGAAGAAGCATATTGGAATAGTTGTTAGACACTCAGATTAATCATAATCAGTAACTTCTTGGGATTTTTAACAAACAAATCGGAACGTTTCTACACTACGCGATGTTCTTTTTAAAGGTTATTTCAGCTTAGTAAATTAGAGCGACTAAAACAGTAATGCCAATTGTTAAAAATAAAAATAATGCACGATAATATTGTGTTTGACGCTAAATCACTAAGCCTCAGATATGGTTTTCGAAAAAGAGGAAGGTAGGGGGAAATGGAGGATGGGAGAAAGGGACTGGCAGACAGTACTACAACCGAATAATCCAAAGACTATATCTACACAGCTAATATAATCTTGTTAAATGTTAAATTGTACAATTGACTAATAAGTAGACATTTTTGTTCAATTGTAAGTATAACAATCTAGCTACTGGCTTTGCCCTAAACGTTTGCGGCGCTGTAATTTGCTGTGTTTGTCGTTTAGGATTTTCGGGTGTGGAGCGTGATTGCTACCTGCACAGCATGGACTAGTAAAATATGGCGGAAGAACTGTATTTAGCTCACTTTGCTTAGCGGACTGAGCATTAAGGTGAACAACCGTGGCCTACTGTAACTGTTGTATGTCCATGGGAGACCGTTACCGCAACCTCCCGTCCTAACGGCAGAGCTTTATTCTTTCCTATTTACATTTCTGTAAACAAAACGCTTCTCACAAAATATTCAACTTACGGGATAACTTAAGGATTCTGATTTAGAAGCAGGTTTTTTCATACATTTTATGTGTAAAGTTCGTAAAATAATCCTCTACTCTTTCGGTTTCTGATTAGAAATAATTACTATTACTTTCAGAAAGTACATAATTTTAAAATGACATTTGACTGCGAAATATTCATTTTTAAATTCCTTCTGTTAGCTCACACTCTCTTTATACATAGGCCTACGTTGCATAAATTTTCAATAGTTGATGAAATACGATTTTATTCATCCAATCACGTTCAAATACATTTTGTTTACATAGTGGATGACATATTGATGTTAATACAGTTTTTCAAAATATTCATTAATTAAATTTAAAAAGTTGATGTCTTCGTCGGATTCGAACTGAAGGACTACATGTTTGGAATCCAGCACTTTGGTACTAAGCAACATTCTCATAGCTATAAATCTGTTACTTATAGAGGTATTTGAATTTATAAGAGAAAGGCTCCTTGCAATAATGAAGCATTACAAGAGATGATAAGAATGAGTAGTTGTAGACCACCATCAGCTTCATAAATTAGAAAAGAAAAAAAAGAAAACGAATAAATAGTAACAAACAAAAATACTCCAACACTATATAGTGTATAGAGAGGTAAATGGAAAATTGCAAGGAAATTCGCTTCCCATTTTGATTCTTAATATTGTAATTATGTCGTGTATTCATATTTACATTAATTGTAATTATGTAATAAAAAGTAACTCAAGTAAAGTTTATTTGTTGACCTCAGTAGGAATTGACCTTAAAGAATTTTTTACGTTACTTGTTTTTAACGTATTTGTTAGGAATTTGAAGACGAAATCAAAGCTTTACGACTACAACCATGAAACTGTAACGTGTATCCTTGAAGTAGGTAGGGAAACCATTGATGCAAAAACATGTTACAGCGTCACTCTGGGTTTGCTTCTAGTGGCTAACTACCTTGCCCAAGCGATTTCACAATTTCCAACTAATTCCAATTTTAGCAATAATGTCGTTTCCTTGGACGTACCAATTTCACAAATTCACCTTCTTTGTGCACTGGGTAAGGAGTAGATACAACCTTTTTACTCCGATAGTCAGTAGGCTACTGGGTAAGGAGTAGATACAACCTTTTTACTCCGATAGTCAGTAGGCTACTGGGTAAGGAGTAGAGACAACCTTTTTACTCCGATAGTCAGTAGGCTACTGGGTAAGGAGTAGATACAACCTTTTTACTCCGATAGTCAGTAGGCTACTGGGTAAGGAGTAGATACAACCTTTTTACTCCGATAGTCAGTAGGCTACTGGGTAAGGAGTAGATACAACCTTTTTACTCCAATAGTCAGTAGGCTACTGGGTAAGGAGTAGGTACAACCTTTTTACTCCAATAGTCAGTAGGCTATAAGGTCGAAATCCCTGGCAAATGATTCTGATAATATACAATATGAAGTTTGTAGGAGTATATACAACAATATCATGTAGTTGGTTGGTCCAACAATACCAACAGTTGTAGTTATTTGATCCTACGATATGCTCTTCGAGTAAGAGAAGGCTCTAGTAATTGATGTCACGAGATCCTTCGTTTAGTCAAGACCTTAGGATTGTATGGTAAACCTTTATCTTATCATTTCAAGGCGATAATTTTTCTATTATCCTTCAACAGGAGATAATAGAGTCAAGTTTACTTATCACCATAAACCACAAAATAATAAGTATGTGGCACATAGTCGTTGAGAACTCACAGGTTTGGGTAAGCTTATTATAAATTTACTCTCAGTTGCACATATCTAACGAGATTGAAATTCACTCACGGAGTAAATGTTTATTTAATTTTTTACAATTTCTCTTCGATCATGAATAACCTAATAGTATTGTGTTATTTAACTTACAAATTGCCAATAATATCTACAGACCTTAAATTAGTCGGTCGGGGAACGTGAATATTCATTAAGAAGAAGCTTGCACAAATAACACTTTTAGGTAATAACACTAACACTCTCAAAGAACCTTTCACATTTTTACTAACCCTAAATACATTTATTTTGCTAAGCAACTGTTCTCAAAAACGATTTACCGATGAAATATACCGAGGGGTTAGGTTATAATTAATTAATAATGTTAGTAGTACTAATTTTTTTTTCAATTCCTTTAATTAGTGTAGACTCTCCTTATATTTTGTTCAAATTTTCAATCGTTAATAAAATACGTATTTACTGAAACTTTAATGTCTGTTAATAACTATTTAACGGAGAGAGTATTTGTAGTATGATGAATTGGTCTGTGCTCTGTCATTAACATTTAAATACGTTTTATTCATCCATTCAAGTTCAAATACACTTGTTTAAACTTGTAGGATTACACTTGACATTAGTACAGTATTTTCAAATATTAATTCATTAATTAAATATAATAAATTAATTTTAGTTTTATATAGGAAAAACCATTTCACAAAAGGGACAAGGTTTGCAATATAGCTATTTCGTCCCAATCAGGAACATCTGTTTTATTTCTGTTACCCTCTTTATAATAATTGTAATTGAAAGGAATTGACTTTAATAAAATTTCATTCAATTGGTTCACACTCTCCTTATATAGTTTATATTAATTAAAACAACCTCTCACCACAGATTCAACAAATTTTATTTGACCTTTTATTTGTAAAGATACCTCTGAAGATTATTACTTTGTAATCGATAGGTACATAAGGTCAAATAAAATTTGTTGAATTTGTGGTGAGATGTTGTTTTAATTAATATAAGCATTTACGCCACAGTCGCTTCAAGTTGTTGTCTCCTTATATAGGCCTATATCTTGTTCAAATTTTCAATCGTTCATAACATACTTTTTTACTTAATTTTTATTTAGTGTATGTTAATAGCTATTTAATAGAGTGTATTTGTAGTAGCATGAACTTGTCTTTGATCAGTCATTAATTAACATTGAAATAAGTTTTATTCATTCACTCAAATACATTTTTTTTAACTTGTGGATTACACTTAACGTTAGTACAGTTTTTTCAAATAATACTTCATTAATTAAATTTTATGAATTAATTCTAGTTTTATGTGGAAGAAAACTTTCCACAAAAGGGGCAAGGTATGCAATATAGTTATTTCGTCCAATGGCTTAAAATAAGTGATATATGATTTCATTAAACAGTAGATTTTATGTTATAGGTTATGTGGTAAAACAGCTGTTTTAACGCATAGTTTATGTTACTTTATTCATATTGTAATTACTTAATAAGAAGTAACTGAAATAAAATTTTTCTTTATTGATCTAAGTAGGAATTAATTTTAATAAAATTTTGTTTATATTGTTTATGTAGATGAAAATGATTAGTTTGATAGATAAATGTATTTAGGTTTAATAGAAGAGGTAATGTATTAGAGGACAGTTTTGTAATCATTGGAGTAGGGCTTTACGGGGAACGTCCGCTTAGCAAAATCGCATGATAGCGTCTCAAGTGTGCTGAGCCACATGATGAGAGTGGTTACTTGCTCGGACGAGTGCAGGGTTATTGCCCACATTAGGGCTTTAAGATTTGCCTTTGACCCGAGCTAAAACTGTTGGCGGCGAAATAAATAAATCAGCCCGCCAGTGATGAATTAGTCCCCCACCTCCCACTTTTAAAGTTTATAGTGATCCGACAGGAGTAGGAACACAGACTCTCCTAGGTTTTCCTCGATTCTGTCTTATCAGGATAATTAAAAAGTAATTTACATAAAATATTAATAAAACACTTATTTTTTTGTAAAGAAAATTGTTCCCGAAGAAAAATTGTAAAGAAAAAAAGATCCAGAAAAATCGCAATACAACCAATTATACTATAAACTATATTTCGGAACCAATATTGGCCTTTACAAACATTAATAGCGTTTAAAGTCAAACAAGTCCAAATTTTTTAGTGATAATAATGATTGCTGTACTCACTTTTTCAAAAGGTATAACGAAATAATAAAAAGTATTTAAATTTCAGAAGTAGAATAATTAATGGATATAAAGAAATCATACGAAGAAAATGTTTGTGCATGTAAAAACAGCATCATTACTGAAGTTTAGAATAACATGTTAATTTATTTGGAAACGTCATGCAACACGGGTTCTGCATTAGCGTCACTTATCTTACCTGGATAATACAAATATCTAACAAATGTAAATATCTTATCAAATTAATTACGGGAACATTTTTGTTTGTTTTCTTTTAAAACGTAAATCAATAAAGATTAAAAATCGTAATCGTAAGAGATTTAAGAAGAACTCCAGTAAAGCGAACAGCACGAGCTGTTTACGTGCAATATGAGTCGGTAAGTGACAAAAGTGAGGTTACATCAGAAACACCTTGACTTATTTGTCCAAGGTCTTCGCGGACGGCAGACCTTGCGCCTAGCCATCACGTGGAGTTGCATGATCACGTCGCATATCGTACGCGAGCAATCGATTGCACTCACGTTGTCGATGTCCATCTAGCCGAAAACAGATATATCTACTGCAGTTGTGTCTAGGTTGCAGGAAGGGGATAAATAGACCGAACTTGGTAACAATTCGATCAAGTTAACTCTCAACTTGAAATCCGTATAAGTAGATAGGTTGCAATAAGTTTTAAAGCAAAGAAGTCAATTTTTATAAATTTGAATTAAGGGAACCAAATTAATATGCGGGGTATTTTCCTAATATCCTTATCACGAGCATGTAGAGCGCGCGTACGCACGCACACACTCACCCCCCACACATACGCACACATGTACACGCACACACACACACTCGCGCACGCGCGCGCGCGCACACACACACACACACACACACACACACACACACACACACACACACACACACACACACACACACACTCGCGCACAATCACACACACAATCGCGCGCGCGCGCACACACACACACACACATAAATATAAAATACGTTTTCTTGTTTAATAATTTAAAACAACATAGATTATTCATATACAAGAATATTTATTAATTTATATTCAAAGCTTTTCGTTGGTAAACAGTACCAACATCAGCAGGAATGAAAATTACAATAATTTAAGCTATAGGCCTCATTATCAAGCTTTGAATATAAATTAATAAATATTCTTGTATTTGAATAACCTATGTTGTTTTAAAATATATATATATATATATATATATATATCGCAGTATGTTTTCTTGTGTATTAATAAAGAACAGAAGTCTAAATACAAATACAAGAATTATAATTGAATTTACAATTCAAAGCTTTTCGTTGGCTAACAGTACCAACTTCATCAGGAATATTAAACAATTAAAATTCAATTGTTTAATATTCCTGATGATGTTGGTACTGTTAGCCAACGAAAAGCTTTGAATTGTAAATTCAATTATAATTCTTGTATTTGTATTTAGATTTTTGTTCTTTATATATATATATATATATATATACACACGCACGACAGGGAAGGTGAAATGAAAAATTACTGAGATAAAGTGAACTTTTATATAAAGTAAAAAAAGAGTTTTCGTTAAACTAAAAACGGAACAAACGTTGTTAAGCAAAATGCTAAACACAGACCTCCGATAGTTTTTTTTAATTATTTTACGTTCAATACAATATTGACATCGAGAGAGTGGTGTACATAATTAAATAACCTCACACAGTATAGTAAAGCAAAATGTAGAGCAAATGAAATCACACGCCCACTTCAAAGGTATCCACGTCCATTTTTTTTCAATTAATTATCAAATCCTATTTGTTAACTTTTAACAGAGAATTAACTTGTATCAATAAATATGATCGTATGCTACTCTTATGCGTATATACATGCTAGATGAAATTGTATGGCGTATCTGGTTAAATATAGGCGTTTAGCTTTAGCCCAAATGGCAGTATATTTGTTTATAAATTTAAATAAAATCTAGGCACTAATTAATAATATTCTATTTGTGCGCGTATAGAGTTAGGGCAGCAACGTTCAGTTCATTTCGAATTAAAATTATCGTACAATATGTAATATGATAGAGTAAAATTAATGTTGGTAATAATATATGCGAGGCGGAGTTGTAGTGCATGTATTGCAATCACTTTTATATGATGTGCCTGTATGATCACAACAGGATGTAGCTAGCGAGGTCTTCGACGACAGTGGAATTAATTGACTTCCTACTAACAGTGACAACATATCCTCTACGTTTAGTAATCTTTCCGTCCTTTTGTAAACTCGTTGTCATCTCGATGTGTGACTTTACAATTGTCGACAAAGGTCTGTTTTATACTCTTCTTTAGTAAATAACTCAGAAAATCATATTTAAATTTGGTAGGCATACGTTAACGATGCACAAAATGGAGTACTCGGTTTTATAATAGAAAATTCATGTTGGAAAATTTATATATTAGTGTTGGCGGTAAATTAATGAGGTTTAATGAACAAATTTGAGGTAAAACGCCTTTAAAAGCCTTATTGTATGAATATATTAAAATAAAAGGTCGAAAAGAGGTAGTTGTTATTGGTATAAATGAATATAAAGGCAGGAACAATTAATTTAAAACATTGACTTTAGGAAATAAAATGGTTTATTTACTTCTCCATTTAATCTCTTAAATGATGCATACAATTTTTCTCAACATAAGATTAACAGTCATTTGACTGTTAAAGTTTAAACTTTGCCTCAGATTAAGGGGGCAGAGAAGGGTTAGAGGGGTGGAAAGGGAACAAATAGGACATTGTTATGCTACTACGTTGTTATATGTCTATCAGGAAGGATTTTGTCGATATATATGAGGTCTCAGAGAAAAACATTATTGAATTTACGATTAAACAATTTTAAATACAGGCCTAGGCTATACAGATATTATTAGGTTTAGAAATAAAAAAGAAGATTTACTATAAAAGGAACCCTTTAAGCTAAACCCCACAGTTAAAACCCTAATGGATACAAAAATATGCTTTCATACGTTTCGTTTTAATCAATGGAAACCGGCTACGATCGTTTGAAATAAAGGCTACGAGATGCTGCGCTTGGTCATTTAGAAAACGCATTTGGTTGTACATTTATTAAAAATAAAACCTCTCACCGTCGATATTTTCCGTGCATTAATTCATGTATTGCCGACAATGTATTTTAAATATTATATTTACTTTTTAAATGGTTCCTGATATTAAAAAATTTAAACTGAGCTATATTAATTTAAGAAATACTGTCGTGTTTAATTGTCTCTGGATTTGATACAATTATTACTAGTCAATATGTTTCTAATACTACTATTAACACTTGAAACTTTTTAACTCAGACAATAACTATCGAATTTAATTTTATTATTTGTCCTGGGTTTGGTAGAACCTTTAAAAAAAAGTTCCTGATACTAGAAAATGCTAAATTTCATTAAAACTTGAAAAATGTTGATTTTAATTTCATCATTTGCCGTGAGTTGGGTAGAATTTTACAGGTTAATTATCCTTTTAATATTAGAAACATTTGAAACTTCATAAATTTATACAAAAACTGTTGAATAGTATATCTAATACTGGCATTGTTTTTATGCTGAAAAATTTTTTCGAATTTAACCAATACACAAACATTGGGTTATGTTGACATTGGTTTGCGATAAGTAGCGTTGTTAGGCTAATTAAATACCTAGCTAGAAAAATTTAGATTATGCTTGGTATTATCTATATAACATAGAGCAGTCTATTTGACCTTCACATAACCTTGATTGGCTGTGTGCAAATTTCCAGCAGTCTACTATATAGTAATGCAATACTGGTCATCTTGCTGAAACCTATTAATTTAAAAAAAAACAAACCATACAATAAAAGAGCTTAAATTATTAACCTTATCGTCCAACAACAATCATAATCGATCATTACTCTCAATGGAAGTGTAATAATAAAACATGTCATTGCTATTTGTTTCATAAAAGAATCGATTAGTTTTCTGCAAACCTAACCTTATCGTAATTTTCTCCGTTTGTATTTTTCTCGTCCTATCGACATATCGGAACGTTTATCATACTGTTCTTTGCATCCCAGCAGTTTCTTAACTATAATCTAGCCCACTTCCTTTCTTCTACTTTATTGTTTCTGGCGTTTGCGTTATTTCATTGTTTCTAAAGGATAAACTTAATTTCTTAATTTGTTCGTCCATTTAACGCTTTCCGTAACTCTGTATTTCAAGTGGCTTTGAAACTTTTCTATACTAATTTCAATTTCACGATCTAGATGAGTGGTTTTGTAACACATTACAACACAACAGCAGTTCTAATAATTCAGCAAATATTAGTTGCTACTAGTGTCCTGTTAGCTTTCAGTGTCCAGATATTTGAAGCTTTCAGTTGCCAAGTACTTCATTTTGTATCGTTAACTTTCTACATATTTCAACAAAAATAAAAACTTTAAAATAATATTTGAATTTTCTTTGAAACGGTATTATTTTGAAAATGCCTTTATTGTAATAATTACCACTTATTAACATCCAATGAATACGTTTATTCATGTTTAAACAATTGAAAAAATAAAGTTTCAACTGTAAAATAAGAAGCTGTAAACATTAGGCGCTGTAATTAATTAACAGAATACATTTCCGTGTGATATTGTTAGGTATTCAGTCATCTAAGATTGTTTATAGTTTAAATTGTATGACAGAATCTTCAATATAGAACGTTTGACACGTGGAGGTAAATGCATGTTATGGGAAGTTGCTTAATGCCATAAATTGAAGTTGATTAGTTAATCCTTTGCATGTAGACCACTTCATGTTCTTAATTAAGGAACGCTACGTCGTTCCTCTTCAGAACCTATGGCTGGAAAAGGAGAATATCTGTGCCCTAAACGTTTCTTACATTAGTAACACATCTAAATCTTTTTCAGTTTAACATGGTTTCAAAATTTAGTTTAAGTTTAACACTTTGGTCTAATTAGGCTACAAAGTAGTGTTACACTTGCCTTTAATAAACTTTAGTAAATTTATATATCTAGGCCTACTTGGGCCTACACGTATCAGAAGATGAATCAGAGGTTGGTGGCGATCTCTGGCTGTACTAAAATAGAAATAAATTTAGACTCGGTATTTCAAGTAAAATTCGAATTGGAAACTGTATAGGTGGGGCAGTCAGCAAAGAACAAAGAAAGATGGTGAAAAGAAGAGTGGTGACAAGGATCACCTGTCTTCCGGCTTAATCTCCTTGTCAGAGAACACAGTCATTGATGCTTATGTAGAGATCTCTAGTCAACGTATTGAAAGCATTACTCTCACGAATCTAACCTCATACTCGTTACTTTCTCCCGGGTGACTAGCGTCCAGAGAGGGGGCGGGGGTTGATGACGCCCCGTGGTACCAGTCTACAAGAGTTTGCCTCACTGTAAGGCCTGGAGTATGACCATCCCGCCCCTGGGCGAGACGAACTCCAACCAAACACTACTGTTTCGGACCGGTTTTCCATAACTACTCCGGACCAATAGAACCTTCCGAACGGCCTGTTGTTCCGTACCTCAATAACCCGTCTGATTACTTCACCCCAGGTAGTGCTATCGGATCTTACCCATCCATTACGGACTCCAAACTTGGTCCTGAACGAATATAAACCTACCCCGTGAGACCTTGAGGTGAATTGCAACCAAAGGAAAGCGTTACACCCTCTCCTGAATGTCTTAGGAATTTTAACGATATAAATCTGATGTGAACAATATTGTCACTTGCCAGATTCAGATTTGTGCAGACGATGTGATGGGAAATTGAAGGGTTGGAAATAAATGAAAAAACCTGAAAAGTTATATTGTTTGATTAGAACTAAGCGTAAAGAAAACCAGAATGCTCTAAACTACTTCAACCAAAATGTAGGTGTAATGAATGTAAAAACTCCTTTATGACCAAAATAGAGAGTGGGTCTGCTTTAAGCACGCAGCCCTACATACGTAATACCACTTCCAGGGGGTATTATACCAGGAGGTGTATCTTACCTTATTCCAACTTAATCTCATCTGTGTTCCACAATCCTCGATTACCCTTTCTAGTTGATAATAGTCACAGAAGCAAATCGCCTCAAAACTGAAATCAACCAAAATTTTGGTACTAACGATAAGGTCATAGGTTTTTAATTTCTCTATTGGGACTCTAGACTATGACCAAATAGCAAAATATTCGTTATCAGAAATGTATGGAGTGCCGTGTGTCGTTCAGGAATAGCGCTATTGGCGCAATAAACTAAATCCAGTTTGCACTTATTTGTACTCTAGTTATTTCATTGCTTTGTTCATACATATTGTAAAAGCAAAATGCGAGTGCCCCTAAACGCCAGGTACACACACACACACACACACACACACACACACACACACACACACACACACACACACACACACACACACACACACACACACACGCACGCACGCACGCACGCACGCACACACACACACACACACACACACACACACACACACACACACACACACACACACACACACACACACACACACACACAAGGATTAGGATGGCCTATATGCCTTCCGGCGCTTTGTTTATTAGTCACCTAGTGGTGCTTCCTTGAACAAATCTATTTTTTTAAATTTGATGAAACACCTTAGAAAGTTTAATATAAATTAATTCTGCATATCATTATTAGAAATTTGATACCAAACAATGAGAAGATACCATGATATAAAAACACTGTAAAAATGCTAAAGGAAAACACTGTACTTAATACGTTAAAAGAACTAATATCAACTAAAGTAAATCATGGGTTGTTTGGTATCATTTTTCTGGTAATTGTAAGTAGAATCAATTATTTATTAACTATTTTTAGTTAAAAGTACAACTTAAAAAAGTTAGTTTGGTTAGAATTTACCACTGGATACCACTAGAAAATGGCCAATGGAGCGGAAATACTTCGATCTCGGGTCTGTTCTAATCCTCTGCGCTCGTAAGGGTGTGTGTACGTGCGTGCGAGAGAAGCTGACCTGGCGTCCAGAGGTATTCCCATTTTGATATTGCTATAGTCACAGAAGAATATCCATTAGTGTTAATTATAAAAATTTAAAAACGAAATCGCAGTCAATTATGATATTCATTGACCTAAATTTGATTAATACCAATGTTAAACAACCGCAGTTAGTTATCAGTTTACTGTGCTTCAGTTTATCAATGGTAAAGTAATTTACATTAAAGTACATTGTAACATCTCTATGTTGAAATTTGAAATTTTCAAAATTTAATTTAGTTACATTTGTGGTAATTAATTCTACGATAAAAGTGTTATAAAAAATAGAGAAATATAAATTGCATGAGGTTATTTGTTCTCGAGCCTGCTCATTCATTTTGGAAATACTTGGAGTAAAGTTTGTAGTACAACGCGTCTTCGTTGCTCAGCTTCAAGGCGAGGCATGAATCCCAACCAGACAGAGCTTATCGCCAGTCGCTGCTTATCTACAAAACTACGATGTTAAACAAAGTGCTTCTTGATTTAGTCGATTCAGACCTTTAAATTTATAAACATAAATTTCGCTTGAAATCTCTAAATTGAACACAACAAAATTTCGTAGTAATTATTAATAATGGATCGAATCCCTGAGAGTTGAGGAAATGGCACAAGAATTCCAATATTTATTACTGGAAATCCAATTCAATGACTTGACAGCATATTATGTTTTTGCACATTTTAAGGTTATTTGCGATAAGAAATTTATTTATTCGTATTGAATTGTGAACAGCAATTTCCTCCTGTACAGAAAATAGGCTGTTGTACCAAAACGCAATTCTAAAGACAATTGTTCGAAAAACAATTTGTCTCTATTCTTGCTGAGAGTTAGATTTTGTTTGGCAATACCGATAATAATATATGGTAGAAAGGTTTGATGTCTTACGTTCACTGGTAGAATCAGCGACCAACCATGTCAAGAATTATATCAAATATATTTATTTGTAACCTCTTTTAAAGGTACAATAAAAAGCCATTAACACAGTATTTTCTGTTTAATAAACTATTGGCTACACATGCCATTGTGTTCTTGATTTGTTGACAACAATTCTGCTAATCATTTCTATTGTGTATCGTGAAATAAAAACTTTTATTACTTGTTGATTTCCATTGTTCTACGTTTCTATATTGATATAAAATATTAAATTCAATATTCTGAAATTATTAGTAAATCCCAATCTGATACGAATGTGACCTAGTTGAACTTAATTAGTAGGAATTAGGAAAAGAACAGATTTTATCGATCTGTTTGTTACATCTTCTGTTATAAATGATGGACCACTAACATAAAATTAATAAAATTAAAAATGACCAATATAAAACATTCGTTTCTTTACTTACAACTTTCGGTTTAAAATGTTTTGAGGCGTAAGATATTGGACTAAATATGGTTTCTAAATCATTTTATAATAAAGCCTATAATTTTCCATAGTAATTTACATTTTCTGTGATATAGTCTTTATTATAAATGAAAAAGCATAATTTACTAGTGAAAATAAGGATAATTACTAGTAGTAAATTTGGTTAAATTGTTTTATCGTGTCTTGAGTCTAACCAAACGTGACAGCTTCTGTTACTTACGCCAGCTGCTGTTTATTTCAGGAGGTTCAACTTGAAATAATTTGGAAAAGTTCAGGATACATAAAGCACCCATTGCCATTACAACATAGATTTTTACCGTTTTTCATCCAGATCACTATTGACTTCTATCCACATCTGATGACAAACTTTACATATATATAGAGCGGAGGTATAGGCCGATTTCAACAATAGATTTTTGTATTTGTGTGTGTGTTTATTGCGCGCGCACGTGTGTGTGTGTGTTTGTGTGTACGTACGTACGCGCGCGCGATATATATATATATATTTGTAGTTATGCAACACTGTTTTCTTGTATACACTTATCACTTTCACTTATGTACTTAAACAAGAATCTTACTTGGTATTTATGCGAGTTAACTTTCAATGACTGGCCTTGTCATTATCTTTGGGCATACTATATATATGGTATATCTTTCTTAAACGTGGGCTGAAATAAATAATCTGAATTTAAGATAAATTAACAGTCTTGTTTACCTTTTTTTAATGTCACCCGTTTTTTTTTATGACGACCGAAATGACCTTGTCTCGTTTTAATGCTGATCATTCACAACCAGGTGGAATGATTGGTTTCGAATCACATTTTACGACGGGATACGTTCGCTACTCCACGAGCCAAAGCCACCTCATCTCAGTTTATACTTAATAAATGTGAAAAAAAAAAAACAGTTTAGATGAAAACACTGTATTGGGACTAAAATGTTTGCAGGATATGCTATTTTCTTGCACATGTTTTCAAACGAATACGAGATATTGCTATTTATTGTCGCTAACGATAAAACTATTCAAGTTTTGATCGTATAATTAATTACTATACAAATTCATATTCCGTTTTGTTTCTCGCGAGTTTTTTAATTTTCGTAACTAATTGTTTTCCCTTTTGTTTTAAATTAAAACGTATTCGAGAATGAACTCTTTATTTTATAAATTTTAGCAATAAAATAAGCATTACCATCACTATTAAATATAGCTGAAACGAGTTTATTGATTTTTTTAAAGCATTAAAAACATAAAATCAATAATTGTCATAAACTGTCAATTATAATAACAGTTTGCGGTTGACAGGAGACATTTAAGGTGATATTAACCATCTGAGGTGAGGGTAGACATTTGCAGTGGCAACAGATATCTTAATCTAAGGCGACTGAGTTCCTCTGAGGTAATAAACTATGCAGATATAATAATGGTAGACACTGAGGTGGTATCACACACGCTTTTCATTATTTTTGTTTTTATACATATTCGTAAATTATTTCGTTTTTCTACCGGAATTTTTCATTCACCCTATTCGACGCTCGTTAAACTAGAAATAGATTATTTCATTCGAATTTAACAAATTTCTGTATTTAAAACTGTTAATAATCTGGCATCTGTGGAATAAAACAGATATTTAATAAAATTCTTTTCCGTGTGTGTTTCTTTGGTAATGTTTTCGTCTATATAAACAGTAATGATTGTGTTTCTATGTGTATTTGACAATTGTTGACAACAGACACGTAGGTGTACATTTACTTACAGAGCTTTATTCGTCTGCAATCTGTTTACACAGTAATATGATTGTGTTTGTTGTAGGAATGGTGTCGGATCGGCCTATGGCGGGGTTGGGATGAACGGTGGCGGTGGAGGTGCAGGCGCTGAGGGGCAGTACCACACCCCTTCCACGGCGCTTAGTGCGGCCGCCATGGTAGCTGCAGCTACCGCCACTGCAACCGCCACAGCAAGCGTCGTAGCATTGCAGGAGAGGCAGGATATCAACAGCCAGTTCGGCCAGGTAAGGGCAGCACTTCATCTTCAACCTTACATTTACGACTGAATATTGAAGTAGTATTATTATTAAAGAGTACATTTTTGTGTTAGAATGATATGTTTGAAACAAATGTTAAAAGCCGGTTGGTATGTAGATGACTCCACACCTGTACGAACGTGTCTACCTAGATGAGCGACTCGGTACACGCTAACCAAAGTTTAGTACAAAAATATTGTTTATTTCTTAGGTTCTAGCCTTCTAACTCTTTCTACACAGGGTTGTAATTCACCACTCTAAGATCCTGATAGAGAGTCTTTCTATCTTCTTAAGAGATATGCAACCTTTTTACAACGTGTTGTTTCTTAACTCCAAGGTTTTATCTGTTCCTAATTCTTCTATATTTAACAATCTATTTCACGGACGATCTGCATATGAATATCATAAAGTCGAAGGAAAAACTAGTAGTATCCTGGTGACCTTGAAAGATATTAAACGGAGAAATAGATCTTGTTGGAGCCTAAGGCATGGAGAAATTGTTAACTAGATGGGCATGTTGTATTACAGGTCAATGATAAATGGACATTTCTGTTAACTAGATGTCCCTGTTGGAGCATAGATAAATAAAAAAATGGACAATTCGGTTTAACTAGATGCCCCCTATTAAAAGTAAAGGGCAAGGAGAAATTGACATTTCTGTAATCTAGATGTCCCTGTTAGAGTACAGGTAAATGATAAATGGAAAGTTCTTGTTAACTAGATGGACCCTGTCGAGGTGGAAGACAAAATTAACAGTTCTAGGCAACTAGATGTTTGAGTCAAAGATGAATTTAGAGTTCCTGGTAACTGGATAAATCTTGTTGAAGTACAGATAGTAAAATAAATGGACAGCTCTTGTTAACTGGGTAAATCTTGTTGAAGTACAGATAGTAAAATAAATGGACAGCTCTTGTTAACTGGGTAAATCTTGTTGAAGTACAGATAGTAAAATAAATGGACAGCTCTTGTTAACTGGGTAAATCTTGTTGAAGTACAGATAGTAAAATAAATGGACAGCTCTTGTTAACTGGGTAAATCTTGTTGAAGTACAGATAGTAAAATAAATGGACAGCTCTTGTTAACTGGGTAAATCTTGTTGAAGTACAGATAGTAAAATAAATGGACAGCTCTTGTTAACTGGGTAAATCTTGTTGAAGTACAGATAGTAAAATAGACAGCTCTTGTTAACTGGATAAATCTTGTTAAACTGCAGATAGAAAATAAATGGACAGCTCTTGTTAACTGGGTAAATCTTGTTGAAGTACAGATAGTAAAATAAATGGACAGCTCTTGTTAACTGGGTAAATCTTGTTGAAGTACAGATAGTAAAATAAATGGACAGCTCTTGTTAACTGGGTAAATCTTGTTGAAGTACAGATAGTAAAATAAATGGACAGCTCTTGTTAACTGGGTAAATCTTGTTGAAGTACAGATAGTAAAATAAATGGACAGCTCTTGTTAACTGGGTAAATCTTGTTGAAGTACAGATAGTAAAATAGACAGCTCTTGTTAACTGGATAAATCTTGTTAAACTGCAGATAGAAAATAAATGGACAGCTCTTGTTAACTGGGTAAATCTTGTTGAAGTACAGATAGTAAAATAAATGGACAGCTCTTGTTAACTGGGTAAATCTTGTTGAAGTACAGATAGTAAAATAAATGGACAGCTCTTGTTAACTGGGTAAATCTTGTTGAAGTACAGATAGTAAAATAGACAGCTCTTGTTAACTGGATAAATCTTGTTAAACTGCAGATAGAAAATAAATGGACAGCTCTTGTTAACTGGGTAAATCTTGTTGAAGTACAGATAGTAAAATAAATGGACAGCTCTTGTTAACTGGGTAAATCTTGTTGAAGTACAGATAGTAAAATAAATGGACAGCTCTTGTTAACTGGGTAAATCTTGTTGAAGTACAGATAGTAAAATAAATGGACAGCTCTTGTTAACTGGGTAAATCTTGTTGAAGTACAGACAGTAAAATAAATGGACAGCTCTTGTTAACTGGGTAAATCTTGTTGAAGTACAGATAGTAAAATAGACAGCTCTTGTTAACTGGATAAATCTTGTTAAACTGCAGATAGAAAATAAATGGACAGCTCTTGTTAACTGGGTAAATCTTGTTGAAATACAGATAGTAAAATAGACAACTCTTGTTAACTGGATAAATCTTGTTAACTGGGTAAATCTTGTTGAAGTACAGATAGTAAAATAGACAACTCTTGTTAACTGGATAAATCTTGTTAACTGGGTAAATCTTGTTGAAGTACAGATAGTAAAATAAATGGACAGCTCTTGTTAACTGGGTAAATCTTGTTGAAGTACAGATAGTAAAATAAATGGACAGCTCTTGTTAACTGGGTAAATCTTGTTGAAGTACAGATAGTAAAATAAATGGACAGCTCTTGTTAACTGGGTAAATCTTGTTGAAGTACAGATAGTAAAATAAATGGACAGCTCTTGTTAACTGGGTAAATCTTGTTGAAGTACAGATAGTAAAATAAATGGACAGCTCTTGTTAACTGGGTAAATCTTGTTGAAGTACAGATAGTAAAATAAATGGACAGCTCTTGTTAACTGGGTAAATCTTGTTGAAGTACAGATAGTAAAATAAATGGACAGCTCTTGTTAACTGGATAAATCTTGTTAAACTGCAGATAGAAAATAAATGGACAGTTATAGGCAACTAGATGTTGGAGTACAGGTAAAAGATAGTTTTGTAAGCATAGTTCTTGTTAACTGATATTACAAAATATATTGTATTATGCATTGTTTTTTATTACAAAATACTGTGAATAACACACATACTTGACCGAAGTTGATCTGTAAAAGAGTTACCGTGTTTTAAACATCTTCGAAAACGAAAACATCTTTTCAAAATGAAAATTTTAAAACATTGGACAAAGCACCAACCCACCCATTTCTTTAGCCCCAATGGTTCCATATAGTCTTTTGTCCAAAAAAAAACTAACTGTTTCCATATAATCTATTGATGTTGAAATTTATATTGTTTATTTTCTTTATAAAGTTATAATCATTCAGTTTTAAAGAGTCGATTGAACCTGTTTTTAAAACTTTAAGAATTTCATATTTTTTATCGCAATCATTTTCCAATAAATTTTAATCAACGGTTTTCAATTAAATTTGTTTACAGTTTAAAAAAAATACTCTGTGTGAGGTGGTCGAACTAATTATAAAGTTTTATTATATGCATCGTAAATTTTGGAAACTGATAATAATGTTGAAGTCCTTGATATACTCATATTCCCTTCTGTTTGGAATAGGCCTATTTGTATACATTTGAGTACATTTTCCTCCCTTTCCTAATATAAAATAATTTTCTTTGTTGACACCTTTCGGAATAACACAATTCTCAAAACTTTTTAAATAGATTTACTCCTTTAACAAGTATTATTTAAAGTTTTAAAAATGGAGTTATTCCGAAACACGTCAACAAAGAAAAATATTTTAATGTTAAGAAAGGCTGAAAAATATACTCCAAAGTATATGATAAATCCGTTCTCAAGAATATTATTGGTTATACATTTTCAATCCAACTAATAATTTTAAGCCATATAAAACAAAATAGATTAGCTTTCACACAGACAAACAAAACATTTAGCAAACAAGTCAACGCAATTGATGTGCTATATGGGAGTAGACCTGTATTTTTTGCTTCGCCTATGGTAGGGCTCACCGCAGTACAGAAATTTGTCGATTAACATTAGCTTCACAGATCAGTTCAATCACAGAAGCAAGGCTGACTTCACAACACTGCAGGCTGCCAAGTTCCATATGCGCACAACATATTGCGTCTCTGTATCAAACCCGGAAAGCTAAAATTGTATTCAACTATTTTATTTTGTACAATTAGAGACGAGCCAAGGCAGTTGAGAATAGTATGGGCGTACTCCGGAAACTGAAAGTAAATTTACAAAACTAGATAATTTGGAAAATAAATTGTAAATTAATCATTGTTAAAATTCAATCGAGCAAATTTTTTTAAAAACTTGTGAATTGGCAGATTATAAGGCATTTTTACGTTAAATTCAGAAACATAATCGTTTAAAACTAGCCCCCTCCCAAATTGTGTTAAAAATCACCCGTTCTCATTTTCATTACATTTGATCGTGATTCCTTTAGGAGGATCAGTTGTCTTTTCTCGGAGGGAATATTTCATTGATATTTATCACGAAGTATTCCTTCGAGAAAACATGGTTGACGTTTATTTACATTTTTCTCAAGTTTCTTCTAAACGATGCTAATTTTAATAACAAAAATACTCTTATTATTCAAAGAAACAAATGGTTTTTTCACTACGAGAGCATTTTATGTTGCCAAAGGAACATTTTTCTACAAGCTTCGAAACAGTACCATCTCTTTCTCCAACCAAATGTCTGAAAATAAAAACAAACACAACAGTATTTTGGATTATCAAGATACTCGTACAATTCCATGTATTCACATTCGTTAAATTTGTCAGAATTCAATACAGAAATAAGGCGTCTAGTAACAGTTGTTGGCATTGCTATTCTTGTTAGAGTCGATCGGGATTTCCAACATTTTTACGTTATATTGGTAGTTCAATGATCAGTGTGGGTAATATCCGGCCAAATGAGAGAGGTGGAGTGGGGAGAGGCAGTTCGAGAAGGAAGACTTTATTGTTTATTGGCGTTTTTTCTTCCTCAGTAGTAAAACATATACACAAGCTATTCCGTACATTAAATATTTTTAAAACTACTTTTCGCACATTGACGACTAAACGATACTGACTGAATTAACTACGATGGCAAATAACGTGCATAGACGATAAACTACTCTGAGCAGCTCAACAACGACAGTTAACACGCAAACTATACTGACTAAATTAACTGTAATTGCAGTAAACATGCACTGACGATAAACTACACTGACCAACTCAGCTACGATGACAGTTAACGTGCACTGACGATAAACTACTCTGACCAGCTCAACTACGACGACAGTTAACACGCAAACGATACTGACTGAATTAACAACGATGGCAAATAACGTGAACAGACGATAAACTACACTGATGAGCTCAACAACGACGACAGTTAACACGCAAACGATACTGACTGAATTAACTACGATGGCAGTTAACTTGTACTGACTATACACTACTCTGACCAGCTCAACTACGACGACAGTTAACACGCCAACGATACTAACTGAATTAACTGAGGACAGTAAACATGCACAGACGATAAAGTACAGTGACCAACTCAACTACGATGACAGTTAACGTGCACTGACGATAAACTACTCTGGCCAGCTCAACAACGACTACAGTTAACACGCAAACGATACTGGCTGAATTAACTACGATGACAGTTAACGTGCACTGACGATAAACTACTCTGATGAGCTCAACAACGACGACAGTTAACACGCAAACGATACTGACTGAATTAACTACGATGGCAAATAACGTGCACAGACGATAAACTACTCTGATGAGCTCAACAACGACGACAGTTAACACGCAAACGATACTGACTGAATTAACTGATGACAGTAAACATGCACAGACGATAAAGTACAGTGACCAACTCAACTACGACGACAGTTAACGTGTACTGGCGACTATAGTTTGATTTAAAGCGGAATAGCAACGAGTTTTTGGCGGGGTAGGGATGTAGTGTTGTGAGTTAAAATGCTGTGACAGTGAGTTTAAACGTAAGTTTAAAGTAGAATTGCAACAAGGCACACATACCTGGCAGGATGTGGATTTCCTATTCGCCCAGACAACGCCAGCTCCCATCCCTTCTGGCCGATTTAACTTTCGTAGAGTCCTATTCTGTTTTAAACCAAACTATAAACAACACTGACCAGATTATCTATGATAGTAGGCCAGAACTAAACGATACCCATCGGATAGACTACGGTGGCATTTAACGCATTCTGTTGACTTAACGATACCCATCGGATGGACTACGATTGAAGTTAAAACGGGCACTGACGACTAAACTATACCGATCGTTTGGTCTACAAAGGCAGTTGACGCACTCTCTAACTGCGATTATTGTTTATTTTTAATGCAAAATTATTTTAAATACACATATCCATAGGAATTTATTTCAGTGTAGCGATTATAAATTTAAACATTTTGATAACACGTGATCAACGACATTAATGAAGTACTTAGTTGGAAATTGATATTTTGTCCGTCAAAAAAGACGCTAAAGGATTCGATAAAACCCTGTGGCTTGGTTTTTACTGTAAAACCCTACGTTTCTTGTGACAGAAGTGGTTACAGACCGAGGAATTTTTCATTAATTCAATGAGAGTTTTGTTTTAGATTTTTTCTTTTCTAGAAACAATTTTAGGATTTTATGTGATATTTCAAACATTTTTGTCATTTTCTAAGCATTTATCTCATTTTCCTAATTAATACAAATATGCGACAACGGATATGAGATACGTAGCGCGAACTAACCTAACTTTGTGATTGTGTGTTATGCATTTGCATACAAAGTGCAAATAGGCTGATGCAGAATACGTAAAGAGTCAGTCACAATATCGCAAGAAGAAAGTGTGCCGATCCGTGTTCAAAACTTTCCCTAACTGTCAAATACGTACGTAATGACGCCTAATTTGTTCCTACAGTGACAATATAACTTTTTAAAAACACATCGCTGTCCTTTGGTAGATTGTAAAATTCTCTCCTAATATAAAAAAGCGTTACAAATAAACGTTTTGTATAATATGAATTGAACCTTTTTATTGTGTAAAGTAAATGAAATTCTGTATAAGTTTCTGCTTTAATAAAACGTTTTGAAAATACAGCAAAATAAGTAAAAATAATAATAATATGTCAAACATTGAATAAATGATAAACTGGTTGAATATCGAGTCGAAATCGTTTATTTAGTGCAACGTTTCGGCAACTAATTCATTGCCCTTATTAACGGTTAAACTTCTTTGGCTCGATACTCAACAGTTTTATCATTTATTCAATACTTATTTCGACTGTTCAAACAAACATAAATTGCAATATGCCAAATCGTTAGCGTTCTTGAAAAAAGTTGAAAAACGTTTTTTTGCACCTACTTAGCATGTAAATCATACAGAGTACTACGACAAACACTTCAGTAAATTAGACAAACAGCATAATATGTCAACTAAACAGTATAATATATCAAACAAATTATACAGTATTTCAAACCGCACTTTGTGTGCCAAACGAACAGGATTTGTCGAATAAACAGGACAGTGCGTCCAACAAAAGAAAAAAAAACATCACTCTAGTTTGTAACTTCTTGTTTGCTAGATTGTAATTTTATAATAATACCCTCTGATGATGATGACATGGTCATCGAAATGTACATAAGGGTTTAATCTTAAGTAACTTGTTTTATTTATTTTTGATTATTTTTTGTGGTATGGGTTTATTTCCAATATTTTCATTGTAGTAGTACAGTACAGTAACAAATAAATAAAAATACCTCAGAATTACAAAATATGTTTTAATGTCGCCAGGCAGTTTCAGCAACTACATTGCCATCATCAGTAACGAACATATTGTAATGTTCGTCACTAAAGATGGCGATATGTCCGACGACATTCAAGATATTTTTGTGACAATTTTTAAGGTTTTTTATGTATAAAATCTTTAAAGCCAAGCTCTAAACCAAATTATATTTTTTTACTCTTTATACGTTTTATAAACCTTTAAAGCATTGTAAAAACCATAATGACTAAGACGAAATCTCTGAATATTGTTATATTGTAACAAGGTAATAAAGGATATTTTGTTTTGAGGGCTTAAAATAGGGTAAGTCGAGGAGAGATGGGCACAGGACGTAATTCCGTGATCTGATACCGACATCCCTGTTACCCAGTTGTTTACCCAGTTTACAGTGTACGGTAGTAACGTCCCGTAAAGGTTGTAAAGTTTTTGTGGATAGTGGTGGTGTAGCAAATAAAACAGTTTATGCAGACCTTTGAAATTATAACATGTATTAAGGTATGTGGGCACCAACATTGTTCACGTATGAGTTTCGGGGCAATATCCGATGTACCATACCTTTAAGAATATTCATAACCTCAAATAATTTCCATAAGTTCACGTTGGCGGAAACTTCTAAGGTGTCCAACTCTCCTCGACATTCAGGGATGACCATACCTGGACTTCTGCAGTTCTGTCGCATTTGTCGGTTTAACCTTCGAGCGAGCACGTATCCGCAACATTTAAACAAATTACTTAACCGTCGAGTGGGCCTATAAATAACTTAATTGTCGAACAGAGGAAGTTACGCACAAAAAGGCTCCAAAGGAGTTGCCTCTGAATAAATAGTTCTCAGAGCGCGGGGAAACGGCGACTGTAGTCGCGTTTTGCAACGCTGAGGGAGTCTTTATTCCAATGGCTATCATGAAACGTGTCAATAAGAAACAAAAATGGGAAGATGGAGTGCCACCTGGATCTAAAATTTTAAAGTCGTAGAAATCAACCTACGTCAACCCAGAACTTTTTTATATTTCGTTGTGAGATTGTTTTGTGCCAAGAAAACTAAAGGGTTAAAGTACTTCTAGATGGTCATGATTCACACTACAATTCAGTGAGTGTTAGAATTTGTCGAAGAAAATGACATGGTGTTCTTTTCCTTACCTAGTCATACCACGCATTGCCTACAACCTCTAGAGTCTAGACAGAGCGTGTTTCAAATCTCTCAAATGTTGTATCTATAAAGCCGTGAATTGGTGGCAAAGACTGAACGCTGACCATAGAGTTTCAAGGTTACGGTTTGGACAGCTGCTCAGTGATGTATGGGGCGAGTCAGCTATTGCTGAAAATGCTATCTCAGTATTTCCCGCCACTGGCATTTTTCCTTCAACGCAGACGTGCCTGAGTATCGAAAAGACTGAAAAAACGTCAAGAAACTACAAAATATTGCGAGTAACATATTTTCTCTCCCATATGTTTTTGTGTTTGATTAAATTTTAGCCTAGTTATACTTCTGTACCTTTATACTTATATTTTTGTAATTTTTATAACAATTTGGTTTATTTCCTAGGCTAATAATATTTTTGTAATTTTTATAACAATTTGGTTTATTTCCTAGGCTAATAATATTTTTGTAATTTTTATAACAATTTGGTTTATTTCCTAGGCTAATAATATTTTTGTAACTTTTATAATTATATTTTTGTAATTACTAATACACTTTATGTCTGCAAAAATGATTTTTGTTTACTTTGCAGCCTTACTTTACCTCCTAAGTCCAGGTGACCATCTATCCTAAGCTTAGGAGAGACGCCATTTTGCAATTTTTTTTCAAAGCGCGATTAAAAAAAATGTATGAACCCTATATACCATAAAATCTTAAATCTATATTAACAATGCGACTAAATCATATTTTTCAAATTAATTATGTGAAAATTCACAATTTTATTAAGTTCTACATAAATGTGGACATCTCTCCTCAACTTACCCTACATATGAAGGCGATCAAAAGGTTAATACGAGAATAGCCATTCAAAATATCCTGGTACGGAGGCTAAATTATATATGGTTGAAACAGGTTTGTTGTGAAGTAATATAGAAGGCCGACTGCGCTAATCGTTGATAGCACTTGAAATGAGGGGTGCTAATACAGTAATCAGAATGAAGCGCAAAGAAAAAATGGGCGGGTAAAAGTACATTAGTCCCTCGTTATTCGGGGGGGGGGGGTTCGGTATTCGCGGTTTCGCTTATCCGCGGTTGGCAAACCTCATTATTCGGGGGTTCGGTATTCGCGGTTTCGCTTATACGCGGTTGGCAAACCTCATTATTCGGGGGTTCGGTATTCGCGGTTTCGCTTATCCGCGGTTGGCAAACCTCATTATTCGGGGGTTCGGTATTCGCGGTTTCGCTTATACGCGGTTCCCAAACCTCATTATTCGGGGATTCGGTATTCGCGGTTTCGCTTATCCGCGGTTGGCAAACCTCATTATTCGGCGATTCGGTATTCGCAGTTTCGCTTATCCGCGGTTGGCAAACGTCATTATTCGGGGGTTTGGTATTCGCGTGTCCGCGGTTGGCAAACCTCATTATTCGGGGGTTCGGTATTCACGGTTGGCAAACCTCATTATTCGGGGAGTTCGGTATTCGCGGTTGGCAAAATTACGGGATATAACGCTTATATATGTATCTCATTTGAAACGAAAAGGCAAGAATACAGTAGTTATATAATGCAGGTCGTAGAATCTGTTCTCGTCTTATTTACTTTGTACAGTACTGTAGTTGCTTATTACAAAGGAATCAGATTATTCTCCAAACATCCGTTATACTGTACACTACTAGGCCTACTACTCGAATCGTAGGCATTCCTGATTTATAACGAGTGGCGTTATCGTAACTGACAAACAACGACGAGTCAATCCGGCGCCCGCTTCCAAGTCCATACATAAATTTAGCATCACTTCTGTTTACTTAATGCTAATTTAATAGTTTTCGAAATCCAAACATTGATAATCGTATCCGGCGCTCGTAACTAACTTGGATTTTGTTTTCCCGTCAGTTATTAAACAGGTGTCACTTTCCCTTATCGTGTCTGCTAGTTTTGGACGTTTCCAAGTTTTGGCGTCTACTTGGAGTTTAGTTTTAGCGTCCTAAGTGTTTGGTTCGGATTGAAAGAAAACGTAAATAATCAATAAAAATATGTATGTAATTATCTAGTATGTAAATATACCATACTGCATTAAAGCTGTAAGTAATGTTTAACATTTTGTATGTAGAACGTAACCCTCCCCTTTACATATACAGTTGGTTACAATATTCGCAGTAAGTTCGTGGAACGTGGGAATAATGAGGGAATAACTGTAATGAAACTGAAGTAAATGGAAATAAATTAACCAAATAAACGAATGAAAACAATTTTTTTGTCCAAAACTTTTTGATGCACTAGACTTATAGAATCAGTTTATATGGTACAGCTCCATTACCTTATCTTACGCCTTTCAAAGCTGTTGATTTTTTAGGATTTATTTTATAGGGGAACAGAGTATAGTGTTTAAATGAAATATAGCCTATATCGTGCTAAATTCGTGTTTGTTTTGTCGTGGAATATTCTGTCACATAAGTAATTTTTATAAAGATTTGTGGTTACGATTCGGGTTTGTGGTTACTAAAATTCATTTCCATTGTTTTTATTCTTATACATAAGTACCAAAATTTTTTTTGAAATTATTTATTCATCAATTTTTATAATTAACTACCTCCTATTAACAAATTCTATCAGAACAGTCAACTAAATTATAAGTAAAATCTATTATCCTTCGATACAGGTTTATTTTATTTTCTATATCTTGAAATGAACGAAAGTTGTTGAATTTTAAAAGGTTTGTGTTGATATATATTTACAGCGCGGTTGCTGTATTTTTTTGCGAAATAATTGTCATATTTTAAAATATTTTTGAAGTAAATATGATGATGGATCTAGTAGAGTCCAGACGATGAAATTTGGCTCTTGGAGCAGTGGAACACACTTTCACTTCCTCCACTCACTCAGCATTTGTTTATATAGATTATTTTTAGGTCGACTTGTTTACTTACACAGGGAGGTGAAGTTGTCAAGTGTAGTTATTCTGGATTTAAACAGTTTCGTTTATTGCTTGTAACAATGCGCAAGTAGGCCTATATATTCTCTTGTAACCGTAAGTATTTTTGTAGAGTAACAACTTCATTTATTTTTGTATATTATTTTCTGTATTATTTATTTATTATTCTTATTACTTTATGAGATGCTCATTATTTTTAAATCAATTTTGACATTCGAAATTTGGTGTTCTAAGAGTAGGATAATGTGCTAATATTTTAAACAAAATTTGAACAAGATAATGAGAGGTTATAAAAAATAAAATCTATAATTTTGATAGGGATGTCGAACATTTTGAAGTCTTGCGCTAACAGCCTTTGCCTTTTGGGTTCGGGGGCAGTGTTATGATTAAACATTAAATGATTTGTTATTACTATTATTGATAATAATTGAGTAGTTTCAAGTAATAGGTAATTGACAACTATTGTAAGTTGTCTAATGCGTCATCTAGATGTGCAAGTCAGGCTGGATAGGTTTTCATTACTGATGTTCAAAGATGAAAAAGATTTGACACATATAGTTTACGATTAACCAAAATACAAATATTTCACGACAATACAACACAAACTATGGATTTATCCCTGTCAACCAAAACTCGTACGATAAAAGTAGAGTAGAAAGATTTCAAAAATATTTGGAAGATTTATAAATTTACTTGATTAAGAGTACGATTTTTAAAGTTTTACAATTCGAAGCCCCAAGTTTACAACATCAACAGAAGCTAATGGATTTTTGTCATTAAGTCAAGAAAATTGACAATACTTGTCAACTTCAGATAGTTGTTTCCAAATGTACAAAAGACAAATTGTTACACACAGCCATCTACACTATAAGCTGTAATCTGTATTTTAAACTGAATCTGCGAGGTTTCTCTTTATTCGTGCAACCTATAGTTTTAGTTATTTTTTAAAACATTAACTGAACCTAACAATACTGATATGACACGATCTTTCCATTGTAGTTTTATGTTGCAACTCATTTAATATTTAGCAACAAAGTTAGATTTAACAACTTGTTATAAAGTCGATGATATGATTTAATAAATTCCGGCAGAGTTCATTCAGAAGACTAGAAAATCGTTCCAATGTTTTCCCATTAATAAGCCATTTTACGAGACATCAGAAGTATTTAAAAGAGCTTTAAACAAACTATGTCGGGTAGAAGATAATCTGATGTCGTTTACAAAACTCTTGAGTAAAGCACCTTGGTGAATGCGCTATCTGGCAAACAATGCAGTGTGAAAAACAAATTTTTTAAAATTAATTTTTTCATCGCAAAACTTATAGATATTGCTTTATAGTTATAGAAAATTTTGAAATAGGGTTGTTGAGGTAATTAGCAAATATAATTAGTAGCCGACATTAAAAATTTCTTCTTCCTTAGGGCGTTTAAGAAAAAGAGCCAGCTAAAGAAATTTCAACTTATTGAAAAATTTCCAAATGACATTTTTCTAAATAAACACACTTCAATATGTGTGCCTGTGTTTCATGTAATTAAAAGTCGTGTTTAGAGGAAATTTCATACCATTATATAGGCCCATCTGTTTTGACACATCGGTTTAAGAAACACGGTAATTCAATATTTTTGCTAGTAGACAAATTTTATCAAGGTTGCGTTTGTGCCAACGAGATTCAGAGGCATTTGCTATTTATTCTTCTACTTCCTAAGTGAAAAGGTTCTTTTGCTTAGTTAACTCGTGCTCTTTTTTATAATGAGCAATTATTTAAATATTTTTCTGGTGGATAATTTTTTTAAAATTATAAGTCGCACTGTGAATGCCTTTTCAAGTTTTTTAAAGTTTTATTCACGCTTTTTATCAGAATTTACATGATTTCACCCTTACGTATCTGATTATTTGTATTATAATAACGTTCAATCAAGAATTGATATTCGTTGTTTAGGCATCATAATACGAAACTTATAAAACACAGATGAATAACCCGCTCAGTGACACATCTCGTCACTACATAACCTCAAAACCGATTTTCAAAGAATTCTAAAATGCCAGTTCCTTGAAAGTGAAGACATATTTTGTTGTATCAAAAGAAAAGTGTTTGACATTCATCCTTACTGGCATTCTTATATAGGAGAGATACTGCTCCTTCTTGGAATCCAGATTAGGTTTACTGTGAGAAGTTTTAACGTGAAGGGGCGAAAAGTACATCACTCTCATAGTTATTTCGCTAGAAATAAAATACTATGATATGATTGTTAATTTATTTTAACATAATAATTTATCTTATTCATTTTTTTAATGATATAATTCTATTTTATTTTAAGAAATAAATTGTCCGCCTTTAGAATTATTAAGTTGAACTAATATTAGTAGAAAAGATTATGGTAGGTATTGTCAACTTATCTATTAATAAATATTGTTGGTATTGATATTAAGTTGCATTTTTTGCAATTTCTCAAATTAGATATTTCAATTAACTATTGTTAATCCTTTTCTTTTATAAATAAATAAAAAATTGGCGATGTTGTTGAAAAATTAATTAATAAAATGTAACTTAATTTTTTCTTTATAAATTCAACAATCAAGTTGTTTATAACATTTCTTGTTAGCAGTTGGTATCCCTGTTGACCAATCGTTCGTGCACATCCTAATTACAAACCCGATTGAACCTCACTACGTGTGTCGGTTATCGCGTACTTTTACACAACATAAATCTTGTATTATAAAATATGCTAATACTGACTTTTGAACCTTCCGCCTATTGTTTTAGAACTATAACAATCAACAAGTTTTTCCCTATCTCGTTTACGGCTGAACAAAATGTTGTAGAAAAATGATAAATCCTATTAGGCCCCTACTTCCTTGCACACCTAAAAAGTATCTTATTTTAAACTACAAATCGAACATTACTTTTGTGTTTGAATATTTTGTATTGGGTATTATTTTATTCATATTTTTATTGCGTATGGAACACCTTATCCAGTAAAAAGGTTTTTATTGCTATTCTAGAGGTAAAAAATCCCATTTTTCATCAGAATTTCAGTAATTTCAAAAATTATAAAATTTGGAAAACTGGTATTCACTTTTGGCCTAGCAATTTCCAATTCAGAATCGGAGTATTTGAAAATAACATTGAAAACGTATAAAATATTAGATAGAAATTTAAATAAATACGAAATTAAGGTTTTCAATGAGAAAAAATCTTATAAAATAAGAAAACTGTAAGGGATACTACTATAACTTTTTGGTCACCTAGCTTTGTTTTTACTAGAAACAAGAGGTCAAATCCACCCTTTCATTCAATAAAATACATTTCGAGGCGCCCTTAGAAAATCCGTCAAAACTATTATATTATAATAAATAATAATTCTCTTTATTCATAATAAAATGCATTTAATGAATTAAGAAAATAACTAAATTGTTTGTTAGGATATAAAGTCACCATAAATTGAAAAGAAACACGAGTTTTTTATCGAAATTCTTTAGTAAAATTCCATCTTAGTCGGATTGGATTTTATGCTTAGGAATTAAAAAGAAATTTGTAATGTATGGGTAAATGCATAAACGTTTTAAAAACAAAACAAGAAGCTAAACTGAGATGAGTAATTTTTAACTTTAGTTATTCATTAGACCTGCTTAGACTTGAAGTGGATCTTGCACCATAGCAAAACTTCGAGTGACCCCATTACAAGCAATTGAAAGGGATGGGGTGTTTAAAACTTGAATTTGTGTCGTAGGGTGGAGAGATGTGAAATTGTCTCTGAAAGAACAATAGAGAATACTTACTCCAAAAATAAAAGGACAGAAGAAAGTTTGGTGTGAACATGCAATGGAATGGTGGTGTTAAGTTAACACATAGTTGAACGTAAAACAGTAGCTTAAAGAGATATAGATTATTTAGAGGCCACGGCCACATATTATGTTATTTTAGGTATATCAACTCGAATATTCTTCCTCGTGAAGAATAGAAAAGGGTTGTTAATACGTAATACAGATGGTATTAAATTAAAGCATAACTGCCCTAGTCTGAGATAAAAGCCACAATTACCGCTCGCGTGTGTAGGTTCTTACCTGAAATCTGGTACCTTTTCTGGTATCCTTCAGGTTGTCTTACTGCTCTTTGTCGGGTACGTAGAGATATTTTCTCGTGATACTAAGATGCAGCTTGAAGGAAAGTCAAATAGAAGAGTTACTGAGGAGGTAATACAGTTATACAGACTTTTTAAGGTTTTTTTACAGTATAACACCAAAACCAGGTGTGTTAGTCAATTGAATAAATTAATATGAATTTTCAATGCTTTAAAGTTTCTTTTGATACAGTATATGCGGCATTGTTTTGTGGAAAAGTAATAAAGATGGTGAAAAAAACGAGAATGGTGTCCTGGAGTACTTGTCTTCCGACTCTACCTTCTTGTCAGAGATATACACTTCATTCCGAATTATCTCCAGCCTAGCATATGAAACCCCTCGTCACGAGTCCAAACTCGTGACTCCCATACCATGCCAGCTGTCTTCCGACTCTACCTTCTTGTCAGAGATATACACTTCATTCCGAATTATCTCCAGCCTAGCATATGAAACCCCTCGTTACGAGTCCAAACTCGTGACTCCCATACCATGCCCGCTGTCTTCCGACTCTACCTCCTTGCAGAGATATACACTTCATTCGGAATTATTTCCAGTCTAGCATATGAAACCCCTCATCACGAGTACAAACTCGTGACTCCCATACCATGCCCGCTGTCTTCCGACTCTACCTTCTTGTCAGAGATATACACTTCATTCCGAATTATCTCCAGCCTAGCATATGAAACCCCTCGTCACGAGTCCAAACTCGTGACTCCCATACCATGCCCGCTGTCTTCCGACTCTACCTCCTTGCAGAGATATACACTTCATTCGGAATTATTTCCAGTCTAGCATATGAAACCCCTCATCACGAGTACAAACTCGTGACTCCCATACCATGCCAGCTTCCTATAAGGCCTGAATTGGAGACCTCTGGAACGAAACGAACTTCATCCAGGCACAGCGGTTCGGTCGCTTTTCCTGAACGTCTCGGAACCAGTGAAACCTTCTGAACGGCCAGGTTTCCTTACCTCGATTCAATACCCCGTCTGGTTAGTTCAGTCCAGGTAGTGCAGTCTGACCTTTATTTACTCTCGGTCCGCCTTACCTAAAGGTCCGACCCTCAGACTCGAGACTTGGTCCTAGGTGGGGATAAACCCAACCCATTAAGCTTGGGAGCATACATCCTGTGCAATCATTTCCTTTTAAAAATCAATGGATCGGGTAGTTTACCTCAAACAAGAGTTTTCTTTACCGGGGCCATCCCACGACCTTCAAAGAATAAATTTTAATGAGGTAGCCTGTTATATGGTGCTAGTGAAGGTTACGTTTGTATTTTTGTTATGGGCATTGGTGTTTATGACGAAAATAGTAATCAGAAATATTCCCATTTGTGTTTAATATCTTCCCATAAATCTTCTGCTTACAATAAATTTGATATTATTAAAGCTCGGCCATACTATGAGTATTAACTCTAAAATAAATTCTAGTTGCGAACAATTTATTATTGTGATGAAATATTGAGTGCTTGCAGAACGTAGGTGTAGGGAATTGCAATTAATACAAACAAAAAATTTCAAGTCAATTCCTACGTAGGCCAACAAAGAAAAATTTTATTTTATTTACTTTTTATTAAATAATTACAGTTAATATAAATAAATCAACATCACCTATGAGTTAAAACAGCTGTTCTACCACATAACCTATAACATTTAATCAGCTGTTTTATGAAATCATATGTTATCACTTATTTTAAGCCAAATGGGACGAATTAACAATATTGCATACCTTGCCCCTTTTGAGAAAAGATTTACTGTTATGTAAAACTAAAAATCTCATTATTAAATTTAATTGAAAAATTAATATTAAAAAACTGTATCAACATCAAGTGTCATCCACTACAAGTTTAAATAAGTGTATTTGAACCTGACTGGATGAATAAAAAGTATTTTTAACAACTATTTAAAATTTAAACGATATATATAAGGAGCGTGTGTACTAACAGAAGGAATTGAAAAAAATCGTTAGCTTAGGTCGAATAGACCTGTTACAGCAAGAAACTCCAGTTGAAGGTGCATTCGAACAATCGAGCTCTGTTATTGCAGCCTGTAACCTCGTCAGATTATCATTTACCAAGTCGCGGCGTTAATAAGCGCTAAATAGAGTTACAAGGTCTCTGAAGATCCACCCACCCGCCATTAAGCGACACCCTGTGTCACTTTAAATATGTCGCTTCAGTTTCATACTGCCTTCATCACACAATCAACGGAATTCGTATCCAAACAATTTCTCATCTCAAGGTCGCATGTCCGCGAAGTTCTGGAAAAACCGTAAAACTAAATCACAAATATTTCAACGAATTCTTATAGCTCAAGTCTTGAAGGAATTTAGATTTGGGTAATGTCAAGGATTGCTGGATTAAAATCTATTTTTTCTTGACGCAAATCTCAAGTCTACTCATAAACTGTTTTAAAAGTAGTTTCTCGTGTTAAAAGAACAGCACAAAAAGTAATCCTTGAATCATTACCTAATATTTCCATAACAGGGTTAGTTGAATCTAGAACGTTTAGGTTAGATGTCGAGTGATCTACAAAATGTACAACCTTCGTTAAGATGGGAATGCTTGTACGCATTTAACCCATATACAAAATAAAGTTATATAGTCTATTATTAAAAAAAAAAAAAAACATCAATTAGAAACTGTTCATAACAGGTTTATGTAATTAGTTTCCGTTGAAAGTGAAATGTAAAAATGTATAAATTGTGACACAAATTTCCATAAGGGTAGCAAAGAAAAAGGTTTCCCGTGTGTAATTTACAGAACATCTGTGAGTATTAATGCCAGACTACATCTGGCAAAGCTTAATCAGTGGACTTTGACCCTTATTAAGCAACTCTGTCAACATCATAACGTTTTATACTAACTTGGGGTCATCGCCGGAATATTCAAGATAAGAAAGTGTCATGCAGGCGTCAGCAGCCGGAAGCACGTGACAAAATATTTTATACACAAGTACAACGAGGTCAACTACTGCCATGGTATTTTAATTTATTGTCTAAAGGAACATTTTATCTGTGACAGACACGTACCTAACCTAAGAACAGTCTCCATCTTGATCTGGCAAGCTTGTGTTATTGGTTGTAAAATGTATACAAACCTATTTAGAATCAATATGAATATTTTCATTGCCAGTACAATCGGAGTCATCACGGATTCAAACCAAATCGCTATAAGCTCTAATTTTACGCGAATAATAAAATGAGAAATACATAGACTATTTAAATACACAGTGTATATGATATTAATAATCTAAACAGAGGCAGAAGTAATATCTCATCAGGAAAACCCTCGCACCTAACAAGGTAGATTATTTTTTTTTAAATTAAAAGATAAAACAAAGGTATGATAATATCTATCAAGAAAGGGCAACGCAATCTTGATTATGTATTATCTTCAAAAGCAGCTAAAACTTTACTACAAGTAAAGTGCCATTGACACCTGTCAATCTGTGAATAGCTATGAGTAAAACAATCAAGGATGCCGTCCAAAGATAAGGTCTCATTCGTTCCGATTGTATAGGTTACTCGTCCTCACATGGGCCTCTGTTTACATCACACTTCTGGTAAAACCCTGCAACAATTGAATTATGAGCTACATGATTTCATACACCACTGGTAAAACCCTGCAACAATTGAATTATGAGCTACATAATTTCATACACCACTGGTAAAACCCTGCAACAATTGAATTATGAGCTACATAATTTCATACACCACTGGTAAAACCCTGCAACAATTGAATTATGAGCTACATGATTTCATACACCACTGGTAAAACCCTGCAACAATTGAATTATGAGCTACATAATTTCATACACCACTGGTAAAACCCTGCAACAATTGAATTATGAGCTACATAATTTCATACACCACTGGTAAAACCCTGAAACAATTGAATTATGAGCCACATGATTTCATACACCAAACGGATCCATCCATGTATTGTTTGAATGTTCCTCTTTGAATTATAAATCTTCAGTTTTAGTTAAAGTTTTAACTAAAGAAGTTTTACTTCTTAGTCTTCACTATTTGCATTGGCGATGGCTACTAGATTTAGTTTTTCTATCCTTTTAATATAAATATAATTAATCATTTTTGTAATCAAATTCCATTTTCACGGACAAATTACATTTGTAACGGAAATTCATGTACGTTGGGTGGAACTAGTTTCGTTATTTGTAAGTAGAAATGTTTCAATAGGAACAATTTGCCATCATCACAGAAAGAAATGTTCTTTTAATAATATTTTTTTGTAATTTAATTTCTAGTTATTTTAACGTTACTGGTGTTTCTACGAACTTTTAGTTCCCAGCCATGACCAAAATAACAGTTTTACTGTTCTGATGATAAACTCGGACAAATTTAAAGATTACTGGAAAATTAATTTTGCATTAAAACTGTAATAGATTTTAGTAAAATGTGAACAGAAAGAAAGTAGAGTATTTTCTTTAAAATAAATTTCGTTATTTTGTATAAAAGTTCATTGCTCAAACACTAAATTGTATTGTAAACTAAAATTCAGACCTACACACTTTGATACAGGTGTTGAAATACCATGTTCACATACGTTTAAATACTAAATATTGCTGTCTTTATTTCAAAATCAGTCATTTTTTAAAATAATTTTCAGGCTTTTAATGCTATCTTTTAATCTTAAATAAACATTTAATATTTTATGATTTTGTTTATGAAATAAACCACAAAATCTAAATGTCTCTTTATGTTTTGAATCTATACAAAATTTTATTAGTTGCTAATTAGCTCGAATTTTTACAAGAATTGGTTTTATTAGTTACACACTCTAATTAGTATTATACCTGCTTAAAATCATAATCACGAACACATTTCTTACTCTACTAATTTATTTATCACTTTATTTTTCCACTTAATCAGAATTTTAGTAGAAAATTCCAAGACTTGCAGTTTACTATGTTGTGTGTTCCGTTAATGTAGTTTTATCCTTTTGGCCTTTAGAGAGGTAGGTAACAACACAAGCGATGAATGCTGACCTCAAAAGTGGATCTGTTTAGATCAAACAGAACTGTCAACAAAAACTGTAGTGGCTCATGAGCTACCACAACCCCGCCCCCTTATTTCTCTTACCGTTTCCATGGATACGTAGTATGACGTCACGTATCTTCTTCCTACTATAATGAGACAAATGTGACGTCAGAAGTTACCATGGTAACCTGGGGGTGGGAGAAAGGCCACTTGCGCATGGTGCAAAATATTTCCAAATTATTAGATTAATTTTTACTGTGGTATTCCACTATCCTTTTACCAACTGGAACTAGACCTTGTAGTTGTACATTGTGTACAGCCAACTATGGATTCATTGCTTGATATAAATTCTTATTACGTAACGTTCACGCTAATTATTTTTACACATTTTTATTTTATAATATAAATTACATAAAATTCATAATTTTTTATAAATCGTGTTTTAAATTTATTTTGCTATAAACGCGTACGTTTTTAAAACAATTTCGCTAAACAAAAAGTAATAATTTTATTATTTAGTGGTTTTAAATTATTTTTAACAGTATTTCCTGTTTTAAAAATATTATTTTGAAAATAATAGCTTACAAAAATATTGAGCTGAAATGACATTATTTCATTGAATGAAAAATACTTGAATGTACATTTTTGAGTATTGTGATATATATTATAGATAAATAATATTGTTTAAATAATATAATACAAAATAAAAATTATTTCCACCTTCTGGAACAGGTCCCTCATGTTGGGCTTGAAATGCGGTATTAATCAACTATCAACAAAAAAAGTAAAATATATATTTTTATTATACTAAGAACTTCATTGTTTTAATTTGGATGCTAATTTTTAAAAGGTACACATTTTATTAATTTGGTTTTTGTTAACATAAATTTTGCACATAGGCTGTAGGTATGTAAACAAACCTGAATATAGTTTGCTGAATTCTAATATACTGTAGGAAAACCCAAAACTATTAAAATAAGTTACACACACACGCGCGCGCGCGCGCGCGCGCACACACACACACACACACACACACACACATTCACACACACACACACACACACATTCACACACACACACACACACATGCGTTCGCTGTTGCTATAATTACAATTAGTTACATATAAAACTTTCTAACAGGAAAAGAAATGGTATTAAAGTTTCCTCCCTTTGAATAGTGAATCATTCTAGCAAAAAATGGGAACATTTAAAATAATGCAGTCGTGTTATAAAAATTGAAATTTCTTTCACACATTAACTTAAGTTTTTGAATTTTTATTAACAAATTGGTGTATTTGTGATGGTATTTTAGTATAGTACTTACATAATTTTCTTTCATATTTTACGGACACCTATATCCATGCATTTTTTTAAATGAAGTAATATCTGATACCTTAATTCAATAACAAACAAGTCTGATATGAAATAAAGTAAAATACCTAGATTTGATTTACGTGAGTTAAAATGAACTAACAAAATTTCGTAAGTAAAATATACATGACAAATTTTATAAGTGGATTGTTATATAGATTTATGTTTCATATAGCTTTTAATTCTATCTTCAATTTTCTGTTTTTCACCCCATTGTTTGTGTATGATTAAGGTGCCTCAACATAGTCAACAATACGGAGGAAGCTATGGTCAGCAGAGAAGTCATGGACCAATGGGTGGACCTACTTCTATGGGTCCCATGAACGGGATGAATCCAATGAACTCAATGAGTGGAATGGGAATGATGAGTCAAGGATCCACACCCATGCATGGGATCATGATGTCTGGCGGGATGGGACCAGGGATGGGAAAGATGGGAATGCAGGTAAGAAGGAAACCCCTTATACATTGATTGATAACGTCACTGATGTTTCAAAGAAAGGAAACTTTGTACGTTTTTGAGGTTCTAAAAAATTTGAAATAAACTTAAAATTGACATTATTTTATGGATTTACTGAGTGTAATATTTTTAATTGTACTATGTAATAATCATTAGTGTTTCAAGTATGCTATTAGGAAATGTAGGAATTGAGTGACATCGTGACTGTTTTAAAGCTGGCCGATTTTAAATAATGTATTTAAACAGTGTTTGCGATTCTATTAACTTTATTCCTTTTTATATTTTGCTCTAGTTTGTTTGTAAATTTCTTATTGTTTAAGCAAATGTGAGACATTCTTTATGTGGTTTATTTCTAACTTGTTTAGGGATTTATGTAACACTTTAGCCTGGTTCTATAATGTTGTTAGCATAATAAGCAGCTAAATTATCAATTCAGTGTATATGTTCATTATATCTTTGTGGCAAACTGCATGCTGTTTACCCTACGTTTACAGTCTATAAATTAACTAGTGTATAACTGGTAGTTGGAATTCTTATTTTATACTGGATAAAAATTACATATAGGCCTACTTTTTAACAAATTTTTGAAACATTTCTCACCTCTCGATTTTAAAATGCTTTCTGAGGGGACAAACCTAGAATTTGTTCTTAATTGGTTAATGTAATCAAAAATATTGTTTTAGTAAGTTTAAAAAAATAACATACACATTTTAAGTGTATGTAAGCAATTTAGATTACAAGGTTTTGATCTAAATCAAACCACAAGTATAACTATCAAAAGCTTTTGTTTCAAATTTTGTTTGTTGCTTGGATAAAACTAGAAACTGCATAACTAGAAACTTGGAGCCTGTACTTTGAGCACCTCCAAACTGGATAGGGGTAAGAAGTAAACAAAACTTTAGCTTATTAACTGTTACCTTCATTTTATGAACCCTGTATCTAAGATTTCTTTAAACTTTATATTGTTACATTATTTCAAAACTATTTATATTTAAAAAACAGTCAAATTATTTATTGTTTTTTCTACGTTTAAAATTAAATTTTAATAATGAACACACATTAACATAATATTTTTACAGCAAAAAAATCATGAAATGTACTGTTTATTGTGTGTTTTACATCAATATCAAAATTTCTAAATTGAAAATGATTTAGTTAAGGTTATTGTTTTCTCTAGGCATTGTTGAACATATTTTACTGGAATATTGTCATTGTATTGACCAAAGGTTTAAAATTAGGCTTTTATTTATAAAATAGATATTTTGTACTTGATTTTCATTACTCTCAAGATTATTGTGACATGTCTAGTTAGATATGCTTTTTAAGGAACTCCGTTTTTTAAATGTTTTTGCCCAAATACCTACGTTTTTTGTCAGTTTTGGAGAAAGAAGATAATTTTTTCGTGGGTAAAATGTATGTAATAAAGTAAACAAACGCCTAATCAAGTATTAACAACAAAATGAATGAAAAATAACCTTAGTTGGTGGGTAGAACCTCCATGCAGCGCCAAAGAGGTGGAATTGCGCGGAATCAACTATCAATTGATTAAAAAAAGTACCTTCCGTCGCAAAGAAAAAATTAACCACATATCAAAATAGATTTAAAACATGCTAGGGAATGTTCTCATACCCTTGTTTGCCTAAACTACAAACAGCTATTTTGGGGAAAAAACTTGAAAAACTTGAGTTCTCTAAACTGTATATTACCAACACCTGGTTTTACTGCATCAGGTTTTAAAATGTATGAAAGGTTTTTGACTGCACTGAAAATAATTGCCAGAGACGAAACGTTTTTGACTGTACTAAACAATCAAAAGTAAAGTATAATTATTGTAAATACTAAGGATGATTGGCTAGTGCAGTTGGAATTGATTGGTTCCTTAATTTTTATTTGGGTCTCTTTTAATTTTTCTTTATTACAAGCTCATGCAAGTGATTAAAATACAAAGTTTAAAATTTCTATTGAATTTCTATTAAATTTAAATAGGTCACTAATAAAGATATTTTGTTACAGGGGCCTGGCCCACAGGTATATCCTAGGAGGCTATCTCCCTATCCAAACCCTGGTATGCACATGACACAGAAAAGACAACAGGCCTATCCTAATTCTGTGCCAAACCCTAACATGCAACCTGGATTTCCTCCTTCAGGACCACAAGTAAATTTTCATTAGTATTAAAATAATTATAGATGTTCAATGTACTGCAAAGTACTGACAGTCTAGAGCTAAATTTATCAATATTTAATGTATTAGTAAAATATTATTTTAGGAGGTAATAAGTTGATTGTTCGTAGTTTATCATTTCATAATGTTTAGATATTATTAAAATAATGTTTAAATCATAATTTTTTTAATGACTGTATGTTTGAAGTTTAAAATTACAACTTGAAATTTTCATGTGACTGAATTTATAGTCTGTAGTTGGAGATTTAATAAAGGAAAATTTGATTCTATTTTAAAATAATACTAAAGTAGGTATTATAGTACCATAACACTTCTTTTTCTGATTTTTTTAATTCAAAACATTTTTTATGCATTATTTCACTTCTCGTACTAATTTCCAATTGCATCTCTCTTTAATACAGAAAATAGTGTGTAAATTAACGTGGGGAATTGAAACTATTAGTTATTCTTCAGTTCACTCCTGTTATAAAATTTGAGCCAAGTAGGTGTATAAAAAAAGTTACTTAAAATTAACATCAACCAATAGGAAAGGTTTATTTCATTTTGAGATCACTAAATAGTTAAAACATATTTTGTCATACATATAAACATATTAAAACTCTTCTGTTATAAACTCTGCAGTTCCAACAAGAAGATTATTTTACCCATAAAGAACACCCTGAACTTTCTTGAACATCTATTAGTCATAAACCATAAATGCACAAAAATGAAACCACCTACAAAAAACTCAAAAAGATTAACAGGATTTGCAGACGTGAACAATATGATATATGTACTGTAGAGTCTCGCATATGCGTCATAAACGGGCTACAGTGATGTCGGATAATAGGAAAAATTGGGCAAAATAAAGAGTTTAATTTTTCAAATTTTTTATGCATCAAATTTGTAACATATAGGATAGCAAACACTTTAACTGAGATTTGACTGCTACAGTAAATATTAAAAGTTTTGAATGTACATACTTTAAGAGTGTTTAAAAATTTCCTTGCTGCCAAGTCTCTGCCATCTGTAAAGTGTCATTATGGGGATCCCCGCAGCTTTTTAATGCTCAACATATGCAATAGCGACATTTAAGGCCTTCACTGTATCGTCATGGAATACCTTTGCTAAATTAACAAGTTCTCCATCGTCAATATTGTTGCCACCATTGTTTACAAGATCAACGTCTACTCATTGTCTTCTTGCAACCAAGCTTAATCTTCTTCTATAGCCGCTTCCTCACATCCAGAGATGTGTTGGGCTAAAGAAAGGATACGTTCTTCATTAATTTTTGGATTCTCTTTCTCTTCACTCGGTTGCGTTGGAGAGGTGTCTATCAATAATACTGCTTTTCTTGAAAGATTGTTTTTTTTTAAAAGGATTTGTATTTAGAAATGACAAATTCCTTATTAATTCAATCTTTGAAACATTGATTTTTACTTTTCTAATTATAATAATTTACTGAAATAATATTTCTTGAAATTGCTTTGAATGCTCATGAATTCTTTGTTTTCATTTCTAATCATGACGAGATCCTTTTATAGTTCCCTGATCCATTACTGCAATCCAGAATAGTTACCCCCTTCTTTGCTACATTATTAGCCAGGGGCTGATTTTTCTGTTCAGGGAGCTAGGCTCTTACTAGGCAACAACTTAAAGTTAAGTTTTGTTTCATCACATTTGAAAATTTGGCTGTCAGTCAAGCTTTCTTTTTTTAATAAAGATTTGAAATATTTTACAAAATTCAATCATTTCTTCAAATTTATAAGACATTTTTTCCCCACAAGTGTTTAACTGGCAGATTTGATAACACTTTTTTCAGCGATCAAGCCACCCAACTCTTGATGTGAATTCTGTGTCACCTTCATTAAATTAATTTGAAAAACCAAAGCTTTCTTCTGCAGGGTCCAGAAATAGGAACACCTTCACCTCTGAACACGATACACTATAAGTACAAATCCTCGCTTACTTTTTGGTATTCACAATCTTTCATTGTTTCTCTATCCTTTAATGCACTAACAGTCACTCTTGAAGAACACTATTTTCCTATTTCCAATCCTTTTTTCCAGTCTCTTACTATTACCTGCCTATAACTACAGTTATCAGGAACCTTCTACATTGTCTCTCCTTTGTTGAGTCGTTATTGACTTGAGTTTTCATTGCATTGATACAGTCTCCTTCTTTCTTTTTGTTGCTGTAATATCTATTTAATCCATAAATATATCAATAAAAACAATAACAAAATGATAACAATAACAATTACTCAGAACACAAAAGTAACACATACTCCTTGAAAACAAAATAACGCTCCACAAAATAACACAGTAGTAGACTGATTCTTTGTACGCACTGTTCTGAGCCGAGCCAAGCGATTGAGCTTTGACACTTAAGGCAAAAGCTATGATGGCCAGGCCAGTGTGGCATGACCTGCAAGGCTACATTCTGTCGTGCATCCTCTAGGATAGGGTGCCGGATAAGCAAAACTCTGCTGTATATATATATATATATATATATATATGTATATAAATTTCAAATTACATGTCACATACCTACTTAATTACTTTAACAAATTTCCCCCACATTTTTTTTCAGATACAGTAAACTCCCGATTATCTGTGGAATAGGGTGGTCCGGCAACGTCGGATAACGAATTCCCCGGATAATCCGCTTTGAACAAAGAATACGCAAAACGATCGATAATAGATTATTATGCCATAAGCTACACAAATAATGACCTTGGTTAATGCAACTCACAAATAATCTTCAGAGGACAAAATAAATATAGAAAATAACTTAAAATGTCGATGTATTTGATGGATTATAACATGTACATTTATATGTCTAACTATTTACAATACGTACATAAGTATATGTCAAAAGTAAGTATGTATATAGATATGTAATTTCCTTTACACATAATACTTTCACTTTTTAACAAAAAAATCTGTCACTTTCGTCTGTTTTTTTGTGAGCATTGATTTAGCTTTAATGTGCGATCTAAGTTTCTTGAGAACCATCTTGTGCCACGTGTGTCACAAAGACATAAAGATCGATAATGTATATGACAGAGATGGATAATGCATATGCCACGTCCTAGACTATTTATAGCCGAGATTAGCTGACATTTGTTTACAATCTTATGATACACATTAGGTTTTCGGGCGTCCAAGCATTTTGTCATTGTCTCTTATATACAGTAGTCTGCTCGCCTCTTTTATTTCGCTGGCCCGCGTCGGGATGCTTCCCTTTCAATGTAAAAATTAGTACGTACATATTTACATATCTATTCCCTTCATCTTAACTTCTATTAAGCCTTATATGTATTTACGTCGTAATTCACCGTTTATAAATTTAAACACATGAATCTGATTGGAATAAAAATTGGATATTTGTAAAACAATGGCAGACCCTGGATAATCCGCAAACCGGTTAATCCACCCACGGATAATCGGGAGTTTACTGTATATGTACATACTTTACCAATATAGAAATCACATGGAGCTTTCATATGCTTACCCTTATTCAACATCATTTCATTATCAACCAACACCAATTGCAGTTCAAGTTAACAAATAAACACATCTCTCTAAACGCAATTGTTGTTCAAAGTAAAAATAAGTGACACTTTAGGCAAATGTCTGTATATTTTTAAAAGTATTTCAAGTTCAAGATGAATACAAACAATGAATGAAATGTATCATAATCCTAGTGAAATGAATATTTTCCTAAATAACAATTAGTAATTTTTAGTTAATTAAAGCTTAGCTAGTGAGAACTATTATCATAATCCCAGTGAAATGAATATTTTCCTAAATAACAATTAGTAGTTTTTAGTTAATTAAAGCTTAGCTAGTGAGAACTATTCACAAAGGTAAAAGTCAAAATAGTTTACTCAAAATCTACTACTGAGTAGTAGCTAAGCACTGATGAACGCGACATCACCGTCAAAACTAGTTTGTTGCGAACTAGTGTGTTTGTGTATTAAAAACTAATTATTGGTGAGATGTTAAGTAAACTATTTTGACTTTTACCGTTGTGAACAATTAGTAACTTTTTACTTGTCAGTAATATTTTTTTTTTATTTATAAATAAACAGAGCTGTTGTTGAAACTTGTGTAAATGTAGTGTATATTTTAATGTTTCAGTACAATAGTGGGTATACAACAGGAAGGCCTGGTCCAGGGTTCCAGTCCCAATACCCACCTCAGCAACAGACAACAGCCAACTTTGGACCTGGTGTTGTCAGTTCTGGAGGACGAAGTGCAAGTGGAGTAATGAGACAAACAACACCACCATACACAACCCCATCTAACCAGTCGCAACAGTACTTTAATGTTGGCGGACAATTTCCACCCCACCAATCAGGGTCTGGACCACAATATCCTGGTAATCAGTTCTCACAAGATGTTAGTGGTGTTGGAATGAGAGGAGGAAGCATGGGAAGTTACCAACATAGTCCCATACCTGGTAACCCTACACCTCCATTGACGCCTGCCAATAGTATGCCAGTAGGCTATATAAGCCCAAATCCTGATGTTAAACCTAACTTTAATGAACTTAAACCTCCACTACCTGTACAAAGTAAGTTGTGGAAACAAGTATTTTTTAAATTATAATAGTATATATGTGATTATTTTTGAAATATAACTGAACCATCTAGAATGCTAAAGAGTAACATTCAGTTTAAAAATTTATAATTTTATTTTACATTGATATTAGGTAATTTTTTATCCAAAATGTGGATAAATATATAAAAAGTAATTTTGTTTATATATGATATTCATGGTTTCCAATGGTTCATGATTTAAGACACCACATTTGGTTGAGTTGTTTTGTTTTTTTTATCCAACAATGGGTGTTATTTTTATTATTAATATTTTATTAATTAAAAAAAAATTATTTTGTATATTCAACACAAATTGAATAAAGTTTTCCTAAAGATGATTACATAAAAACTTTTTCTATAATGCTTTTTGTTTGGCAGTGATATGATTATAAAAAGAATTAGTAATGGAGTATAATATTAAAAATGCAGGTAACATCAGTGCCTCATTATATTGAGTTGGAAGTACTAGGGGAGTGACAACTTGTCATTTTATTATTCTATATAATTCCAACTTCTAAGCTAGCATGCAACAATAGTAGCTAAATTGTAACAAGCAAGGTTTTGAAATCATTCAACTTTTTTTGTTTTCAATTGTATTTTTAGTTCTTTTGTTATAGATTCTCTTAAAGAATAGAAGTACAAGATTTATTATTTCATTATATTTGTTTTTAAAATGTAATACCTAAGAACACATTCAGTCAGTAACATAAAGAGAAAATTATTTCAGAGAGGTAAGAAATTTTAGAAAATTCACATTTTGGAAATATTTTATGCTGTTTTATCGTTGAAAAACTATGATGACATTTGGAACTTCTAAATTGACATATTTTTTTACTTAATTCAACATCATTAAATGTAGTTTTGAATTTCTAGAGGTAACCCAAAAATCCAAGTACAAAATTTTTTCTTGAAACATAAACAGCTGATATCATTAAAGTTCTAATTTTAGTTATAATCATACCCAATTAGATTTTAATAACACTAAAGTACATTTTATAGTATTGCATGCAATTCATGTATGTGATTCAATTATTTAGAATATTTGTTTACTGTAACAAAGGATTGAGGAAATATAGTTTTGTTATATGATGCCTTCCTTGTTTGATACATTTCATCCCAATTAGTCCCCAAAGTAAACACAAAAACAGAAATGGTGGTTAACAAAGGGAGAGGAAAGTAGACAGTGAGACGGTGGTTGCCACCAATCAGTGCATCCAACTTAGTTGAATTTCTCCACGAGTCTGTAAGACCGGTGTTTTGTTATAAGTGTTAACATAATAGATTTCACTTACTACCAAAATGTGTTTTGTGGATTTCTATGAAATGCATACATATTCATGTATTTCACTTAGTAAAATCATGAATACAGCTAAAGTATTTGCCTTTTCATCAAAAACGTTGCAATATAAATAAGTTCTTTCAACCTTAAATTTAAAAGTAAACCCTGTGTTCTAGCTCAACAATTTTATTTTATTTGCTCTGCCAATCATTTTGTAATATTTTTTTCTCGCATATTAATAACATTTATTCATCATAACATACTAAATTCTGTGAATATAACTTTGTTTCTCAATTTGTTTTGATAATTTTTTTAACCAGGAGAATTGTACTATGCAATATTTTTAGAACCATTAGAAAGATAATTACTAAATAAAATAATTATTGTTTGTAACAAAAAATACTTTTTTTAGAAGATGATGAGTTAAGATTAACGTTCCCTGTTCGAGATGGAATTATCCTTCCACCATTTCGACTTGAACACAATCTGGCCGTAAGCAACCATGTCTTCCAGTTGAAGTCTACTGTACATCAAACCTTAATGTGGAGGTAAAGTTGTTCTCTTACATTACATATCCTTTTATATTTTTAAGTAGTAGTAAATCTGAGTCCCGATTTTCTGAGGTTTGGTTCGAACCTTTTTCTGTTTTAGACTATTTTGTATATATTAATTGAAATTCATATGATTTACTGTTGCACATTGCACCATCGCATCCGATGATCAACTGTGATCTGATGATATCTGTACTTTATTCCTACCTGCAAATGTTATGAGCCTAATCCAGCTGATAAGGCTCCTATCCAAGGGGGGGGGGGAACTCAAGAACTTTGGGTTAAAAATCGACAATGTATTATTAAATTAGGACTTTCTATTAAATTAGACTTATACTTAAGTTAATTCGTCTTTTATTGTAAATAAAAAATAAAATTTTAGTTTTTAATTTGAAAATGTGACGCGTTCCCTTGGCATACCCTCGTAAACGTCTAAACGTTTTAACAACAGATAGCGCTAGTGAAGCTTAGTCTCGAACATATGATTTTCAATACGTAATTTTGCAAGCGTAATATTCGCAGTTGACTTCGGAATTGTTCGTGTTGGAAGAATAACTACTTATATTAATTAATAAACCATGTTTATAATAATAGCTTATTATGAAATTAATAATATTCTCTAGCCATAAGTGTTATCAAAACTGGAATAATTATTTATTAAAAAGTCTAATTTGCTACGAATTTATCACGTTACCGATTTATAACGCAAGCGTAGAAAGAACTTTTTCTGTTCTATGTTTTTACATACACGCACGCGCGCGTGCACACACACACACACACACACACATATTATATATATATATATATATATATATATATATATATAATGCATCGATCGCCCCCCTCAAAGCAAGTCGCTGGATACGCGCCTGGTCACTGATAACTTCCAGGTTATGAAAATGTCAATAATACGGACTTACATCAATAGAGGATTAACCCTTAGCACTCGACTGTCGGGGGAGCCCTGCCAAGCGTATATTGCAGTTTACTCGTATGTTGGATGTCTATGATTTTCAAATGCCTATAACTCGTCTGCGGCGAATCCCACGACATTCAATCTTTTACCGTTTGGTGCTACACTCTATTAACAATAATGTGAAATAAGTTGAAAATGTCTAGGAATATGTGAGTCATCACAAAATCTAGTTTGCCACTACTTTGTAAGCTGCAAGTAGGTTACAGTTTTGCAGGCTATTTGTTTACTCGTAGTTTGCCGTGGCTTCACGTGTAATTAGTGATTCTGAAATTCCTGATCTTTTACTTGATCCTGATTTATTAGAATGTAGTTCAGTTTCATAAACAAAATAATTAAACCAACAGGTATTTGTAAATATAACCAGTTTATGGGTGGTGTAGATTTAGCCGTTCAATATAATGAACCGTGCAGTTTTACGAGATGAACAAATAAATGGTGGAGGAAAATGTTTTTCTGGCTGTTAGATGTAGCTGTAGTAAACAGTTTTATTATCTATAATAACAAAAAAAAAGGAAATGAGAGAAAGTCCTGTTAAACAAAAATAGTTTCGCCAAAACTTGGTGAGGGAACGCATTGGTGATATCAGGAATAACCCATATAGTGAGAGGGGTCGGCTATCAACTACTGACAAAGAAGAAAGACTGAATGGGAAATTATATTATTTTCCAATGATAAAAGTAGTTCTAAGGATTGTGTAGTTTGCAGTAACAGGAAGATTAAAGGAGGTAGAAGGGAAACAGTTTTTCACTACAAAACATGCAACAGAAAACCAAGACTTCATCCGGAAGACTGTTTTCAAAGATATCATACTCTGCAAAACTACAAATAAGATAATGAAATTATGTACATACAGTATTAGTGAATAAAAATAGCTTAGTTTACTAAAATCATGTAAGAGAAAACAAAAGTTTTCCGTAAACAATAATGCAACTTGTAGGTGAGGAATTTGTCTCAATTTAATTACAAGTGTGGAAGCAAAGCATGTTGAAAAAATCTGAGCGCTAAGGGTTAAAGACGAACTTAAGTATGTAACAATAACACATTTATGATTATTGAAGTAGTATAAGAAACTACGGAAGGCAGTGATAACGAGAACAAAGATGAAGGTTGGTTCAACCAAGACAGTACAAGAAGGGAAAATAAGTCATGTTGAAGGAACGACCACCTTGGAAATTGCAATATATTGAATAACATACATTAGACCAACAGATGGGCTTCTGCTAAGACGTCTACAAGACACCCTATCTTGAAAGCAATCTGATAAACAGGGAGAAGTCACTTTATAACTTTTTCCATAAAAATGTAGCAACCGTGATGAATATTGTATTCCAAAGCAACATTAATTTATGTGAGTACTGTAATCAATACGGTTCTATAAACTTATTTTGTGGATTTTTAATTATAGTATTAGGGTTCATAAGAACTTTGTTTTTTCTAATGTATAGGAACACATTCCTGTGTAATCCGAGTTTTTGGCAATCCAAGGAGTCTCTGTCCGATCTACCTCGAATTAACAAGACTATTGTATTTTGAAATATTTTGTTAAAGTTTTTAAAGTCAATTCGTTGTTGAACAAATCATTTGTTTTGAAGTTATTATTTTAAATGAAATTAAACAAATATACGATTTACATAATTATAGACTTATCAAATTACTAGTACAGTACAGTCTCACTAATCCGGACTTGATGGGACCGGACCCGGTCCGGATCAACGAAAGTCCGGATTAGACGGAAAAAACCAAACAAATGCATACAATATGTGTTTTAGGTGGGAAAACATATTGAAATTGTAGTTTTAGTGAAATTGAGGCCTAAATATAGCTTACAGTACAGTATTTCATAGCTTATGTAGCAAAAAATCCTATAATTATAACAGAAAAGTCATGACATAAATAAATATCTAAGCACCTTTCTCGTTGAATAAAAGTATTCACATAAAGTTATTTACACTATACTGTATAAACGCACAAAAAACTCAAACAAAAATGAAACTGAAACAAAAACAAACTTTAAAAAACTTAGTGAAAAAAGTCCGTAATGTTCTTTTGTTTTAACGATGAATGACGTCGTTTCACAGTACGATCTCGTAGGCGTTTCAAGGTCAGTAGCTCCGCAGTTGACGTATCACTTTGTTTCTCAAAGTAAGTCATCAACCCCTCCAGCATTGCAGCCGCCTCATCATGAGTTAGGCTGACAGGTTCGTCTGTGTAGTCTTCCTCTTCTGAGCTGTCATTTTCTGCGTTTGCAGTGCACACCGCGACGATTTCGTCCTCGTTGAGCACTTGATGACCAATGTCATTATCACTGATAATCCACTCGGAAATATCAGTGTCTTTCAACTCGGCACAACCCTCCAATTGTTGAAAAATCTGAACAAATTCATTGTCGTCATTAGTAGGTTGACTGTCAGATTTTCCACTTTCCTGTGGCATTTCAGGCCACAATTTTTTCCAGCTGTTTTGTAGTGTAGACGGTTGAATTTCCTCCCACGATTCTGCAGCCATATAAATGACATCCTTTATAGTCACTTTTTTAAGATTTTCAATAAATTTTGTAGCTGGATCTGCTTCTTGTTGTTCCAAAAGCGATAAAATTAACTTTTTCCTATATCGCCGTTTTATCGCTTCGATCACGCCCTGATCCATCGGCTGAATGAGAGCCGTTACGTTAGGAGGAAGAAATTTAACAAAAATGTCACCATGACGCAATTCTTCTTCATTTGGGTGGCATGGGGCATTATCAATTAGTAAAACCGCTTTTCGAGGGAGTTTTTTCTCTTTTAAAAACTTTTCTGTTGTTGGAACAAAGTTTTCAAAAAACCAGTCCTTAAAAATTTGACTGTTCATCCACGCTGATTTTTGGAACTTGTATTGGGCCGGTAGAACACTTAAATTTACATTTTTAAAAACCCTAGGCTTTGCGGATTTCCCTATCACCAAAAGTGGAAATTTTAGATCGCCAGAAGCATTACTGCAGGGCAGCAAAGTCATACGTTCGTTCTTAACTTTATGGCCTTTTGCTACTGAATCTAATTTGGAAGCTAAAGTTTTTTTTTGGAACATTTTATAATTTAATCCAGTTTCGTCAGCGTTGAACACCTGACAAGGTTGTAAGTTTTCATCTCTGAGAAACTTGCCAAATTTGTCTTTGAATTTTTCACTTGCATCACTGTCACCTGACAAAATTTCACCACTTATTCCGAGTTGACGGATGCCGTGTCGTTCCTTCCACCGTGACAGCCATCCCACACTGGCAGTAAAATTAGGGTCTCCTTTTAACTTTTCATTCAGTTTCAGCGCGATCGTTTGCAAATTTACACCCGATAAAGGAACACCCTGTTCCCGTTGTTGACAAAACCAAACATACAAAGCATCATCTAGGGTTTCATTTTTTGGTTTTTTTAAAGTGCTTCTGCCGCCTAAACTGTCTTTACTAACCATTTTTGCACAAAAATCTTCAATTTCCTGTCGCTTTTTTCCAATCGGAAACAGTTTGTTTTCCCACACCTAACTCTTTTGCAATTTTAATAAGCGATTCACCTCCATCAATACGAAACAAAGCTTGGAGTTTTTGTTCCATTGTCACTGTCACTGACTTACGTTTAGTCGCCATTTTCACTGAACACTGAACGAGACGTAAATAAAAAACACAGATCAATATCGCACTAGAATTAAATGACAACTGAGCAGATATCTTGAGAGAAGCAGGAAAAGTGGCATCTGTCCGACAAAACAACTGACCTGACGCCAGACGGATAGACTGTTTATCCGTTTAGTCAGCGGTCCTTTATCTTTTGTTTATCGCAAGATGTCTCTGATGTCACGTACGTTGTAGTGTTGGGTGATCTAATTTGTATATATTTTTTCAAAGAAGTTTTTTCTACTTTAGTAGGCAAAAGAAACAAACAAGTGGTACACCTATTTCATATTTTAATGAATAAATTATATTATTTGAGTATTAAAGTAGGAAAACCCCTTTGAAAAATAACAAATATAGACGTATAAAAATAAATATTTTTGTGGACAGCAGAATGATTGTGCACTGTAAAATACTATAACTAAACAAAACTTTTGGGCCGTCCGGATTAGCCGGAGGTCCGGATCATCGGAGACCGGATTAGCGAGACTGTACTGTATTTAAAAATTTTTCAAAGTAATTTTTATTTATTATATTTTAAAATTTTTTTCAGAAGTGATTTAGAACTACAGTTAAAATGTTTTCACCATGAAGATCGGCAAATGAACACCAACTGGCCAGCAAGTGTGCAAGTTTCCGTGAATGCAACACCACTCAGTATAGACAGAGGGGAAAACAAGACATCACATAAACCTTTATATCTCAAAGAGGTGTGCCAACCAGGAAGAAATACAATACAAATCACAGTTTCAGCCTGCTGTTGTGTAAGTTTTCTTCAATAATTCAATTCAATTATCTTGGGCGCAAATTTGTATCCAAGTGTTTTTATTGTATAAGGAATAGACCTAATATGGTTCAACCCATAGCGTACTGAATTGAAATTACATATTTTTCATAGATTATGCAAACAAATTGTAGGCAAAATTTTTATTTTTGTAAGTGTTTCTTAGTAGAGTAGTAGATTAAATAGGTTACACTAAGTGAAAAATATATGTGCATTACATAAGTATGTGCATGCTCACGCTCACGCTGTTGTTGTATGTCGCCAATCTTATTAAAAATTTATATAGATTATCCCTAAAGAATTGAAACAATAAATATAGAATAACGTGGGAAAAACTGATGATAGTATATCCATAACCTATTTGCAGATGATCATAATGTTAGCAGGAGACAAGGTAGCTGTACTTCTCTTACTTACATGATGAAAAAGCTTGGAGAAGAATTTGAGAAATGAGGATCGGAGATTAACTTTAATAAGACACAAAATATGGTCATTGGAAATATTGCAGAAGATCTAGAAATTGACAATCACACTGTAAAACAAACAAAAGAGTACAAATACTTGGCAATATTTAAACAGACACAGGTTCAAGTGGAATAGATATAATAAATATGGTAAAAATGAAAAAAAAACAAAAACTAGATAAATACACAGCGTCATTTAGAACAATGGCATTACAAACAATATTGAACACTAGATTTTTAAAACGGTAATATTAATTTGCTCAATGTATGGTTGAGACACTAGGGCGGTAAAATAATGGAAAAAAGAATAAATGTGATATGATGATGTTTTGAAAAATAAGAGGCAGAACAAGACAAAGAACGCAATGAGAATATAAGGAAATAGATTAGTATAAAAAAGAGAAATGAAGAAATAGAAAGACTTTGGTATAGATATGTGAATAATGAATGAGACACCAATACCACTGAGAGCTCGAAAATGGGAACCAAATAAAAGAAGAAAGAGGGTGTATCTCAGATTGCAATGAAACATAGCAATACATGGTGATAGAAAAAAAGAAATTCTAATGAGAAGTGCTTGAATGAAGATGACAGTTTTGAGAGATCAGTCTTATTATCAACTCAGAAAATAACTGCCCTCTTGTATGTTAAAGTTAGGATGAAGAACCCTTGATTTGGGTGTTAAAAAAAGAAAAATAATTTTTTTTATAAAGTGTTACAATTTTAAAGCTAGTTAATAATTTTTCATTTATACTGGCATATTTATATTTACTGTCAATATTTTATGTTTTCAGTCTCACCTATTTGTCCTACAACTCGTTCATCGGCCAAGTGTGAGGAGTGTTTTACAAGGGTTATTGAGGAAGAGATTATTAACAGCTGATCATTGTATAGCCAAAATTAAGAGAAACTTTAGCAATACAGCTTCATCTTCAGGATTGGGTTGTCCTGACAGAGATGGAGTAGAGCAAACTGCTCTTAAGGTATTTAAAGCATTGGCATTAATTTTCATATATGTTGCTTTCCTGTATCAAATAATAGTACTAATATATTAAAAATTTTCTAGGTCTCATTGAAATGTCCTATTACTTTTAAGAAAATTACATTGCCTGCAAGAGGGCATGATTGCAAACATATTCAGTGCTTTGACCTAGAGTCTTACCTACAATTGAATTGTGAACGAGGCTCGTGGAGATGTCCTGTTTGCAAGTAAGTAACATGCATTATATAGAATTTTAATTTACTTTTGGGTAAAAAGAAATATATTATAAATAAACTCCATATAAATGACCATGATGTCTAAAAATAAGTACTAAAAATATGTTTAAAATAATATTGTTTATTGGAAATAAAGTCTTTATTATGTAATAGTAGTAGAATAAAAACTTATTATGTGAAATATTTTATAACAGATTCTATTTTTGGAAAGTTATATACAAATATGTAGATAAAATTACTATATTAACACTTTCAGCTAGCGTTCTGGCACACTCTGGGTTCCCTTACAAGGCACAGAGACCGTGCCGATGCGCTCTCAGCTTATTTTCTTAGATACGGCGAGTTCACCGGCACGGTCACTCCTAGGCTAATTGAAACTTCTATAGTGTCGATACGTGTTTGTATAAAGGTTTTATTTTTACGTCAGTGCTTCAGAAGAGTTTGAAGAACATTGTGCCTAAATCGTTTTTAAATTCGACCTTCCTAAGTTACCATTTGATGCTTCAACTGAAACAATGCTTCAAGGAGTTTTATGAACAGATTTAATTTGGTTTAACTTTTATATTTTAATGTTTTTTTTTAGTTTGAACCATTTAACGCGGCAAAATATCCGGTAAAAACAATGATCATAAAAATTAACTAAGCTTTCTGAACTAACGCAAGAATAAACGATAACTGTCCTGTTAGAGTGAATGAACTAACTCGAGGTGGGAACAGACTATTGTAAATATGAGTCATTGACAAAATGCTTGGAACCCGAAAACCTAAGCATACGATTATGTCAACATAAGATTGTAGTAAACAAATGACAGCTAATCTCGGCTATAAATAGTCTCGGATGTGACATATATATTATCTATGTCTCCATTTACATTATCGATCTCTATTCCTTTGTGAAACACATGGCACAAACAGAAACAGACATTCCGAGAGTTGATCGTTGAGTGCTTATTTTAGTATGTAATATATTTTAGTAGTAGGGTCTTTAGTTTTGTATGTAAATTATCATTTTTTTCTCTGTCTTTTTATTGTTTTATTATTTGTCATACAGTAATTTATCATTTGTTTTCCTTTTTTTTAATTGTGATCCGATAAATAAAACAATATTTTAGTGTCTAATACACTGTTCTGATATCCCCAATAAACATGTATATGTTGGAAATAAAATTAAAATGAAAACAACGGGCTCGATAATTAGATGCTACCACAAGCTATGCAACCCGCATAGCGTTCCACTGCCGTCAGAGGTGGAAGTTAACAAAAAACAGACAGTAGTTTGATGAGATCACCAATATTGCCGCCGTGCTAAAAGTGTTGAAATGAGTAATGTAAAGGTTTAATAAAAGCATAATAAAATAAACTTCTAAATTTACTATATAATCAATATGTTTGAAGAAATTACCTTCCTACATGGGTAACAAATTTTAAACAAAATTATTTTAATGTAAATTTTTTTTTAAACGTTTATTGATCAATAAATGTATGAATTTGAAATGTGTAAACTGTAAATGTGCATAGTTGTTAGTCCTATAAGTTCTAAGTATATTATTATCTGTTTTAGTAAACCTGCTCAGTTAGAAGGCTTAGAGGTGGACCAGTATATGTGGGGAATTCTTACATCCTTAAATTCCTCTGAAGTTGAAGAAGTAACAATTGATTCTGCAGCTAATTGGAAACCGGCAAGAAATATCCAAGGCATTAAAGTACGTATATTATTCCAGTCTTCATTTTCATAGCATATTTTTAAAGTCTTTTTTCCACAAAATGTATTCTGAATTTAAAATGAAATAATTGTTTAAAATAACTCCCTTCACTTTGTTTTATTTTAAAAGGTTTGAAACAGATCTGAGGAAACATTAGGAATTGGATTAGACAGGAAAATATTAGTTTTTTTTTTAATTAATAAAAATTTCTTGTTAGTGATTATTTGTTTTCCTTCCTTGAAAAGTCTTGTATAGGATAATAGGTAACATTTAACAATAATGAAAAAGTATAAAATACCGTAACCATTCAATTTTGTTTTATGGTAAGGACAATGTTTTATGAGTCGCCTTATTTATCTCATAAAGAAATATAATTAATTATACAGTGTACAAATCTTGCTGTACAAGAAATATTTTGTTTTGTCATTTTCCCTAATTTTCTCTACAATGATATCAATATGCAGCTCCTCTGACATATTAAATGGTTTACAAATACATCTCATATTATTAATAAAATTAATTAAACAATAATATGTACACTTTATTTAATTTTAGTGTTGGAAGTTCAACATTATGAAAGTGTGTTTCGTATGTTTTTAACAGCAAGAAGAAGATTCTGATTCTTGTGGAGCAAAGAGGTTAAACAAAGCGATGTCTCCTGGAAGTATGACTCTGCCAACTATGAACAATTGGGATATGAGTCAATCTATGTCTCCATACATTCCACCAGACATGAATAGTATGTCTACACTATTTTACTTATTGTTAATGTAAAGATTTTTTTTTTTTAAATGTGTAGGTAAGATTTTTTAACTTGGGATACCATTTTATATATATATATATATATATATATATATATATATATATATATATATATACACAAAATAATATATGTTTTCTTGTTTAATAATCTAAAACAACATAGGTTATTCAAATACAAGAATATTTATAATTTATATTCAAAGCTTTTTTTGTTGGTAAAAAGTACCAACATCATCAGGAATGAATAATAGAATAATGCAAGATATAGGCCTAAAACATATGTTAAATTAGAAATAAAATTGTTGATAAATTTATACAAATTGCCAAGTTTATTTTATTTTGTTGCTGTAACATTATAGACATTTAATATAGTATCAAATTTAAAATGTATTTGTATTTGTTCTTTTATTAATTTGTTATTATGACTGTATTTATATATTTCAAATGCTTCGTATATATTCATTCTTAATCCTTTATGAATTTCTTTTATAAGTTTCATATTTTCAATATTTGGAAATTGGTGCTCAGGGTTAACCATTCTTAAGAACAGGGCTTCAATTGACCAAACCTGTTTTTTACACATGGTCAACTGTATGTTGCACTAAGTTAAGTAAAATCTCAAGATGGTTTAAGGATAAAATATTATTGGTCATAAAAATCAAATTAAAATCGCATTCACAAAAAATATAGTTTATAAGGAAATTATTTTATGAAAAACCTAATTATAAACTCAGTTATATTAAATTTGATTTGTACTAAAAAATAAAACGATTATACAAAAGTTTAAATTTTGTTTAAATATGAATAGGAGCATTTGCCCCTACGAGCCCCTAGTAAGATATAATTTCCTTTTTTTAGAGTTTATTACTATAAAAAACAAAACATTTACTTAAGTTTGTAATTAATTTTTCAGGTATTGCGAGTGGGTCAATGATGAATTCAGGTCCACCTTCTTATTCAGCGAGTACAATAAATCGAGGATATGAGTTCAGCTCAAATTCTCAAAGTAGTTCAGAGTTTGCTAGTGGACCTCTGTCTCACTTGAGTGATTCAGTTAATTCTTTGGACCCTCTCAATGCCATGGAGAAGTCACTAAATGAACAGGTAATTTTATAATACAAGAAATAATTACCAAAGCTCTTCCTCTGTTATAATGAACTAAAAGGGTTTTATAGTAATTAGGCTTCGTTGATAACATTTGAAATTGCCTTTGGAAATATTTGAAACTTTCTAGCTAATAATTTTTTCTAACAAAATAGCATTTATTAAAACTAGAGTTAATAATGTATATTGAAATCAAACTTCCAACATGGCATCTCATATCTGCTATTATTTTTTAAATGTATTCACGAGAAAATTATAACTTGAGTACTGCGATAACTCTCTAATTAATCAATACAATATAAATTTGAATGTATTTTCCACTTTTAATATTGTTATTTTAAACCGCTTTCTTTCTCAAATTGTATGATGTGCTATAAAAGAGTATACCTGATTTGTTTCTTTGTAACTCTAATCCTTTATAAATTATAAAATTCAATCACTGAAGATCACATAATGTCATTGAAACACGTTTAAAATTAAAATGTTTATAATTTCGAGTTGTATATATCTCTTGTGTTTAATTGTTTAGCTTTAATGTTTGATAAATATGTCATAACCTAAAATTTTTGTCCTTTTATTACATCTATTGAGCTATGGATACAGAAAGGTGGTTACATCAGGCACTACTATACTGGGGAAATTTTTTTTCACAATTTGAATCGACTAATGTCTAATTTTCATTACCTCGTCAATTTAATAAAAATTTGGTGCAATGTTTTTGGAGTATCGTACTCAAAAAATGTACAGCACTGCACTATTTGTAAGACTGTCAGACTTACCTAATGGCAATAGTCCAAAACTGAAATCTCTTGGAAATAAACACATATAAAATCTTAACACACTACCTATTGAAATATTTCGATCAAAAATGGTCTTCATCAGTCAAGAAAGTGCACTTCAGTCTTTTGTTTTTCTCTTTCTTGACTGATGAAGATCATTTTTGATCGAAATATTTCAATAGTGTGTTAAGTGTTTATTTCCAAGAGATTGCTGTTTTGGACTATTGCCATTAGGTAAGTCTGTTGGTCTCCTATCTAGTCCAAAAAGTCCTATAAGTTAGTCTTGGTTGGTAAAGATTATTTAGATTTTTTGGACTAGGAGACTGACAGACTTACCTTGGTAAGAGTCCACTCTGTAGTCTTGAAATAGAAACACATAAAAGCACTTAACCAATGATATATTTCAACCACACAGTGGTATTTGTCAGTCAAAGAGAAAACACAAAAAGAAATATGAGAGAATGAAATAAAATAAATATGAGTTGTAATCACAGATTGTGTAGAAATCAGATGTCACAGATGCACAGATTAAAGATATATGTATTGATATATATATATATATATATATATATATATATATATATATATATATATATATATATATATATATATATATGAAGTTAATATATTACTATGTAAGTAATTTTATCCACCATTAAGTGCAATAATTTTACCTTGAGTGATGAGGCACCTTTCGGTCAATTGACCATTGTCGAATCACTGATGTTTTTCTGTTGTGGATGTTCGGTCTATAAAGTTGGTGTTTGTTGACGTTACGCGCACTTTTTCTTGATCTGTGTGTATGATATTTCTATATAGTATGTCTTCTGTATATGTTGTTTGTAGATTCATTAAGTTGTTGTGTAAGTTTTTATAAATGTGGTATTTTTCTAGTGAGTTTAGTTCTATTGGGTTGTTATTTATTTCCAGTATGGTTAGGTTATTTTCGTAATTTGTTATTTCGTGTTTATGGGATATTAGGTGTGCTGCAACATTTGATACTTTAGAATTTTTGTTTTTGAATGCTCTATAATGTTCTTCAAATCTTATTTTAAATGTTCTGCTTGTTTTTCCTATGTAAAAAGCGTTACAGTTGTTGCATGTGATTTTGTAAATTCCTGATAGGTTATGTTTTTCTGAATTTGTTATGTGGTTTGTGTTATTAAGATATTTTATTATTTTGTTGTTTGGTTTGTAAGTTGGAGTGTAGTATTCTTTGTTGTATATATTTGTTATTTTTTCTATTTTGTTATTGGTGTATTTATATTTTAGGTAGATTTTTTTATTTTCATTATTTTCGTGTTCCGGTTGTAGTGTTGTGTTGAGGTTAGGTTTTTTTGTGAATTTATTGTATATATTTTTTATAATGTGTTTGTTGTATCCATTTTCTATTGCTATTTTTGTAATGTTATCTAATTCTTCATTTAATTTTTGTTTGTTATCCTGTGTGTATTTTATTGCTTTATTTATCATGTTACTGTAAGTGTTAATTTTGTGTATCCAGGGGTAAAAATTACTTACATAGTAATATATTAACTTCATAAAGTCAGTGCAACGGAAAAACAATGGATAACGTTAAATATCAAGAATATATATATATATATATATATATATATATATATATATATATATATATATATATATATATTATACCCTAAAAAGATATTTTGTAAAAGACAATTTTTTAAAATTTTTTGAGGCACAATAAGCACTGTGAATGTAGTCAAATAATATAATCTATTAAAATGTAATTTGGAAAAGCCAAGATTTTGTAAAATTTTTATTGGAGTAAAATAGTAAATTTTTCAAAGAAAAAACTAACCATAAAGTATAATTGTTAATGACGGAGTGTTTACTAATGTTACTTTTATGATGCGGAATAATAATATTTTCAACATCAACTTATTAAAAACTATTTGCAACTAAAATTAATCTTGTAACTTTTAAAATAAATAATTGTTATTTATAAATATATAAAATATTATTTCGGATTTAAAACGAGAAACTGGTTTTAGATATTATAGTGATGATAAAAAATAAGTAAAAAACAGGTTTTATTCTTAGGATAAATCATCCTAATTACTTTTAAGAACTATTATAACAAAAAGAATCCATATTTTACTCATTTTTGAAATTGTTTTGTTTTAGATGCCACACACACCCCACACACCACATACACCACACACACCACATACCCCAGGAAGTGGGGGTGGGGGAACAGGAGGTAGTGGTCCACCTTCTGTACCCCCACCCACAGATGGTAATTCTACGACATCAGCAACTAATAATGCGCAAGACAACGACATACCTTCAGATCTTAACTTTGATCCTGCGGCTGTTATAGATGGAGAGGGTCAAGGACAAGAAGCATTAAATGTAAGTATAAATTTATTTGTAAGCCATTTTATTTAGTTGTAGTTGTATAGATAGAAATAGTTTTTACTCAGAATTTTTAAAGGAAAGATTATAAACACCGGTATCCATATGATAAACAAAAACTCATACACAAATTATAAAATTACTTCTTCATGACAAGTATCTATAAGTGCGAAAAACAATATTAACATTTAATTCATCTGAAGCATCCAAAATGCTAAATTATGTCATAGTAAGTTGTAAAAGTAGTAACATGGAAAAAATGTTTAATTTTAAAGAAATTAGAAGTACAAAATACTAAACTTGAAAAAATTTATCTGTAGTGAAAGAGATGCTTTTTATAGCTTTAGGTTCAATTTTTCGTGGCCTTTTAATAAATCAAGATAAAGTCCAACTGATTCCTTTCGTTTCTTGAGCATCACAAAATGCTTTATGCATGCACGCACGCGCACACACACACACACACACACACACACACACACACACACACACACACACACACACACACACACACACACACACACACACACACACACACACACACACACACACACACACACACACACACACACACACACACACACACACACACACACACACACACACACACACACACACACACACACACACACACACACACACACACACACACACACACACACACACACACACACACACACACACACACACACACACACACACACACACACACACACACACACACACACACACACACACACACACACACACACACACACACACACACACACACACACACACACACACACACACACACACACACACACACACACACACACACACACACACACACACACACACACACACACACACACACACACACACACACACACACACACACACACACACACACACACACACACACACACACACACACACACACACACACACACACACACACACACACACACACACACACACACACACACACACACACACACACACACACACACACACACACACACACACACACACACACACACACACACACACACACACACACACACACACACACACACACACACACACACACACACACACACACACACACACACACACACACACACACACACACACACACACACACACACACACACACACACACACACACACACACACACACACACACACACACACACACACACACACACACACACACACACACACACACACACACACACACACACACACACACACACACACACACACACACACACACACACACACACACACACACACACACACACACACACACACACACACACACACACACACACACACACACACACACACACACACACACACACACACACACACACACACACACACACACACACACACACACACACACACACACACACACACACACACACACACACACACACACACACACACACACACACACACACACACACACACACACACACACACACACACACACACACACACACACACACACACACACACACACACACACACACACACACACACACACACACACACACACACACACACACACACACACACACACACACACACACACACACACACACACACACACACACACACACACACACACACACACACACACACACACACACACACACACACACACACACACACACACACACACACACACACACACACACACACACACACACACACACACACACACACACACACACACACACACACACACACACACACACACACACACACACACACACACACACACACACACACACACACACACACACACACACACACACACACACACACACACACACACACACACACACACACACACACACACACACACACACACACACACACACACACACACACACACACACACACACACACACACACACACACACACACACACACACACACACACACACACACACACACACACACACACACACACACACACACACACACACACACACACACACACACACACACACACACACACACACACACACACACACACACACACACACACACACACACACACACACACACACACACACACACACACACACACACACACACACACACACACACACACACACACACACACACACACACACACACACACACACACACACACACACACACACACACACACACACACACACACACACACACACACACACACACACACACACACACACACACACACACACACACACACACACACACACACACACACACACACACACACACACACACACACACACACACACACACACACACACACACACACACACACACACACACACACACACACACACACACACACACACACACACACACACACACACACACACACACACACACACACACACACACACACACACACACACACACACACACACACACACACACACACACACACACACACACACACACACACACACACACACACACACACACACACACACACACACACACACACACACACACACACACACACACACACACACACACACACACACACACACACACACACACACACACACACACACACACACACACACACACACACACACACACACACACACACACACACACACACACACACACACACACACACACACACACACACACACACACACACACACACACACACACACACACACACACACACACACACACACACACACACACACACACACACACACACACACACACACACACACACACACACACACACACACACACACACACACACACACACACACACACACACACACACACACACACACACACACACACACACACACACACACACACACACACACACACACACACACACACACACACACACACACACACACACACACACACACACACACACACACACACACACACACACACACACACACACACACACACACACACACACACACACACACACACACACACACACACACACACACACACACACACACACACACACACACACACACACACACACACACACACACACACACACACACACACACACACACACACACACACACACACACACACACACACACACACACACACACACACACACACACACACACACACACACACACACACACACACACACACACACACACACACACACACACACACACACACACACACACACACACACACACACACACACACACACACACACACACACACACACACACACACACACACACACACACACACACACACACACACACACACACACACACACACACACACACACACACACACACACACACACACACACACACACACACACACACACACACACACACACACACACACACACACACACACACACACACACACACACACACACACACACACACACACACACACACACACACACACACACACACACACACACACACACACACACACACACACACACACACACACACACACACACTTGCCTTAGTAAGTTAAACAAATATGTAGCCTTATTGTTGGCAAGTATTACAGATTTGATAACTTTTTTTAACTTGTCTAATGCTTTTGAACACATTAGATAAAGTATATTACCACATAGGGCACATATAAGAAATTCTTCAATTTAAGCTCATCTAGTTTTGGAACATTAAAAGTGACGTCTTAACCCAGTAAGTGAAAAACCTGTAGTGTTGAAAATATCTTTTCAACCCATCAATTTGTGATTTTTGAGGCATAATTTTAGAAAAAAGAATCCTAGATATTGATTTTTCTTACTGTTTAAGTAAGAACTTTTCTTACTAAGTTTATTTTTAAAATCAATTCTTAGCTCTGCTTGAAAATAACAGTTTAAAGCTAAAAGCATGATCATTTATTGTTAAAATTTAATAAAATAAAAGTTGAGGGTTTATTGTTGTTTTTTAGTAGAAAGTTCAAAGACATATAACACAATGATTTTAAATCTTTTGATGTTAATATTCTAATTTCTGAAGATAAAAACAAGCAATTCTGAAAATACAGAATACATATATAAAGAATCTCTCATCTATTGCATTAAAATTGCTCTTCAAGCAGCTCTGAAAAAAATCAGTATTATTGATATATCATCAAAAGTTTTTTGCACCACTTCTTTGAGAGGAATTTCTCCAAAAACTTACAGGAAATTTGAAAAACAGGAAAGCAAATAAAATTACTTATTCATAATAAATATAGATAATGAATTTTAGCTTTGCATTAGTTTTAACAGAAAATAACCTACCTTCAAAATTAATTTAAAAAAATTTAACTTGTCCATTAGTTTGGTTATTTATACCATAGTTGGAAACACTAGGTCTAGTTACTTTTTCACTTACACATTAATGGGACCCCTGTCCTTCTTTTGCTGTACAGTTTTTTGAAGTTCGGCTCGAAAGAAGCCAATTATATAGTCTTATAACCGGGGCTGCATCCATCTTGTTTTTGTACTCTTTCCACCAATACAGTGGATAGAAAAGGCAACAAAACTTTCAGTGCCTTCAGATAGATGTAAATATTCACCGTTGAGGCCCAACCTATAAGAGTTTTTGTCTTAAAAGATGAGTTTAGTGTACTGTCAGTAGACATTTCAAGCAGACTTTCTTTTCGTGCAATATCTAACCGTGTTGATTGTAAATTCTTTTCAGAAAAAGGACTTTAAATCTAGTGAACACCTGCATCAAGCTTTGGAAAGTATCTCACAAATAATGATGATTTTAATCCTTTAATTGATCAGATATTTGCTGTTCAACATCACTAGAAAGTTGCAACTCATTCTCTTTCTAAAAGTTGTATAAAAGTCTCAAATACTTCTGTCTAGCCCTGAAAAATACAAGAACTCCAAAAGACAATCGCTTTCATCATATAATCAATCTTCCCTAATACTCTCAAGGTCGGCATTGAACTTAACTGGAGGCTCAGATTGGCCTTATTGATAAAAATATCAGATAAGTAAGCTAAACATTGCAGCCAATCTCTGTCATGTAAACTGTTTGTCAAGCGGAAAGGAGTACCTTGAAAAACAACTTCACTTCAAACCTGAGCTCAAATAATTCATTTACATATCCGTCATTACACTTTTTCATTTCAAAAACCCCCTGGCAACCCATTGCGAACCCCCAAGGGTTTCTCGTACTCTAGGTTGTGAACCGCTGCATTAATTGAAGAGTATAATCCATCTCTGCAATTATTAAAAAAAATGTTTTTGCTTTTTTTGTTTGAAGTTCAAACTGGAAGTTTACAGTCAGTCTTTTCCTAACAATTTTTAACAATATTCAAATCCTTTACCACTCATTAAAGCTACAAAAAAAATAATAATATCAAATTAATAAATAGATTTTAATGTTTTAAGTAATAAAAAATCATTTATAATTTATTTATAAAGAAATGTTTAACTGTATTTAAAAAATTAATAATAACCTTTAGCTACAAAAAATTTTAACAGAAATCAAATCTTTCCTTACGTTGTTAACTTCACTCAAGGATTTTTATGTTGTTTTAAATAAAAATGTATTGATTGAAACTTTCTGTCTCAGTTCTTCTTACAAATAATTAAAAACATAATATTTCAATTACTACAACAGAATTTATAAATGTTTAATTTTATATAAAAATATGAAATGCCAGCTCACAGATTTTGAAATAAGTTTTTATATTTTGTAGTCAGCTACAGAACCACAAAATCTCTAAAAGATCATTAAATTACAATACAGTAGTTATGACATTAGAACTCAGAAGAATATTGTAATAAAAAATATTCTATAACTTACCCAAGATATATATAATTGAACAAACTTTAAAAGCTGTTTTATCTAGAAAAGTAAATCATTCACTTCACACCTTACTTTCAATCTCCTAATGAAAGTTCATGAAATTTGTCGTGTTATCTTTAAGGAACTCAAATTTTGTTAAAGGTGATTTATTGTCTAAAGAAGCCGTCCAAGCAGATAGCGACCACAGGGGTGGGGTGAGGTAAACATGTTTACTGCAAACTCTCTAACTGAAATAAGTTTAAGTGATGACGGTTTAAGTTTAAAATAGGTTTAACTTTAAGATATAATAGGGTGCACACCTATATCATTTTAATCACACCATTGACTGTAATCAAACTTAGGCCACAATTTAATACACTAAACATAAAATGTTTTTAGTAAAGCAGATATTAGTTTGTTATGACAAGAGTGTAGCTCTAGAGTGAATAAATAAAGATTATTCTTTAGCCCTATCAATGCACACTAGGGTCACTTGGCCCTGCATATACAAAAAATTGACCTGTAGAAATATTTTTGTTTTGAAACCCTGCCACTTGAATGAATTAGCTATTAAAGAATAGTATAATACAAATAAGAGACATGCATAAAACTCACAAATTAATCATTTATTAACTCAGACATATTTCAATGACTTTGTCATCATCAGCGAGTGTTGCTATTACAAACTCTAACTTCCAACTTACAAGAGTTTGTAGTAGCAACACTCACTGATGTTGTCTTTGACATTGATACGTGTGTGAGTTAATAAATGATTAATTTGTAAGTTTTGTGTACATCTTTCATTTGTATTAACATAACCTCACAAGCTAAGCTCAAAGAATAGTTGTATAATACTATACTTTTAATTTCAGCTATTGCCAGACAACGTTGTGGATCCAATGGAGTTGTTATCATATTTAGACCCACCAGACCTGGCAACTCCTCCAAGCAGTGGTGCGAGTAGTAACGGTAATATTGGTACTCCTGGTGCATCTACAAACGATGACATCTTAGCACTTTTTGAGTGATCATCTGTTTCAACTCATTCAATGGCTTGTAAACTTTTTGACATGCTGGTAATGTCAGACATGGCCAAGAAATGTTAAAAAAAATACCTACTATTGTTTTTGTTCCTTTTTTTAATAAAATATAAATAAACGTCATTAGCATTCTTATTTTTTATTGCAATGACAAAAGTTGAAACAATGGATAAGTGATAGTTTTTGGTGAGGACCACTTAGATATGTGGTGTTGTGTACAAATGAAAAAAGTGTAATGTTCCTTGAATTGATCTTTAGTTGCCATGAAAGGTTATACTAGAAGACATTTGAGATAAATGCAAGACTAAAGTGTAACCAAGAGGGTGTGTAAAGTGAATGTAGCGAGTATCCCAACGTTCCTGAAAAATTATAATGAGTGTGTAGACTTAATTACTAAGGCAATCGAAAGTTCAATCAACAGACATGTACAACCTCAAATAAATTAACACCATTATCTGTGCTTTGTAATATTTTAATTTTTCAGTATATGTTTCTTTTTTTTCAAATGTGTAAATTTCATACTTGTTTTTTCTTTATCTTTTCTTTCATCACAGAATATACAAATTATATAAATATGTTATATTTTCAGATGTTATATATTTATGTAAGACTATACAATAAAAGTTTACAAGTATTTTAAGTATACTTCTTCAAATATAATTTTATAAATTATATTTGCATAGATTATTAGTTTTCATTGGTATTATTTGAAAATTGAACATGTAAAAATTGAATATAATAATAAATTCTAATGTAATTATCGGATAAATTACAGATTTATAATTTTTATGTTTTGTTCTTCTGTGTAGTATTGAGTAATTACTTTTATTCTTCATCAATTTTCTACTAATATTTAATAGAGAATAGATGATTAATTTTAGTAAAAACTATTCAAAACACTTTGATTGCAATACTTCCAGACCATTAAACTGTTTGGAGGACCTAGAGAAATCAGTTATTGGCATAAAATTGAGACACAAAAAAGGGAATGGAAATTTGTTTATTTTTATTTCAACCATCATATTTATTTGGTTGTATTTCTATTGAAAAAATACTCTATTTCAAACTCTCATTGTAAGAATATTTTAAAGAGGGAAAATTTTTTGGGGTACAATTTGAAAGTCTACGATGACTAATGTCTATGTGTATTTAAATATTTTGTACATATGATTTACTAATAATAATGGCACACAGTATAACATAAATTATAATAATGGCGGCCAGTTTTCCTTTAGATAAATAGTAAACAATAGTTGAAAATTAATAAAAGATAATTAATAAATAATTAAATATTATATTTTAACTGTTGTTGGAACCAAAACTGTAAGTAGTAGTTAAAATGGTAGTTGTTTTAAAGTAAGCATGGATGCTGTGATTATGTGAGATGGATGTGTGGATATTCTAAAACATCTTCTTTCTCTGTGTACTAACTGCTTTCAACCACAATGAAATCCTTCTTTCTGTATAAGTAATGTATTAAATACAATGTACAGGATAAAGTACGTACAAAAAACATAAAGTTCATTGCTGAGTTGTACCTTTGTTGGAAACTTTTATTGTAAACAACAAAAAATTCTAAAACTTGATCATTATAAAACTAAAACATGATTGTTATTAAAGAAGTGCCAGTATTAAGAAGCATAATTTTGCACCACAAGTGTATTTTTGTACTCTTTTTTTATAATTTGTAATTGTATAAATGGTAAGAAATTTTAGAAAATTGAAAAATAATTTCTGTTGTAAACGCACTATAGGTAGAAATAAAAATATGCCGTAAATGAAATTACTTAAACGTTTCCTCTTATTTTCATATTTACCAGTAATTTGTAATTATGTTTTTGACTTATTTCCTTTTACTTATGTAAGAAAGTAAATGTAAATATTTGACATTTAAAAATATTATGTAAAATTACTTACCTCATTATGATTTTTCTCGTATAATAAAATTTAACATACACAATAAAATAATTTGAAGTTATATATAAGATCATACAAATACAGTAATATATTTATTGTTAATAACAAATGTTCAAAGTTTTTCGCCAGCAATATCATGAAGAGCAATCCATTTGACATACAAAACTGCATATTAACTGATCCCAGAAGGCGAAGCAATGTAAGGCAAATACTGACTTTTGATTGGTCGTGTAGCTCCTCGCACTCCATTAACAACAACTGTCAAATTCGTAGAGCCTTTAAAAAACATTATTTCAGCCTCAGACATACAAACCTTAAAATAAATTACATATGCCTCAAATAAATGAAATGTTTATATTATTATAATTAACAATTGGAGCTTTTAATTCACGCCAAAATATTATAATATGTACTTGTATGTAAACAACAAATGTACTATATCATTTGGTGGAATTATTAATATTTAGCTGACAGTGTAGGTATTTTATAAATTTCTTTGGTAATTAGGATCTTCAAATCAAATAAGTACTTACCTACTTTACTCAGAAATTGAACTAAGTAATTAAACAATAACTGCCATACCTATAATATGGGTACCTATGACATAATATAATGTGAAACATATAATATGTTTTACATAAACAAATACCACCTTTCTCCAAACTAATAAAACTTGACTCCATCCTGTTACAAAAAACAAATTAAATTATATATATACCTATATAGAATATAATATATAGGTAGCCAAAACTTTTTAAAAAATGATCCAAATTTATTCAAGATAAAAATTAGGTGGTTTTGTATTTTCATTCAATCCAAAACCTGGAGTGCCAGGTTTCACAATGTTTCTGTGATTCCTCACATGCCTTACATTGCTTGCCTTCTGGGATCAGTTAATATGCTACAAAACTAGCAGGCCTAGATCTCATAACACTGTTGCCAAATCTATTACACAGTTGCCAAAACTGTTATACAATATATTTGATGTTGTAGCAGCAGTGTAATAGTAGTTGTGGCAAAAGTGTTATTAGACCTAGGACTTCTAGTTTTGTGTGTCACAAATTTATTCTTCTTGATGATACTTGCACTATGGCTGGTGAAATGCTTTAAACAAATAAACAAATTTTGTATTTGTAAGATTATATATATATATATATATATATATATATATATATATATATATGTGTGTGTGTGTGTGTGTGTGTGTGTGTGTGTGTGTGTGTGTGTGTGTGTGATAAATTTTTACTTTAGGTGCAAAATTGGGACTTTAACAATATATTTAAAAAAAATATACTTCAGAAATGTTACCTATAACAAACAAATGAAAATTAAAATTTTCTCTTTAAAATAACGCAATTCATTAAAGAATAAAATGCTCAATTAGTTATGTCATTTGCCAACAAAGAATACTAAGTATGTTTTAATAAAAATAGAACAAATGAAATTTTAGTAAAATGTTCTTTTAAATGAATATAATTATGGTGATATAAGCAATGAAGTTTTCTGTACGTTCTGTATACTTTAGAAGGGATGTAATATTATTGTTGTAATTTTTTTATTAAGAAATCATGGCGCAAAATTTGGTCAGATCTGTAAATGGAAATTTCAAGCATTTAAACACGTTGAAGGCCTTTCAATCAAAGTTAACATTGTAAAAAGAAATATTAATAATTTTGTTTTTAAAATGGTTATAATGAAAAGTATTCATTTATGACATGTTAGATCAATAAATATATTGTTTATTTTTTTACCTAGTTGTACCTTACAGATCAAGTTAGATGAGGCGCACTCTGTCATACTGTTGTTTGTAACCTATCAAAATCAATAATGTACTTGTGCTCTATTTATTGGTGTTGTCAACACTAATAATCACAGTACAAAACGGTTGTTACAATGAGTAATCCGTTGTTACTAATATATTTTTCAAAACAGAAATAATCAAAATTTTGTTAATAAATCTGATTAAAATGCGATAAATTTTTGAAGAAAATATTTATGTAAACGTGGCAATTAATCAAATTTATATTACATTTTAATTTTTTATAAAATTGACTAAATCAAATCTGTTTATATTACATTAAATAAACAGTTTGATATCAAATTTTAAAAAATCTCATTAATAGAATGTATATATAGTATATACAAAAATTAAGATAATCTTTACCTAGATATTTATATACAAATAGTATTTTTATTTGAGTTTTTGGGAGCAAAAGTTTTCTATTTTTAATACCCTTTTTGGTAGTTTACCTTTTCATGTTCTTAAAAGTTATGAAAACATTATTATAACTAAAATTTGTGATTTTACTATATACCGAATTATACTCGTCAGCAGTAAAGGTAAACTGCCATTTTAATGTGTTTTCTAACTTGTGTGAGTAAAAAAAAAACATGTAAGCAAAGCGTTTATAGTTTTGACCATTACAATTAACACTGTTTTTGTAATGTTAGTATTATGTTCCAGAATGAATTCAAAACAAATGAAAAAATGTTTATACAAACATGATAAGGAAAAGTAATAATAAAATTAAGAAATTAATAATAAAATTCGGTATGCAAACATTCTGGGACATATCCAGCATAGAGTTAATATTAGCACAAGTGTTCATCTAGATTACGCATACAGATATTAATTTTATTTATAAAACCTTTTTTGTATAATAAAATATTTAAGAATTTCCAATAAAAACAAAATTGTTGTTAAAATTTTTTTTTGGAAAAGTGTGTTTTTATCATTATAAGAAGTATAAACAATTAATTCCATGTCCTCTATACATTTCGGACCAATTGCTGAAGTATTATGTGTTTTACTAGATTGCAATTCAGTTTTATAATTATTTATTCCACATAGATGTATTTTTGGTTTAGTAGTTTGATAATTTGTGTCTAAAGGTATTTTAGTTCAAAAAGAGCTACAGAAGATTATAACTGAATAATGATAAAAAGGAAGGATTTTAACAGAGTACAATATCTTTTGCTTTTCTAGAAGTTTAAGTTATTACTTATAAAGCAACTTGATTAATATACGTTTTGTGAATAATACAGTAATAAATTGTTTATTACCCTGTATTGTACATGTTTAACAGATACACGGAAACATAAATATTACTATTTCTAAAAAAATATCACTACATTTTTAACAGAAGTTATTGAAGATCCTTCAGTATAGATCTAATTAAGTAATCAAGAAATGTTAGTTTTCGCTAAAGAAATTTATAGTATTGTAAAAAGCAAAAGAAAATTGTATCAAAGTCCCTCTAATCTACATAAATTCTTTTTCATGTAAATGTAGTTTCAGTTGAAATAGGATTATTTACTTTCCTAAAATGTTGGCAATTTAGCAAGCCTGGATCTTATTATTATTTTTTGTTGTTCTTTATAATATAAAAAAGGACTAATACAATTAATAACAGCTGTTAATAAAAATCAGAACCATTAACAGTTTTCTTTGTAGAAAGGTTTGTAGGAGAACTGGTGGATGTAAAATATCTACCGCATTTGTTTAAGACAAAACTTTATATTGTGAAAGATTGAAATGTTTAAAAAAAATTGATAGATTGAAAATTTGTAATTACCAGATATTTTGTAAAGATATATCACACATATAGTGACCATATAGTATAGATTTTTTTTTACCAACATATACAATATTTACCACACTTATTGTTATTTTATCATTAAAATGAACCAAATAAATTAATATAATAGTGACTTGTAATGTGGAGATATTATTCTATTTATGGAGACAGTCCCCAACCACAAAACAAATTTTCTATATATTTCCTTTTACATGATAGGAAAAGTACTGTAGAAAATTAAATATTCATGTGCATATTATTTGATTCCATCTTTAACTTGTGCCACTAGTTTACACCAAAACACATATTAATGTAATGCTTGCCTAAAATATTATCTACTTTCTTAGTTTCATGAGGACAGTCATTTCGAGAGAGATATGTCTCATTGTCAACAAAGACTGTAATAACCGATCTGTTATTTTATATTTGGGTGGGGTTGTTTAGGCTAAAGATTAGATGATTTTTGAGAGTTTTAGGGGTATGGTGTCAAAAAGTGAATATGAATTATAATCTAATTGGGTGTTGAGTTAACACCACCATAAAGATCATATAAACTCATATGTAATTACAAAACAAAGTTTAAACCCAATATAAAAAACAAAGACATTTATAACTCCACTGGTGTATTCAAATTTACTTCCTGTTTGTGCCCTAGTTTCTAAATAGGCCAAACAGGAAGGTAATTTTACATTAATTACCAAGAAGACATGTTAGCTTTCATAAACAAAAACACTCCAACTTTGCTGAACACCTAATATCTACAGACCAGAACTACACAACACGTAACATTAAACCTACAAATTCTACATGAACAAAATTAAAATAGCTAATGCTGCTTTACCGAGCATTAAGAAATATATACAAACATTTCAAGTTATACCCAACACTCATTCTCAAATCACAATTACATTATAATTTACATCCACTTTTTGACATCACATCCCCCAAAGCTCTTTCAAAAATTTATTTTAATATAACTACCCTAAATATCTCTACCCTAAACCACCAAGAGGTCTGTTATAATCAGAGTTGACAATGGGATGCATCTTGTGAAACATCTATCCTCTTTAGATAAAGAAAGTCAAAAGCATTTTTCTTGTTGTCTTTTCAAGTAACAGATTGACTAAAGATTGGAAATGTTGCCTTAAAAATCTAGTCTCCACATACTTATCTCTTATATTAAAAGATAATTTTAAAAAATAATTTAAAAATGGAGATGACTTCAATAAAATTCTGTATACTATTTTTTTAAAGTTATACAATTATACTAATGGCATAGACTGCTTGTACTAACTAATCAAGTACTATAAAATTTGTTTTTCTTTCTTTGGAAGACAGAAAAATCTATTTTCATGAAGAGAAACAGTGTTAGAAAATGTTACATGTTTGGTATATTTCATGCAGAAAATTTTTTATAGGCACATGACTTTAAAATTTTAAAATTTAAAAATAAATATCTAATTTAGTTTAAATTTGGTCCAAAAATAATCAGTTTTAAAACAGAGTGAAAAAAAATAAAATTTAAGGTTAATTATATTCCTTTAGAATAATGTTACGGTTTTGTAAAATCCTTCAATTCAATACTAACATAAATAAATTCCTTGGTAAAATAAAGATTAACTTTCTTTTTATTAAGAGTATTTAATTTGAATACCTTAAATAAATAATTGCATACTTAAAATAGTAAAAAAAATACTTCATGAGTAAATCTGTAATTGTTTGTAATATTTTATCTTCTTTTTAAATTTTGTTTTATTATAAGTATAATTGAATATACAAATAAAGTGTAAAAATTCTGTTGGTTCCTTATTTGTCATTTAATCAACTGTAGCAAAACATATTTTAGACACATATTTATCAGTTTTTGTAATAAAAAATAAGTGAAAAATTTATATAATACTTTTATTTGTATATGAACTAAATAGAATTTATTTGTACTCCAATTTTGAAATATTTGTGTTTATGTAAATAACCACATGTACAGACCAATAAATTAACATGATATGTACCTAGTAGGTATATTAATTTCATTTTAACTTGAAGCCTCATTAGATATCACCACCAATTATTGTAAACCTAAGGTACTTCACACAGCTGTTCTGGTCCTTCTTGTAACTAGAGTTTGTTTAAATCTAGTTACTTTTTTGTTATTTTTTTAACTGCTTTAATGCCTAAACATGAAAAAAATGAAAAACAAACCTAATGTAAATAGTTTTCATAGTAGATGTATTTATGCAACAATGTTCTATTATACACACTTGGCAAGAATTTCAAATGGCTTTTTATTATTTCATTCCTAAAAATCCAAGTATTTACATTTATTAACAGATAAGTAGAGATTAAGTAGGTAAATGTATTCCATGGGTTTAAAGTAATCCAATAATCTTGCATATAGAACAGTGTGTTTTAGTACAAAATATTAATCCCCTCTCTATTAAAAAAATAAATTTTGTTTTTTTTTGAATATTTCACAATTATTAGAAAATGTTAAAAACTTGAAAGATCTACACATATAAGTTAGATAACTTTTAATGGGGTTAATTTTATCTACATTACTCATTTATATTCTCTGAAATGGTAACACTAATGCCTAAAATGTTGCCCAATAGTAACAACAGTGTGAAGTCATTGCGAGTCCCAATCACTTCAGTGGACAGATGTTGACAGGTAGTTTTGCATACCTTTCTCGTTTCTACTGCCTCTCCACCAACCCTAGCGTGACAAAGTGGATGTTGCCTTGTGTCCACTCATCAACTGAAACCTCGATATTGTTCAATATTTTTTACCACACAATTCTACCTTTTTTTATTTCTTTTTGGTTTATACTCTTACAAATTGAACAATATACATATTCTGTACATTACAAAAAACATAGTTTACAAATTTTAAATACAAAACTAATCTGTAAACACCAACCATTATTCATAAACTAATAATTTATTCACTCAGACAAGATTCAGTGACAATGTCTTCTTCAGTGAGTATTGATATTAACCTGGGAATGTTCATGCTATGGAAACTTCTGCGGTGACTTCCACCGTTAGGGCAAATCTAACATTTCTAATTATTGCTATTAAATTATTATAAATCTCAATGTTTTGGATTATAATAAGCTTTGAACTTGTTCATTGATATAAAAACAATTTATTAAATATATTTACTGCAATTTATATATAAAAATATAAATAGAAAAATTATAATATTAATAGCTATGATCACTCGCGCCATTAGATTGTCAGCACTCCTTAACATTAGCGCTCTCTGTCACTTCTCTACCCTTGATTACCCTCTCAATCACGCTACCTACTTGAAACTTGGATAGTAGCTGGCCAACATCCTCGAGAAAGCATACTTGGAAGCTCAGTCGCTTACAACAAAAAGAATAATTAATTCCTTCAGAACAACTAAAAATGTTAGATCCAATCTATTAGAGCGAGCGTTCCTGGGTTAAAAACTCGTAACTAACAACTAAGGTGAAAGTAAAGTGACCACTCCAAACAGTCAAGACAGCAGTTATTTACAATATTTCAAAATGATAACATTAAATAGAAATTTTATACCAAGGCCTAACTCCATTATTACAGTAAAATTCTCAACAATTACAATTAATAACAGTTACTTATAAACATAATTATAAAATAAAATTTCCCTAATAATTACAATAACTAAAATTTCCATACAAATTTTCTTGTCACAATAATTAGATTAATATGGATTTTTTTATAGGGCCTGACTCAGTATTTACAATATTAATTTTATTCTTATTAATATAAGGTGTTTCCTACGCATCCAATTCTGTGCACTAAATTACATTTTTCAAAAGGGTTACATTGTCTAATTGAAATATTTGGTTTTCTTCTAAAGAATGTTTTGGCATTACAGATTTTTCTGGTCTGTAATATTTAACACAAGGAAAATTTTTTTTAGCCCTAGTTAATATTTCTCTTAGTTTGGCCTATATATTTAAGGGAATATAACTTTACTTTCACCTTAGTTGTAGCACCAATGATGACTTTGTCATTGAAATGTGTTTGAGTGGATAAATTATTAATTAGTGTACGTCTATATCATTTGTTACTAACCAGTAAATATTAATTTTAATTTTATGACAATCATACTTGAAAAATAAATATAAACTGACAAAGAGTAATGCTGGGTTGTCTTCCTTAATCCATTGCATCCTAAGGATGATACTTATTTGTAACTATACCTTAGTACAAATGCAGTTTCCCATCATGATTCTTATAGTTGTGTGATACAATCTATTAATCACTTCTTGTTTGTATTTTGCTACAAAAATATTCTCATTTTGGCCTATAATGCCCTAAATATTATATACTAGCAGAGTTCTCGTCCTTCGGCTACAACGCGGTTGACATATATTTGTATTGTGCTTATTGCATTCTGAAATACAAAATAGCGATGAAAGAGTTAACTCTAGGTTGTTTAAACATTTTTTCAATATCATTTTTACAGTGAAGAAATTTTTATAAAACAGACTTATAAACAATATTTAGGCCGACATTTTTATTTTATTTAATGAAAATATGTAGACGCCTTCCCCTTGAAACATGTAAGCATGCAAAACCAAAATGAACTTCAAGATTCAGGGTCATCATACCTGTACATAAAAAAATATACAACAGCTGCAATCTAGCATATATATTTTATGTATGTGAAAAGAATTTAATTTATTGAAATTAAATCCCAATAAATATATCAAACTATAAACTTACAGATTATTATCATGAAAAACCTAGAGAAGGAAAAGCTTCTACTTGTAACATATCATTTTTAAAGTATAACTAACCTTGAAAAATGAATAACAACAATCATTTACTATCACCTGTTTAAAAGTTACTTTTACAGGTGATTTAAACAATTACTATCAGCTGATTAGGACAAGTATATAAAGGAGTATAGATAATTGAGTGTTAAGGGAGTTTTCAAGGCCAGTGGGGCGGTGTCCTGATGGTACTTCTAAATAAAAATAGGCCTATGTGTTAACCAGAGACCATAAGAATGTCTATACAATTTCAGCTCAATGGGTCCAATAGTTTTTACATGATTGAGTAAAACACACACACAGACAGACACCATTAGATTTTCATATATTGGTATAAATTTTATTCAGATGTAATTTTTATTCATTACTTTTTTACCTTAGTTTATTATTTGTAATAATAATTAGTAAAAACAAATTAAAAGTTACATAAAATTTGAAGTTTTGCGGTTGAAGCTTTTAGGGTCCAACTTCATCGCTCACTTCAGATGTACACAAAAATACACTAATTATTAAATATTTTTACACTGTTATATTTTTTAATTTTGTTTTTCATTAAATTCTCTGGGCAACCAAATGTTTAGTTTCCATGTTCACACAGTACAACACAACAAACATCTGATACTGACGCACACTGAGTAAAAACTATACTGAGCAAGAAAGCCCGCTTGAGATAAAATCTGATAATTTGTCTATCATGTCAGGAATAAAAGGACAACTTATGGATTCTAAATATTTATGCTTACCAATGATGCAAGTTTTAAGAAGCAAAAACATCTGTTAGTCAGCACAGAGGTATAGTTTTGTGACACTTAACAAAATTACTGTGTAAAATTATTGATAGTTTAAAGTAAACAACGATGGAAATCATGAGTGAAAACTGGTGTCCGTATGCTCTATACTACTAATGTTTCGTGATGAATAAGTATCGTCCTTAAGGTCCAATGAGTTAATTCACTGTTGTTAGAATAACTACGGAGTAGCTTAGTATATTAGGTCTTCAAAATGAGGTTCCTTCAGTCTCTTCTTGCTCATTTCCCTCCATTCAAGCATCTATCTAACAACTTTTTATATCTTGAATGACAGCCACAATTGATGTTTTTGGTAAAATTACATCCTTGTTGAATAGGCTACATTAATAATGAAAAAGAAAAATACCTATTCTTACAATAACTAAATTATATAGAGTGATTATAAAGGGACATTAATAAAAGAAAGACTATTACGATATCACAACCTCAGTCAGGTTTGTAGTGAAATTCCTTCAGCTTATACTGCTGCTTTCTCTTCATTTATGCATTTAACTACATCTTCTATAATTGATGGTATCAACAATGGATGCTGTTTTGGTGAAATTATGTTCTTGTAGAGAGAGGACTATATTGATACAAGGAAAGAATTTATACATGTTCTTAAAACAATGAAATAACATTCTTAATGATGTCATTCATATAGAGAGATTATTGATATAAGGGAAATTGATACACAAAACAAACTATTTTATCATGATAACCTCAAAAAAATTACATTTTGTAAAATCTTCTGTATGATATTCCAAACATAAGAATTACTTTTTATAACACCTAATCCAGGATTTAAATAAAAGTATTTGGAAGTAAGTAACATTTGAGTGAAAATATAGAAAGAGAAATTTCGTGGATGAAATATGAAACAAGCAAAGAGAATGGATGAAGTTTACTAAAGAGGCTATAAGCAAACATTACTTGCTAAACTAAACATTTTGCAGATGCTTTGGTTGTAGTAGCACATTATGTTTTGTTGTAAGGGACTAAGAGATATAGTACATATGACGCCTTAGTGGTTGGGTTGTGTAACAGATGTGCAAAAATTGATTTTTATAAACACAGACTATCTCAGTCTTCAAAGCTCTTTTTTAGTTTGCATTTGTTATTCTAAATAGCATTTATTTACTACATTTTTTCATTATAATATATATATATATATATGAAGTTATTATTATTACTTGTACATAATTTTTTCCACCACTAAGTGCAATAATTTTACCTTATGGGATGAGGTACCTTTTGGTTGTTGACCATTGTTGAATCACTGAATATATATATATATATTTAGGTTAGTTTTGGTTGGTAAATATTATTTAGATTTTTTGGACTAGGAGACTGACAGACTTACCTTGGTAAGAGTCCACTCTGTAGTCTTGAAATAGAAACACATAAAAGCACTTAAACAATGATATATTTCAACCACACAGTGGTCTTTGCCAATCGAAGAGAAAACACAAAAAGAACACAAAAAGAAACTCTTTAATATTACATCTTCTATACAGCATATTTCTTTTTGTGTTTTCTCTTCGATTGACAAAGACCACTCTGTGGTTGAAATATATCATTGTTTAAGTGCTTTTATGTGTTTCTATTTCAAGACTACAGAGTGGACTCTTACCAAGGTAAGTCTGTCAGTCTCCTAGTCCAAAAAGTCTGAATATATATATATATATATATATATATATATATATATATATATATATATATATATATATATATATATATATATAGGAGTTCAACATCAGAAGTCCTAATGCTCACCAAAATACACCTACATCCCCATCCTAATCTACAAGAGCGTTGAGGTCAGTTACCATATGAGTTGACAATAAGACACATATCCCAAAACAGCCGTTCTCAACAATTATAAAAGTAAGTGCTACTATAGGCAAGTGTAACATTTTACAAGTGTTTTTAGTTAAAAACTAGTAGCTCATGTAAAGAAAGAAATCTACTAATATATTAAGTAAAAAAAAAATTAAAATTAAATTCCTACAGATATCAACAAAAAATTTTTTTAATGGTTACAATTACTATAAATATTTATCTACTAATGACAGTATAGCAATAAGTGCCATATTAGAAAGCGAATTTCCTACAAATTTTTTATTATTTTTTTCATAAATGGTGTTGGGCTATTATTTTTGTTTGTTATTACTTATACCTTTCTTTTTTCGTTACTTGCGTTGTTGTAGTTTCTTTTCACTCTTCTATCGCATTGTCCGTTTGTGAAGCAAGGTTCGATAGGTTTGGGGTTCATCCAATTTGTTTATTTTATTGTTTTTAATTCATGTTTAATCTTAGAGCATTATTTATGATATTGTGTGGTAACTCTGTTTACGACACAAACTTACATCAAATATAGCAGTTGCGGTTAGAATGGGTGCCGGCCAGTGGCGGCTCGTGAGTAAAAGTTCTGGAGGTTCACAATTACCGGGGGTTTGGGAATATTCCATGTTTCAAACAAAACGGGGGCCCTCGGACCTCCCCGGAAAAAATTAAAATATTTAACATTAAGTTATTGTTTTTAAGTTATTTTGGTACTACATATTAATAAAACCCAGACACATGCTTTAGGCACAACAGTTTAATTCAAGTTAAGTTAAACATTAGTTACAATTCAGACAAGTAGCTGAGCCAAATATAATTTATACTCCCAAATCGCCCACTCCTGCAGTTGTCACATTTTTGTACAAAAAGTCCATTCTTCTTTCCTTCTTTGTTGCAAATCTTTCAATTACTCGTTCATTGAAGTCTGCTATTCTTCTTGTCATTATTTTTTCTAATGTCAGCATTGCCAATGCTGATAGCCATAGTACTTCTTAAAAAGATTTTTGCCATTTTTAGGCAGGAAAAGCAGCGTTCGGCTTCTGCTGTAGTCATTGGAATTGTAATTAAAACTTTTAATAATTTTACAGTTTCACCAAAACACTCAGCTAAGTTGTTTTCAAGGAGAAGTCCAAGTAAGTGAGTAACTTTCTTTACAGTTTTAAAATCTTCCTTTCCATAGATAATTTGAAGTTCTGTTTTTAATTTGTCCTTCTCAATAAACGGAAATGACTCTATGGCAGTTTCTAATAGTTTTTCTGAAAACTTACTTTTAAATGTGGCGATATTTGCATTGTCAAACAGGTTTGCTGCTACAAGGTGTCCTGTAAATTCAAACCTCTCTTTTGTTTGTATGACGATGGCGTCACATACTTCTTTAGCTGCTATATTTCTTGTCATACGTGGATTTTCATTTAAACAAGCTCTTTTAGGTGTGGTTTCTGCTGCTTGTTCTACTTGGATTTCATCTACACTATTTCTTAATTTTTCTATTTCTTCTTTAAACAAAGATATGGCTTCTTTTGCCCAAACGGGATCTATATTTCTTTCTTGAAATGAATCATACAGAATCTGGACGTCAGGCATAACTTTAGCAAAAAAATTGTGCCAAAACACAAACAGTGGTTGCAAAAGCTTTAACCTCAAACCTTGTGCCTGATTAATTGTGGCAACTTGAACACTGGTTTCTTCAATTTTTTCAAAGCACAAAATTAAGCTTTCCAAATTTTCGTGAACAGTAAGAACTAATCTGGAATTATAATTCCATCTAGTAGATGAACCCGAAGGAAGCCTGTTCTTCACAATTTCCTATATAATACCAGTCCTTTGAGAGGAATGACAGAAGAAATTGTTTATCTCTTGTAGGTTGGCAAAAAAAGTTCTTACTTCTCTGTTTTGTTTAGCAGCTCTCGACATAATTAAGTTAAGTTGATGCGCATAACAGTGCACAAAATGTGCATTTGTGTACTCCGTTTTCACTCGTGCTTGAACACCTGAGTATTGACCGCTCATGGTATTAGCACCATCATAACTCTGGGAAATTAACTTTTCCTTATTTTCACCAATCACATCAATTAGAACAGTTTTTAAACAAGCAGACAGAGTTTCTGCATTTGTGTTTGAAGGATTGAGAAAAGTGCAAAAGCGTTCCACTGGAAGCCCGTTCTTAAGAGCATAACGGAAAACTACAACCATTTGGGCTTTTGTTGAAATATCAGTAGTCTCGTCTGCAATTATGGACACATAGTCTGCACTACGAATCTCCTGTAGTATGTTTTGTTGACAAAAACATAAAACATACACTCTAAAAGATCATTTTGTATTTCTTTAGAGGTCCCCTTAAATACAGTAGCAGTTTGAAGGTGTTCCTTCAGAATGTTATCAAGGCTAGCAGAAAAATTTACTAAACCCTTGAAAATTCCAGGGTTTTCAGAATCTAACTTCTTATCATGACCACACAGTGCTAGTTCAAATTCACCACAAAATTTAATACAATCAATTACTTTTGACAAGACATACCTATTTTTTCTAACTTGACCATTTTGCTTTTCAATGTTTTCTCTGATTTTTTGTTGCCTGATTTCTGTTCCTCCTAATATGGAAAGATCAAGACATGCATTAAAGTGAGAAATAGATTGTTTGTGTTGCATTCCCAAATAACCCTTGGTGATCACACAAAAGTACCTTGACAAGATGAATATTTAATTCCGATTGTATAATAATCTGAAAAGGATGCAAGTGGATAAGTTGATATGTTTGTTTTTTTTTAAATGAACAATGTAATTGGAAACAGGTAAAGTTTTACATGTGGCTTACTTTGTTATATGTGGCATACTTCGTTGGCTAGTATGGCAAGTGATTCCTTCTTTTATGGCAGATGGTATAGTAGCTGGTACACAGCTGACCATTAAAAAAACTGTTTTCTCGTAGTTGCAGGTATATTACTGTCGGGAAAATGATTAAAACCAATTTTGTAGGTGGTTGTTTGTATAATTACCAACCTTTCCATTGAATCCCCCCCCTTGAACTACTTTTAAACGGAAAAAAGGGTATTATTTGTTTTTCTTTTCAACTAGATCTACCAATTTATGGTTACACTTATTTAAATTTCATAATAATTTGCAAACACTTACTTATAGTAATTCATTGTATAGTCATTTATTTAGAGCTAAACTAAAAAGAACTTAACCCTTGTTCTTTAACAATTAAGTTATTAATTTTTAACTCTGCTTTCAACAGGATAACGTAAAAGCAATCCTCGAATATAAATATATTGTTGAAATAAATACCGTACTCTTCTACTAAAAGCCGAGCAGTCGTAGCTAAGTTTCTAATTTGTTAAAAGAAATATGTATTCTAAAGAAATATTTTGATAAAAGATAAAATTTATTTAAATAACATGGGAAAGTACCTCAATGTTGAAAACAAAAATATTTATCTCACAACCTTTCACAACAAGAAGTTGTAATTTTTAAGCAAAATAAGTGTATATAAGTAAATAAGTATTAATAAGTATATACAAAAAAATTGTATTTTATAATTATATCCTAAGTTTCACCAGGGTCGCCTTCAATATCATGACAGCATATTATTTCAAGAGAGGTTTTCATAATGGCCTGATCGATTTTTCAAATATACTGACAATTAATTGTGGATCAGCTGTTTTTTTATGATTTGATATATGTTTCTTCTAAAAAACAATGTCATTAAGCCATTTTGATGAGAAAAGTGGAATTGTACCCTGCTTAACTTCATGGGGTTCTTGGTGGCAAACAGTACATGAAGTTCATATTGAAATTGATTTACCAAAAAATACAAAATCAAGAGATGTTAAAATAAAAATAAGTCCTAACCTTATCGAATGCATTGTACATCAAAAAACTATCATAAAGGTAGGTTGTAAGTGATTAAAAGCTGATTATAAGTGAATATTAGCGGGAAAGTTGTTTTAAATTATTAACTTTTGGTTAAAAGTCGGTGTACTTGAAAATTATAAAAGAAATATTAATTTTGTTAGTAGAAGTGTAATTCGTTCTTTTCTTCTTGAGAAAATTTGTTTTGAATTTGATGATGAATTAATATTTAGTTTATAAAAGTTTTTAAAACTACGTTATAGCTTACATTTTCCCATATTTTGTAAAGGAAAAAGAAGTTTTCAACATTAGAAAAAAATTAAACATAACCTAAACTTTTATAGGGAATACTTGATAAAGACTACATCAACTTGAATAAATACATTCTAAACAAGAAATATTGATTTCAGTTGTCGTAAACCATAAATAATGGTCAATATTTTGGTAATTCTTGACATAGTGCTGGCCTGGTCTGATTTTTTTTTCATTTACACATATGTTACTAAAAATACATTTAAAACTAGAAGCAAGTGAATTCAAGTGTAGTAAACCATAAATAATAGTTGAAATTCCAAAAAGTTAAAACATAACCTAAGTTACCTAACATAAGTTTAAAGTAAATGTTTCTTTGCAAAACACAGGATTATTTTACATTACAGAATATTTATAAGAAGAATATATATATCTTTGCAGAACCAGACATCTATTTAGTTTCCTAATGTAAATTTTTTAAACATAATTTAATTATAATTCAACTGTGGTGCACTGTTTTATAAAGAAGTCTGTAGCTTATACAGTTTTGTATAATATGCATTATGCAGTTTTTTATCGTTTGTGGCATATAATGTAGCTACAATGTATCTCGTTAGGATTGATTTGGTAAGTAAAAAGCCATGAAAATTAATCCAGCCATTTTTTAGGAGTGTTCTCTGACTTGCAACACACGTGTCGAGGCAGCTTGTAGCTAACTAACACTAAATTTTAGCTTTTGTATAACCAAATATGTCCTAAACTGATAAATTGTAACTATATTCTCATATAATATTATTTAGTGTATTTTATTAAAAAAACTGCTTAATGTGTACAGAATTACATCTAAACTATTGATGCTTTTTGTCAGGTTTATGGCTAGTTAACTTATTATAATTGTTTATGTAAACGTTTACATTAAGGAACTCTGGTTTACATTTTTGGTCATAAAAAATAATGAGCTTACTAATGGTAGTATTTATATCAGCAATCAATTATCATGATTATTACTGTTTTCTATTTTTCAAAAGTCATACCTATCCTAAGCAGATGTTTTGTTGGTATGTTAAATAAAGTTAGGTAAAAGGAAAAAAATTTCTTGATAAAAACCCACAATACATAACCAAATATATTATAAATGTTCTTAAACAATACTACATCCAGGTAGTTAGTTAACTTCTTGGTGAGATACTACACCCAGTTAGTTAATGTTGAGTTGACGTTTGCAAAGTTAAGTTTTCTTTTTCTTTATAAACAAATTTAACCAGATATATTGTAGCGGTATGTTCCATGTAGGTATATAGTAATGTTGTATAACATACCGCAGAAGTTCTTGAGATATTACTTCATTTAGGTGGGTTTTTTTGTTTCAGTGATGATAATGAAGGGAAATTTTAATATTTATTGTTTATTGTGAAAATAACTTTCACGTTGTTTAGAATGTATTTCAAAGTAACATAGATGAAAACAGAGAAATATAAATGTATCCAGTATTTGTTACCATTGTATAACCTGTCAGTTAAATATCTTGGAGTTTCTTTTTTTATGTTTTTGATATCTTATATTTCAGTTTCTTAGTTGTTTTAAGGGTTAAATTTTACTCCGTAATGTTTGAGAATTTGAGGTTTTGTTAATATATAGGAATATTGATACCATTTTTTCTGTTGTTATACTGTTTTGTTTGGTGTTTTGTATTTTTTGTGGTAATTATTTATAATTGTAATTTGATACAACATCACTTTATACCTATAAAATATCTAGTCAGGATAGATTTGGCTGAAATTTTATTAAACACTTGTAAATATTTATAAACTTGCCTATAGTAGCACTGACTTATAAAGTTTACGTAGGTTGGGGTATTAGGGTGGGGGTGGGATATTATGGCGGTGTGTGTATTTTGTGATTATAGGAGTTATGATGTCAAAAATGTGCGTGAGTTGTAATGTAATTGTGTATTGAGTATAGTGATGTAAAATGCCTGGGCGTTTATAAGTCGAGGCAAATGCCCAATATAAATGCCCGGGCAAATGCCCAAAACCTATAAATGCCCAGGCATTTTCGGCATTTATCTCTTTTAAAAACATATTCATAATGCAACGATTATAAATAATGTTTTAGCCATTGTATGCACATAGATGCATTCTATATATTTATCCATACACAAATAGATATGTATACAGGTAAATATATATGTATACATATGTAATATACAAAATTGTTGAATTTATATTGAGAGAATTTATATTAAGTAGAAGGTAGGCCTAGGAATAATATTTTTTATTGCCTCTAAACTGTATTTTTGACGCACATGAAAGTTGATTGGGAAATCGGGGGAAAAATCCATTCAACACATCTTTATAATTCTTCAATGAGTTTGATATTTTACTGAAAGATAAGTAATACTGAAAATGGATACATAATGTACGCTATTATATTAACTGTGTAACAAATGAGGTTACATATATTTAAATATGGAATTAAATAATAAATGGCTGTATTGTGTTCTTGGGTGTCTTAATCACTTTTTTCTGTATCCTCTTCATCACTTTTTTCTGATGAACTTTCAATTAGCTCTGGCTCAGATTCATCTGACAGTTCTGATTCTGAATCTTCCTCTAGGCCTATAATACGTTCTTGACTGGGTGTTGGGGTTTCTTCTCCTTGTTCTGGATTACTCTGATGGGTCTCATTAGTTGTTTTGTCGGGTTTACGCTTAGATGGTCTATTCATCAGCTTCCAATTGTAGGCTATATAAGTCAACTTAGTAGCCCTCTCAGATGTAAGTCTGTTCCTTTTTTTATTATGAATCCAGCCAAAAGTGCTGAAGGTCCGCTCTGTGGCAGCAGATGTAACAAGTGCCCCAAGAATTTTTACTGCAACTTCTGCCAGTGCACAAGTACCCCTCAAACCTCGCCACCACAATAAAGGAGTTACAAGGTAAACATTGTCTTCTTTAACCCCAACTCCTTCCCCCACAAATTGTCTGGACCAAATTCCCTGTTTGTCCCTGTAGTCGGCCAAGTTTTCTCTAACTTGTATAGCATTCAATCCTGTGTTTCTTGCTGCGTCGCAAATAAAGCTTATTGCTTCCAGCATGTCAACAGGCTCGAGATCACTACCTTGCACAGCTGGGTCAAGCAGGTTCGCCGCAAGGTGTAAAGATGATACACCAAATTTCTTTCTCTCTTTGAATTTGGACAAGATTGCCTTTTCTTCTGCTGATTGCAGTGGAGATAACGGTAACTTCTCAATAAGAACTGCCTCCAAGTCATTAAACTTTTTAGCTATTCTATGAACTTGAGGTTCATTGGACTCGAAAGCTGTGATCAAGTGAACGATTGGGTTCATCAACTCTACAACTGTGTCAATCCTGACCCAGAAAACATCATCGTCCAGGACTCTCTTCTTCATTTCTGGCTTTAGATATGGTTGAGCATTTTCATTAACAACTAATGTTTGTAGGACAAATTTGTTTGACTGCAAACTTTGAAGGCAGAACAAATGGCTCCCCCACCTAGTCTTTCCTGGCAACTTCAGTGAAACCCTATCCTTGAATGCCTTATTTTCAGCTGATATTTCATTGAACAATGCTAATAAAACATGGCTGTGTTTTACTGTTTTGACAACATCAACTGCGATTGCTGTGAAAGTTTTCATTGTTTGGCAGCTTAAAATGTCTGAGCACAATAAGTGTAGCAGGTGTGCTAGACATCCAAGAGGAACAACATGGGGAAATATCTTTCACCAAGTTCAGTGCAGCTTTCATATTTGCAGCATTATCACCAATCACCACCAGAAATTTTTCTGGTCCATGTTTCTCCATTACATTTATGATAAGCTGAGAAAGGTACTCGCCAGTGTGACTGTTGCATTTAGTCATTATAAACTCCACAAACATTGGTTGTGGTTTTGAAATTATGAAGTTGATAATTGATTCATTTCTAAGGTTGCTCCAGGCGTCACACTGCAGGTGGAGGTGCTTCGCTTCATGTAGTTGCTTATTTATGTTACCTTGCATTTCTGTGTACTGCGCATCCAAAAGAGTAGAAGATAGCCGATATCTTGACGGTAACTTGAAGGAAGGCCTGATTTTGTTAAAAAAATCTATCCAAAGTGGGTGGTCAACCATGGACAAGGGAGATCCACTAACGAATATGGCCTTGGCGAGGCTCTGGTTCAGCATCTCCTGAAACAGTACAATATACTGTCAACGGCGTAACAATGAATAAAACTTACACCGAAAGTAGTCTTAAATCTATGGCTTATAGTTAGAACGTTAGAACCGGTGACAATGTGCTGTGACGTTGGTTAGGCTATGATGCTATGCTGTTTTATTTTTAAAATTAGTTGTTGATAAGAAGTAAGATATACATAGGCCTTAAAATATTGTGTACCTTTGTCTAGGCATAACTACCGTAGGTAGGCCTGTATGCTTTTTGAGCCGGATAAGTTACCTACTATGCTGCTATTATGTCTATCTCTTGTAGACACAAAATAGGAGTGGTCTATAAAGGAATTAGTGCATTACTGCTATGTGCCAACCTGTTAAAATCCATCAAACATAGGCCTATTTACCATCTTTATACTTCAGTTCATCCAAAAAACGCACAAAACGTCAAAATATAACCTATTTTTTTATACTAACTGCTATCTTGGCTATGGGTAGAATTTTAACCATTTTATTTCTAAACAAATGTTTTTTTAATTTACACTTTTCTTGTAGGTTACTGTCATCTCTACCCGGTATCGCATCATCAATTTTAAAAGAACCTCAGTTAGGGTAGGCTTGTTGATATCTGATCTGGCAGATATTGACAAGCCTAGCCTAACTAATCTTGTAGTTTAGTAACATATGCCTTCTTTTGATAAAACTGTCATTCCGATTTGATGTTGTAAACTACCAACTAAGTTTCATTTTAAGTAAATAAATATTCTAATAGCGTACCATTAGGCTAATAAATTAGGAAACATAATAAGGATTAGGCCTATGGCCTCAAATATTAAAAAAGCTTTACAGTCTGTAAAAAGTTAAAAAAATGTTATAGTCTAAAAATTTGAAGCAGGCCTAGGCCTAATAATGTTTGTACATTTTCATAATGTTTATTTACTTACATTAGTTTGGAGATCCATGTGGTCAAAAAACGAAGGGGTTCGGCCTGTTCGGGGTCCTTTTCCTTTTGAACTTGAGGTCGATATAGGCTGCGAACGTTTTAGGAAGTAACTAAAAGAACTTGAGTTTGCTTCTGAGGCTGAGCTTGTGCTTGGTACTGCAGATTTGTTGTTGAAACCATCCACTTCAACTAGTAAAGGTTCATAAAGAGGTTTCTTTTGAAAAGGTTTTTCAACCACTGTGACTGTACTTAACTGAAGCACTTTCTTTAGATCCTGAGGGCACTTGAAACACTTTTTTATGTGCTTTTCCATTTTGTTACAATGTGACTGTTTATAGTCCTTACAATATTTACAAGTTACTCCTTTCCCTTTCAAATTAAAAAAGTTCCAAATAGGTCCCTTTTTTTTAACCATTTTGTAATGATTTAATCTAACCCTTAAAAATATAAATAGTACAAATAAGTGAGGTTATCTCAGACTCAATCACTCAACAGACATTTCTACTTCACAACTAACTGGGCTCAGGGCTGAGCTGCTGGTGCTAGAATGCCTCACCAATCTCAAGGCCACACCCACCCTACCCCCACTCCAAGGTCACAGCACAATGGCTGCCCAGGGCCCAGACCCTCCCCCACCACTCAAAAAATACTATTCACACCAAAATCAAACTCCTACTGCAGTCCTAACTCAATACTTCAATGTTTTATTCAAACTAGATATACATAATTCCCATTAAGTGTTATTGAGAACAACAGCATAGGATGATTAAATTATTATTAGCAATATTTAAGTTAGGTATTATTTTTTTAATTTTTTTGAACAATAATAATTTTTTTATTACATATAATAATATACACATCAACAAATAAACAAATTTAGGCATTATTTGTTTATCCATGAAATTTACCTTTAATTAATAGTTTATACTATGTTTTAGAAGCACAAGTAACAATCAAAAATAGTAAAAAGTAAAAAAACACACTTTTTCATAAATGCCCAGATATTGGGCGCTTTGGACTTGAAACTGCTTTGGGCAAATGCCCATTTATAAATGTCCTGCCCACTGGGCATTTGCCCGGCTCACATCTATAATTGAGTATGTGTGTAGGGTGTAGTTTGAAGTGTCTGTATAGTTCGTATTGTTCGGTTGTGTAGCGTTGGTTATTTCTGTGTTGTTTATGAAGAATTTGTAGGTTAGATGTTATGTCTATGTCGTCATGTTTTGTGGAGTTGAGATGATCGGCGAAGTTTGATTGGTAGTTATTGTTTGTTAGTGCTTTTATATGTTCTTGGTAACGTGTGTAGAAGCACCTCTCTGTCTGACCTATGTAAAAACTGGGGCACGAGCTGTAAGTTAGTTTGTTAACTCCAGTGGCATTCTAAATGTCGTTGATATTGTTGTTGGGTTTAAATTGTTTATTGAGAGTATTGTGTGTGCAGTAGGCTATTTCGTAGTTGTATTTCCGTAGTGTGTTGGTTTGACTGTGGGTTTTGGGAGATCTGTATGGTATTGGTAAGAGTTTTTATGGGATTGTCGTGTTGTGTGTTTGTATTTGGGTTATTAAGTTTATTTTTTAGGTGGTTGTATAATTTGTCAATCATTGTTGTGTTGTATCCGTTAGTTTGTGCTGTATGTTTTATGGTTTTTAACTCCTGGTAGTGTTCTTCTTTGTCTAAAGGTGTTTTAAGCATGCAATATATCATGGTGTTGTAAGCGGCTAGTTTGTGTTGGTATGGGTGGTTTGAGGAGCTGTGAATGGTCGTATTGGTACAAGTGGGTTTTCAGTATATGTTGAATTTATGTGTTTGTTTGTCTGTATGTTTAATTGTGAGGTCTAGGAAGTTGAGAGATTTTGTTGTTCTGTTTTGATGGTGTATGTGAACCGCCCCAACCCTAATCTACGTAAACCTTGAGATCAGTTACGGTCTGAGTTGACAATGGGACATATCTCCTGAAACGGTCGTCCTCAACAAATATAAGTAAGTGCTACTATAGGCAAGTTTGTAAATATTTACAAGTGTTTAGTGAAAACTAGTAGCTCACATGAAGATGGAATCAACAAATATGAAATTTTATATAACATTACTACAAACAAATCTATACATGTAATTTTAGAATAGAGATCATGTGACATCACCAGGGAAAATGTATTAGTCCACGGAAACATAGTACTCCACCTTGTAAGTAGTTCCTGCAGACTTCTATTTCTGCTGATTAATACCTTTTAGCAGGTGATGTCACGTGATCTCTATTCTTATCTTACATGTGTATATTTATTTGTAGTAATGTTGTTTAAATTTCAACCAAATCCTAAATGGATGCTTTATCGAAATATTTTGATACAGGGATAAGTAATACGGCGTGCCATTGATACTGCAAGCCAAAAAAGCAGTCTCAACAAAAAGGTGGTAAAAAATTAACGTTTTATTGCAATAAGAAACAAAATCAATACAGCTTCAGGACATGTTTAGAAGTGTTTTCTTGCGCATGTTTAAATATCTCCCAAATGTAAGTAATTACTGTAATAAGAAACAGGTTATATATATATATATATATATATATATATATATATATATATATATATATATATATATATATATATATATATATATATAAAGTTATTATTATTTACAAGTAATAATAATAACTTCATAAAGTCAGTGCAACGGACAAAAATAATGGACAATATGAAATATCACGATATAATATATATATATATATAAGTATCGAAATCTTTTTGCGGTTCATGACATCTTGTTGCTGGTTGTAAATTACTTATTACACTTTTGCTAAGTGTAATATATATATAAGGTAAAACTATTGCACTTAGTGGTGGAAAAAAGTATTTACAAGTAATAATAATAACTTCATAAAGTCAGTGTGGAAATATAATGGACAATGTGAAATATCACAATATATATATATATATATATATATATATATATATATAGAACCTTTCAAACTCGATTCCCGAAAACTCGAAATTCCGTAAAACTCGACAGGGCTGGTGAATTATTAATTTTTTTACACCGCCCATAACGTAAAGCTTTCCATCCGCTCGAGACCGCTAGAGACTCAGACTATACTGGGTTTTTCAAGGTCGTTCAACACACCCTTTACATGCCCAGCTGGGGCAGGCTATTGTTTGCACAGGTTCGGGGATTTCTGTGGCCACTTTCCTTATCGTGAGGCCGCGCGTTGACCTGGGATTCCCGGGCAGGTCATAAACTACCCTCGCTACATTGTCGTCACTGGGCGTTCAGTTGAGTGTTTCTTGAGACACAGTTGTGGTCAGTTGCTTTTGTTCGAGAGTGGTTGACAATTGTTTAAACGAGTTTTGTGCTGGAAAATAGAGCGACAGTATGGCAGAGAAAAAGAGGAAACAAGTGTCAGTGTCAATGGAAGCAAAGTTTGGTGCCCTAAAAAGACTTGAGCGTGGTGAAAGCGTAAATAAAATAGCGTTGGACTTGAACATCGGTAGGTCTACAGTGCTCCGTTGGAAGAAAAAGAAATCTGAAATTGAATCGTGGTGTTTGAAAAGACAGTGTACAGAATCCATCGTGGAACGAAAATCAATGAGAAGTGCAGAGTTAGAAAAAGTCGGCGAAACCCTTTACCAATGGTTCCGTGTGCACAGGGAGAAGGGAACGCCTATATCTGGATCCATCCTTTAGAGAAAGCTCTTCAGTTTTATGAAAAATTTAAGGACAAAGGAGAGCCTGGGTTTACAGCGAGCAATGGTTGGTTGTGAAGGTGGAAACAACGATATGGAATCAAGCTGCTTAGTATCTGCGGGGAAAAACTGTCAGCTGACCCTAACAATGTGAGTGACTTCAAGACCAAACTACACGAGTTTATTGAAAAAGAAGGACTGTCAGGTGATCAAATCTATGAGACAGGACTAAACTTTCGAATGCTTCCTACTAAACGTTTAGCTCTGAGAGATGAAAAAGCTGCACCAGGTTTTAAGAGAAGTAAGGAGCGTGTGACTATTTTGCAGTAATGCAACAGGAGAGCACAAACTCAAATTAGCGCTAATTGGAAAAGCAAAAAACTAAGAGCATTTAAAACTGCCAGATGCACAAGTGATGGCAACTTTGAACTCCCAGTTTGGTATAGAAATCAATCTAATGCATGGATGAGCGAATCAATTTTTAAAGAGTGGTTTTTTCAACATTTCGTCCCAGAGGTTGAGAAGTTGCTGAAGAAAAAAAATCTTCCCAGGAAAGCTCTACTGATTCTCGATAATTCTATGACTCACCCTGATGTGCAATATTTACAGGACAAATACATTAAAGCAATGTTTCTACCGCCGAATGCCATGTTTCTCTGTCAACTGATAGATCAAGGAGCTTTGGCAGCGTTAAAGAGAAGGTGCAGACGTTAACTTTTGTCATCTTTGGTGTTGTCCTTGGAATCGGGTGAGGAGCTAACAGCTAAACTAAAGAAGATCGATTTATTAGATGTCATTGGATGGATCTCTCAATCTTGGATCGAGCTTGAGACCATAACCCTCATTCGTTCTTGGAGGAAACTTCTAGATCACGCAGGTAATGATTTGTCGCGTGACGATGGAATCAATTCTGAAAATAGCGACTCGATTGAACTTATGAAAAAATCCCAGAGTGTGAAGAGTTTTCAAGCAATGATGTCAATGAATGGATGGATCTCGACGGAGCATCAGAACCATTAGGAGAAGATGAAATCATCGCAGCTGTCAAAGGGCATGACGTACAAGGGGACGATTCGGAAGAAGAAGAGCAAGAGGACCATCGACAAGAAATAAAAGTTAGCCACAGTGAGGCTGTGAAATTTATTGAAGGGACATTGCAGTACTTAGAGCAGCAAAATGCGACTGGAATGGAGATTCTGTTTCTCAGGCGACTCCACGATCAAACTGCAAGACGCCAGGTGGAGACAGAAAGCAGTCTTCAATCACAGGGTTTTTCAAACGACTTCAGTAAGTTTACTTTTACACTTTTCTTCTAGTGTTCAGAAAACTTCAGTAATAATAGTAATGAACACTGTATTTTCAGATTGTACTAGGCCTTTTGTCTCAATTTTGTTATTATTTTTTGATTATAAGTTATAAATGTTGATATAAATATATACTTGTATATAATAAATCAATAAATGTACAATTTTAATACTCTAAATAAACGTTTTTATTCAACTCCTAGTTATTATTTAAGTTCCCTAAAACTCAACAATTTTTAAGTCCACATTGTGTCGAGTTTGAGAGGTTCTACTATATATATATATGTATTTTAAAACAACAGGTTATTCAAATACAAGAATATTTATTAATTTATATCCAAAGCTTTTCGTTGGCAAACAGTACCAACATCATCAGGAATGAAAATTACAATAATGTAAGCTATAGGCCTGAAACATATGTTTTAATTCATATATGTTTAAAGAATATATATATATATATATATATATATATATATATATATATATATATATATATATATATATATATATATATTTGTAGCTTTGCAACACTGTTTTCTTGTATTCACTTATCACTTTCACTATATATACTTAAACAAGAATCTTACTTGGTATATATGCAAGTTAACTTTCAAAGACTGGTCTTGTCTCCATCATCGGAAGTAAGATTCTTGTTTAAGTACATATAGTAAAAGTGATATAAATATAAATACAGTATATATATATATATATATATATATATATATATATATATATATATATATATATATATATATATGTAAAAATATATTGTAAAAATATTTCATTAGATAATTATTTTCCTGAAGATGCTGGTACTATTTTATCGGCGAAAAGCTGTGAATAAATATATTCATTAAAAGTATTCTTGTTTTTGAAATATTTTTAATTAATTAATTATATATATATATATTTAGGTTAGTTTTTGTTGGTAAAGATTACACTGCACAACAAAAAAATATTTTTTGAATGTTTCCTACACTAAATTAGTCAATTTCTACTAATTTTGGGGTGATAAAAACGAAAATAACAATGAAAAAATTTTATTAGCTTTGGTTTTTGAGATACACAGTACTTAATCTTAAAGAGTAGTTATACTATACGTGAAAAGTGAAAGTACATAAAACAATATTGTTATGTTTCTTTTACAATATTTCAAGTACAAAATTGATTAAAAAAACATTATTCTTAGTGTTTTGACAAATAAAAGAAGTTTGTACCACCAAATTTCAATTAAGTCAATCCGATTCATTGTAAGATCGCTGTCGTTTAACTTGTCTTTTATAAAACACTTCTGGAGCATCCCTACACACAGACCAGCAGTAGTCTGCAAGCATTGCTTCATTCCAACGACCCTGATATCTCTGTTCCATTAAGGCAATGTCTTGATGGAATCTTTCTCCATGTTCGTCACTCACAGCTCCACAGTTTTGTGGGAAGAAATTAAGATGAGAGTGAAGAAAATGAATTTTTAAGGACATGTTGCATCCAAGTTGGTGGTAAGCTTGAAGAAGCTCTTTAACCAATGCTGTGAAGTTATCATCTCTTTTGTTACCTAAAAACCCATGTACAACTCCCTTAAAGGCTTCCCAGGCTCTTTTTTCATTTCCTGTTACAATCATGTCAAAAGCAGGATCATTTACGATTTCACGGATTTGAGGCCCAATAAAGATGCCTTCCTTGACTTTAGCATCACTTAACCTGGGAAACTTTGCTCTCAAGTACTTAAAAGCTTGTCCTTCCTGGTCCATGGCCTTCACAAAGTTTTTCATTAGTCCCAACTTAATATGTAATGGGGGTAAGAGAACATCCTTAGGATCTACAAGAGGCTCGTAAACTACATTTTTCTCATTAAGGTTTAGGTCTCGTGTAGGCCAGTTCACTTTTTTATAGTGAGATTTTCTATCCCGACTGTCCCACAGACATAAAAAACAACAGTACTTGATGAACCCTAATTGCATTCCTAGGAGTATAGCAATGACTTTCAGATCACCACAGATTTGCCCCTTGTGTTGTTCATATTTGATTGATTGGAGAAGTGTTTTCATATTTATATAAGTTTCCTTCTTGTGTACTGCATGACCTATAGGAATAGAAGGTAGCTGATTTCCATTATGCAGAAGTACAGCTTTTAAGCTTCGTTTTGAAGAGTCTATAAACAGTCTCCATTCAGATGGAGTGTGAACCAATTTGAAGCAGTCCATCAAACCATTAACATCAGAACAAACTACGAGGTTTTCTTTTTTCTCAAAAAAAGGAAGCAAATATTTTTGACGCTCTCTGTACTGAGATATTTTCACATCATGTTTTAGAAGATTCCACTGTTGTAGTCTTGACCCTAAAAGCTCAGCCTTTACCTTAGACAAGCCAAGATCTCTTATAAGGTCACTCAACTCTGCTTGGCTAATTTTGTGCGGATCACTAGATCTATCGCTTACCTGAAAATCAGGGTCATAAGATGTTGAAGGATGGGTTGCTCCTTCTAAACAGTCTTCATCACCTTCCTCTAAAATTTCATAGTTTTGGGGTGGAGAAGGGACTGGCAAAGTGTCTGAGTGTGGTACAGGCCGAAGAGCAGATGGGAGATTAGGGTATTTAACCGCTCCTCTTTTTTTCATAGATAAACCTTGCTTAATGGGAGGAGTTAAGCAGAAATAACAGTCGTCTGTATGATTGGTTGGCTCACGCCAAACCATAGGTACTGTAAAAGCCATTGCCCGGTTTTTATTTTTCAGCCACTCTCGCAATATGACGGAACAAGAATTGCAACAAATATGAGGAGCCCATGATGTATCTTGGTCCCCAACTTTCACACCAAAATAATGTTCATAGGCAGTCTTAACGATAGGTGTCATTTTACGTTTCTGAGCCAAAAATGTTATTTCACCACATATATAGCAAAAGCTATCGACAGAATTCACACACTTTCGAGGCATTTCAGATCAGCACTAAAATTAATTTAAAAATCAACTTCACACAATAATTTCAATAGCAACCACGTGCGTACAACTGACAAACTCACATAGGTTATGTTTACTACTTATGAACAGCTGAAGAGAGGGAAATTATGTAAACAAACCTGTGTACCAACTGTTGGTAATGAAATATTTCATTTGTTGAAAACTCAAAATATATATATATATATATATATATATATATATATATATTTAGGTTAGTTTTGGTTGGTAAAGATTATTTAGATTTTTTGGACTAGGAGACTGACAGACTTACCTTGGTAAGAGTCCACTCTGTAGTCTTGAAATAGTAACACATAAAGGCACTTAAACAATGATATATTTCGACCACACAGTGGTCTTTATCAATCGAAGAGAAAACACAAAAAGAAATATGAGAGAATGAAATAAAATAATTGTAATCACAGATTGTGTAGAGTAGAAATCAGATGTCACAGATGCACAGATTAAAGATATATATATTGTTTCCATGAACATATGAGTGATTATAGTTTATATAAGTCTGTCAGGGGGAAAGAGATAAGGCTATTTGGAGAAAAAAAAAAAAAAAAAAAAAAAAAAAAAAAAAAAAAAAAAAAAAAAAATGAATGGATTTATCTGATGTTGAGGTTAGGGGATTCTCTGGACTTGGTATACCACTGGTATGATAGTTCCCACCTTCTCAGTTCTGAGGGATTGCAATCAGGGGGGAGTGATTTAATTATTTTTGTGGTATAGCAGTCATCAAAAGTTGTGATGTTGTGACTCGCAGCATGTTGAGCTGTTGGTCTATCCATATTCATAATTTTAACATCATGTCTGTGGCCATTCATTCTGATATTCAGACCATCCGTGGTCAGGCCTATGTACTGTGCTGAGCAAAGTTTACATTGTAGCTGGTATATGACATTTTTCGATGTACAATTATGATGACCCTGTATTTTGAAGACCATTTTTGTTGTTTGGCTGTTGAAACTATTTGCTGAGGGGTGTATTGGACACGTCTTGCATCTAGGTCTATTACATGGGAAGGAGCCATGAGGAAGTTTGTGTGGTTTCTCTGCATCAGGGTCTGGTAGTTTAGGATGTACTAGGATGTTTTTCAAGTTGGGAGGTTGCTTGTCAAGCAATCTTTATCAAGCAATCAGGGGTAAGAGAATCTGTTCGAATAATAGGGAATTGGAAGATTTTAATAGAAAGATATCAACAGCCTTCCAGAGAAGAGGATACCCAAAAAAACTCATTGAAAACCAAATTCATTCAGCACAATCCTCGGTTCACCATAAACCACAAACAGAACAAAATAAACTGTCTTTAATAACAGACTACCATCCTGGTCTACATAAACTCAACAAGATATTGAGAGATGGCTTCAAAATTCTTCAAGCTTCCGTCCACACCAAAAATCTTTTCACCGATCCACCACAAATTTGGTACAAGCAACCTCCCAACTTGAAAAACATCCTAGTACATCCTAAACTACCAGACCCTGATGCAGAGAAACCACACAAACTTCCTCATGGCTCCTTCCCATGTAATAGACCTAGATGCAAGACGTGTCCAATACACCCCTCAGCAAATAGTTTCAACAGCCAAACAACAAAAATGGTCTTCAAAATACAGGGTCATCATAATTGTACATCGAAAAATGTCATATACCAGCTACAATGTAAACTTTGCTCAGCACAGTACATAGGCCTGACCACGGATGGTCTGAATATCAGAATGAATGGCCACAGACATGATGTTAAAATTATGAATATGGATAGACCAACAGCTCAACATGCTGCGAGTCACAACATCACAACTTTTGATGACTGCTATACCACAAAAATAATTAAATCACTCCCCCCTGATTGCAATCCCTCAGAACTGAGAAGGTGGGAACTATCATACCAGTGGTATACCAAGTCCAGAGAATCCCCTAACCTCAACATCAGATAAATCCATTCATTTTTTTTTTTTTTTTTTTTTTTTTTTTTTTTTTTTTTTTTTTTCTCCAAATAGCCTTATCTCTTTCCCCCTGACAGACTTATATAAACTATAATCACTCATATGTTCATGGAAACAATATATATATCTTTAATCTGTGCATCTGTGACATCTGATTTCTACTCTACACAATCTGTGATTACAATTATTTTATTTCATTCTCTCATATTTCTTTTTGTGTTTTCTCTTCGATTGATAAAGACCACTGTGTGGTCGAAATATATCATTGTTTAAGTGCCTTTATGTGTTACTATTTCAAGACTACAGAGTGGACTCTTACCAAGGTAAGTCTGTCAGTCTCCTAGTCCAAAAAATCTATATATATATATATATATATATATATATATATATATATCTGAAATACGAGCTAATATATAATTTTTATGGTCATTTTCGGTTTTAACACGTGGAAATACATTAAAATCAGCTAATTTCAACCTCGAAACAAAAACTTTGTTGTGCAATGTTATTTAGGTTTTTTGGACTAGGAGACTGACAGACTTACCTTGGTAAGAGTCCACTCTGTAGTCTTGAAATAGAAACACATAAAAGCACTTAACCAATGATATATTTCAACCACACAGTGGTCTTTGTCAATCAAAGGGAAAACAAAAAGAAATATGAGAGAATGAAATAAAATAAATATAAGTTGTAATCACAGATTGTGTAGAGTAGAAATCAGATGTCACAGATGCACAGATTAAAGATATATATATATATATATATATATATATATATATATATATATATATATATATATATATTGTTTCCATGATCATATGAGTGATTATAGTTTATATAAGTCTGTCAGGAGAAAAGAGATTGGAAACGTCTGATAAAGCTATTAGGATAAAAAAATAAATAAATGGATTTATCTGATGTTGAGGTTAGGGGATTCTCTGGACTTGGTATACCACTCGTATGATAGTTCCCATCTTTTCAGTTCTGAGGGATTGCAATCAGGGGGGAGTAATGTAATTATTTTTGTGGTATAGCAGTCATCAAAAGTTGTGATGTTGTGACTCGCAGCATGTTGAGCTTTTGACCTATCCGTATTCATAATTTTAACATCATGTCTGTGGCCATTCATTCTGATATTCAGACCATCCGTGGTCAGGCCTATGTACTGTGCTGAGCAAAATTTACATTGTAGCTGGTATATGACATTTTTCGATGTACAATTATGATGACCCTGTATTTTGAAGACCATTTTTGTTGTTGGCTGTTGAAACTATTTGCTGAGGAGTGTATTGGACACGTCTTGCATCTAGGTCTATTGCATGGGAAGGAGCCATGAAGAGGTTTGTGTGGTTTCTCTGCATCAGGGTCTGGTAGTTTAGGATGTACTAGGATGTTTTTCAAGTTGGGAGGTTGCTTGTACCAAGTTTGAGGTGGATCGGTGAAAAGATTTTTGGTGTGGACGGAAGCTTGAAGAATTTTGAAGCCATCTCTCAATATCTTGTTGAGTTTATGTAGACCAGGATGGTAGTCTGTTATTAAAGACAGTTTATTTTGTTCTGTTTGTGGTTTGGGGTGAACCGAGGATTGTGCTGAATGAATTTGGTTTTCAGTGAGTCTTTTTGGGTATCCTCTTCTCTGGAAGGCTGTTGATATCTTTCTATTAAAATCTTCCAATTCCCTATCATTCGAACAGATTCTCTTACCCTGATTGCTTGACTTTATGGAATGGATCGTTTTATGTTTATTGGGTGGTTGCTGTTGAAATGGAGATATTGTAGGTGGTTTGTCGGTTTGATGTGAATTCCTGTGTTGATATTTTCATTCTGGAGTGTTACCTCTACATCCAAAAAGGTGATGGCTGATGTAGATTTCTCCCAGGTAAATTGAAGTGTGGAGAATTGTGTCAGGCTTTCTAAAAATGCCTCAAGTGTTGAAGCACCCTGTGTCCAAATTAGGAAGATGTCATCTATATATCTATACCAACATAATGGCTGGTGTGATTGCGTCTTTAGAAAACTTTCGTCCAACAATCCCATGTACAAATTTGCGTACGATGGTGCCATTCTAGTGCCCATTGCCGTTCCCTTTATTTGAAGGTAGTTCCTTCCCTCAAACTGAAAGTTGTTCTTCTCGAGGATGAACCTGGTCAGGTTCACAAGAAAAGGTGTAGTTGGAAAAGGCTTGCCTGGGCGTTTGTTTAGAAAATTCTCTATTGCAGATAGGCCGTGTGCATGAGGGATGTTGGTATAGAGAGAGGTGACATCTATGGTGACCAAAATAGTTACCGGGGGTAAAGGTACAGATATTTGTGAAAGTCGATCTATGAAATGATTGGTGTCCTGGGTATATGATGGAAGGTTCTTTACTAAGGGTTGAAGGTGTGAGTCGAGGAAAGCTGAAATTCTTTCCGTTACTGAATTGTAGCCAGCAATTATTGGTCTACCAGGTGGAGGGATTATGTTTTTGTGGATCTTTAGTAATATATAAAAATATATAATGAAAACCCCTCTACTCCTCAATTTTATATCAATTTTACTCCTCATTTCGACAGCAACCACCCAATAAACATAAAACGATCCATTCCATACAGTCAAGCAATCAGGGGTAAGAGAATCTGTTCGAATGATAGGGAATTGGAAGATTTTAATAGAAAGATATCAACAGCTTTCCAGAGAAGAAGATACCCAAAAAAACTCATTGAAAACCAAATTCATTCAGCACAATCCTCGGTTCACCATAAACCACAAACAGAACAAAATAAACTGTCTTTAATAACAGACTACCATCCTGGTCTACATAAACTCAACAAGATATTGAGAGATGGCTTCAAAATTCTTCAAGCTTCCGTCCACACCAAAAATCTTTTCACCAATCCACCGCAAATTTGGTACAAGCAACCTCTCAACTTGAAAAACATCCTAGTACATCCTAAACTACCAGACCCTGATGCAGAGAAACCACACAAAATTCCTCATGGCTCCTTCCCATGCAATAGACCTAGATGCAAGACGTGTCCAATACACCCTTCAGCAAATAGTTTCAACAGCCAAATAACAAAAATGGTCTTCAAAATACAGGGTCATCATAATTGTACATCGAAAAATGTCATATACCAGCTACAATGTAAACTTTGCTCAGCACAGTACATAGGCCTGACCACGGATGGTCTGAATATCAGAATGAATGGCCACAGACATGATGTTAAAATTATGAATATGGATAGACCAACAGCTCAACATGCTGCGAGTCACAACATCACAACTTTTGATGACTGCTATACCACAAAAATAATTAAATCACTCCCCCCTGATTGCAATCCCTCAGAACTGAGAAGGTGGGAACTATCATACCAGTGGTATACCAAGTCCAGAGAATCTCCTAACCTCAACATCAGATAAATCCATTCATTTTTTTTCCCCCCCAAATAGCCTTATTTCTTTTCCCCTGACAGACTTATATAAACTATAATCACTCATATGATCATGGCAACAATATATATATATATATCAATATATATATATACAATATAGATATATATATATATCTTTAATCTGTGCATCTGTGACACCTGATTTCTACTCTACACAATCTGTGATTACAATTATTTTATTTCATTCTCTCATATTTCTTTTTGTGTTTTCTCTTCGATTGACAAGACCACTGTGTGGTTGAAATATGTCATTGTTTAAGTGCTTTTATGTGTTTCTATTTCAAGACTACAGAGTGGACTCTTACCAAGGTAAGTCTGTCAGTCTCCTAGTCCAAAAAATCTATATATATATATATATATATATATATATATATATATATATATATATATATATATATATATATATATATATATATATATTTGTATGTATGTACAGTATTTATACATATACAAAGGGAAAGCTGTATACTTATTTTTCAGGGGAATCTGTTTGGAACAGTTCATAGTGATGATTCGGTTTGGACAATTGAGGATAATTGCCTTTTGAATATAGTTTTGTCAAAAGCGAGTTATGAGAAAAAAGAAGAAATTTGGGGAGCTTTGTTACAGGATGGAAGCTATCAGCCAGATCCACTTACTCTTCTCGAGATGAGGAAGAAAATTGATCTTGAAAAGTTCCAACTTGAAGTAATACTAGCATTGTGCATTTATTAATATAATTTTAGTTATTAACTTATTTTAATTCACTCTTTGTTTTTGTACACAAGAATTCAATTGGTAGCAGTTTGCTAAAAATAACTATATTTATATCTTTTTCAATAATATGAATTTAGAAATTATCTTTATAAAATGCTTTTCATCACAAATGTTTTTTAAAATGTCCGTAAGAATGTTCCAAGTTTAGTTTTACATCAAGGTGTATAGAAATTCCTAAATAGTGTTAGCTTTGGTGGTTTTTTATGGGTACATTCCACGGTCTTTTGCCTGTTAACATTTTACCACATGATAACATTACAATTGTTAGAACACATGAGATGTTATATATTTGTGCCCACAAATTGTTTGTACAAGTTGCTTTGATATGCACTTTGCATATTTTGGCCATGTAAAGGGCGAAAGTTGTAGCCTAGAGTGTAAAACTTATAAGCAGAGTTCCTGAGATAGATTTCTCAAAAAATGACACCTATGAATAAAATATTGTTTCTATATTATTCATCATAAAAACTCTCTTCTCAGTCTTTTCCTATATCATGATTTGGTTTATTTTATTTTTTCTAAATCACTTCACTCTGACATAATATCAGACACTTAATGGACACTGCATTTTAACCGCAGTTCACTGGAATCTGGTCTTTGCATTCATGATGCATAATTGGATCAACAAACACATTTCTCATTCAAAATATTTTTATACAGAACCAATGTCTTAAATAAAAAATACTATATTAAAGTTGGGTTTATATGTAATGTAATACAAGAATGTAATGTAATATTTTACCCACTAACATTTTCCTCTAAGTCGATCATACTGTTGGAAGAAATTAAGCCACACATTTTTGCCACTTGCAAGGATCTGGATGAGATCATGTTTGGAATACTTAATCTCACCACTTCTTTTTAAACATGATTTTATAATATATTACAAAACATTAAGGATATGTGGCAAATAGGTATGTGGTTGAGCTTTTACATCTAATAAGTGTAATGAAATTATTGTAAATTAAAATAAGTGTTGTCTATCAATTCTCTGATTTTGGGGCTACTGTTGCACAACCACAGGAAATTGGCCATTTTCATCTAAATTTATTGCATAATGAAAACATAATTATTGAACTTACGTTAATTATGTATATATCATTTATGCATATATCATATATCATTTTAAAGCTCTTTTCTTCCTCTTTACAGCAATGTCTGTTGGTTGCATGTTGGATTTTTATAAAAAAATAATTAATTTGATTTGAATAGTCAATTTTTCAAAAAAAAAATTGTATAAAATAAATTCCACAATGAATTTGGCTTCATGTTTTCCATACGCCTAATTTCTTGGATAGAGAAAGATGCACATCTATTAGTTTATGTTTTTATAAGCCTAAATCTAGATTTATCAAAAAACAGACTGAAAAAATCAATAGGCATTCTTGTTTTATAACTGGCGTGTTTACATTAGCTTTCTTATCAAAAGCAGTAAGGGATGGTTGTGTATATGTTGTTGTCCAGAGGTTATTACCCATATCTTGTATCACGTTGTTGTTGCCATGCTGTGTTGGTGTATTAGTTGTGATATTTCAATCAGACAAATCGGGACTAACTGTTGTTTCATCATACTCATCACTTGACTCATCTCAATAAATTTTAACTTATTGTGGTTTCGTTTTCTTCCTCAATATCTGAGCCAAGATTATTTAGAATGTTGGACATTTCCAAATCCGTTAGAAAACAAGAACCCATCATAAAGAAAACACTTATTACTAAACACTAAATATATATTATAAATTTATAGACAAAACTATTACTTGTAAGAGCACAAAACAAACTACTGAACCAAATACATCGTGAAGGCATGGAAGCCCGTTTACAGTTGAGCACTCAACTCTTGATATTCGTTGTTTAAGTTATTTTACAACATCTAGCAGTGGAAATAGTAACTAACATTTAAACAATTGTTACTATGAACTCTATGGACAAAAGCGACGTTCAATTGCTACTAAACATAGTATAATATGTGAACGAGATACACTCCTCCATAGGCTCAGCAAGAATTTATGGACAAGCTACACTCGTCCAACATCCCCAATGTGTTAAATTAGTAAATCTTTTAAATATTTTTATTGAGCTTTTAGATGATGTAGTGATTTGTTTAATTAATTAATTATTAAAAAATTGCATTGATTATCAAAGCTAAAAAAAAAAAAAAAAAAAAAAAAAAAAAATGTTTAAAGTTAAAGAAATATGGCAAATTTAATAAAATTTTGATTTGAAAAATTATAAAAAGGAAATGAAATAAAGACTTGGTTAAGTAGATTAAAACAAGCTTCATTTGATTGTTGAAGCTTGAACTCATTGTTGGGCTAAGGTAATCTTTTGGAAGGATTTGCTTATAGTACAAAAAGGTTTTCACAGAGTGTTTTCACAGATTAGAGCTCATGATGAATAGAAAAGAAGGGTTAACAGATGTAGTTATCTGCCTGTGAAAAGTACCTGTCTAGACAAAAACCCAAAACTCCAGTTTTATAAAGTACCAGTTTCTATGAATTTACTTTTTTCCTTTGATTTATTAGCTATATTGTTTGCTTTTTTCTTTTTGAAATCAAGTTTCTAAACAGTATTGAACAATAGATATTCAAATCAACTTCAAGACTAAACTCAAGTGAAAAAAGTATGTTGTCTTTACACTCTAAAGAAGTGTAAAATTAATTTGTGCTGATACCCAAAAAAATTACAATTTTGAAAAAACCCAATAAAAGTTAACAATTCATTTTATATAAAGTTGTACAATGGCTTTTCATTGCGGGCCTAAATTAAAAATTTAATCAATCCTCACAGATGGGCAAATTTTTTTCTTAGTTTAAATTTTCATAGTTATACAACACCATGATTATGACAGTATTTTATGGAGTGAAAGAAATAATCATTACGTGTTTCTAGCAATCAAAAAAATAAAACCCACTAACCCCAGTACAAAAATCTTTATTTTACTAAAATTACTTTATGTACATATTGATCTTTAGTTGAAATCTAATCTTGACTTGAAATCATCATGGTTTTATTTATTTAGTTGAAAAATTAGTCCACAATGCTCAAACATTTATTAATGTTTTCTAGCTTTGATGTATATAACTATTATATGTCCATCTCGGCAGAAGTGTGGAGTTAGCTATTCTGGTATTACACGTTCAACTTTGGGGGTTGTGACTCTATTGTTTTTTTAAGTGACAGACCTTAGTCTTGGGTTATTTTAATTTTAGTAACAGTTGAGCTACTGTTGACTGAAAACTGACTTTTATAGATCACTCATAAGTTCGCAACAATGCCCTTGCTTTCAAACAATTTTATATGATTTATAAGTTTTAATAAGTTCTAAAACATTTACAAAAATACTAAATTTTGAATTAGAGAGTATAAATCATGATAAAAATAGCTGCTCAAATGTAACAGAAAAAAGGAAAAATATAATAATAAAAATTAATATTATTTATGACTTGACAGGATAAGGATTCATGGTCATAAAAATGCTGTAATTTCCGTACAATATTTTAGTACATCTTACAATGACCTACTTGCATAATTTTTAAATAATTAGTACTTAGAGTAGGTAAATTATAACAGTAATTACCTACATGGTATCAGCGTCTTTTATATTTCCATTATATTTGTGGCTTCTGCTCAACTTGCCTTGTACTAACCAAATTGGTCATCTCTAAAAGTTCTTGTGTGTCTCTTGAAGCTTCTCTGTGTAAAAACTGTTCTTGTACAACATATTATGGAGTGTGTTTTCTGTTTGCCTTCAGGGTCCCAGGGACATACTTTTTCCCTGAAGAATCTGGACGGCCAAGCCTACACCAATTTAGCACTTGCTCATAAACAGTGATCAAGCTGAAGATTTTAGGGTTACTGTTAGTTTATTGGTAACTTTGTTCTTCAGTAAGCTTATATGTTGTTCCTATATATATTATGAACTGATAGACTAGTTCATGTGTGTCCTTATAAACTCATCAGCATTAAAAACATCACAAGAGGAGAAATCCTTCAGCAACTGTGGTCACACAATTTCTTTCCATTTCCATGAAGAAACATCTTCCTCATTTACTGACTCTGCTTCTCCACTGATCTGATGATATATGAGGCCATATCTTGTTTTTTATTGGTCAATCCATTCACTGGATCTAATAAAATTATTATTTTGAAGCTCTTTCACAATTTCTCATGCTTTTTTGGTTAGAAATGTCCTATTTGTAGACAGATGTAAGCTACGAGGCTGATGGAATCATTGTAACACAAATTTTTCCAATTCGTCATACTTCTCAGTGTTTATTATTATTTTTTTCACCTTGCTCTCCATTTTCTTTTAAGCTTTTTTTTAAATGGTTCTTATTGTGCAACTCGAATGCTCAGATAGTTTGTGATTTGCTTTGATTTCTCAGATGTGAATTTTCATCATAACACTTCAAAATTTTCAATTTATCATAAAATGATAAAGCATTTCTCTTTATCCCGCACATCTCATAAGAATAAAAAACACAGCACTCTATACTTGATAACAACTATATACTGTAATAATAAATGATCCTATGGCACATACAGCTTTGTACTTATTGTACAAAATCTCCAGTTTGACTGACCTAACATTTAGTATGACATCCATGTTTAGAGGTTGTAGGAAAAGTGGAGAATGGTGAAAAGGAGGGAGGAGGAAATGCAAAGGTGGGTGGAGGAAATGAGTTCATGGTAGAGTGTCTAATGTACTTGTATAAATACAGTAAACAAATCAAGGCGTTTTGTTCTAAGCAAACAGAAACGTGCTGATCTTATCCTATGCCGTGTAAACTCAGGGCTCTATATCATTTGTGTAAACATCCTGCTGAATCATTCTAGACAGTCTTTTTCAAAGTTCTATTGTTTTTCCTCTTGTATTCCATTCCATAATAGTCGAAGTAATTGTTATAAACAAAAGTGTATTAAGTGGAATTCAAAACCTACATTCTGTGAAAATTATTTTATTTTTAGTTGCTGAGAAAAAATTGTAAAAGCAGGAAATCGTCTTGAACGGGAGCATATTAAACATATTTTACTGCATAGACATCTTAGAAGCACATCTGTTGACTTGGGGTCTATCTATTGTTCAATATAAATCAGTGCAGTTTCCAAGGCAGTTGTTTCTTCACAGTGACTAATTTTTCCTTCTGTTACTGTCTCAGTCGAACCTTCATCCTTATTCTTGTCATCACTGCATTCAGTAGTTTTTGTACCATTTTAATAATTGTAACATATGTTATCACAAACTGTTAACATCAGAATTCTCACAAACTGGAAGTTTCTTGATAGGAAATGACAAATCTGTTTTTTCTTATGGATCAATAACACAGTCAACAATTTCATTGTAACTCAGGATTTTATTCCACGACTTATTTACGTTTCTTCTTTTATTTTGTTTCATGATTCAGCTATCAAGTACACAACTCCCTTAACTATAATTTTTTAAAGAAATCCTACAATGCTTTCTTCCCTTCAGTTGCTTCCAACAGAGATTGTAAATGGTAACGTATTTTTTCATACATTCCAGAATAAAGTGATCCATCGGCTGAATTGTGCTTGTAAAATTTGTGGGGAGATATCATCAGAGCACAGTTGATCTTCTTTGGGATGCGACAATGCTTTGTCTAACAGTAAAATAGCCTCCTGAGAAAAATTCTTTGCTTTTAAAAACTTTTCAATTTTGGACACAAACTCATTAAAGAAAAACACTCTTTGAATTGTTCTCTATCCATCCTATTAACACTTTAGCTTTTATATGAAACCGGCAGTGCAGATGAGGAAATATTTTGAAACGACAGCGGCTTAGATCCGAAGTTCGACTCAAATTTAATAGAAGCTCGAAAAATTGGGTCTTGAAATTTTGCGACTCTACTGTAAATATATATATATATATATATATATATATATATATATATATGAAGTTGATATATTACTATTGTAAATACTTTTATCCACCACTAAGTGCAATAATTTTACCTTGTGTAATGAGGCACCTTTCGGTCACTTGACCATTGTCGAATCACAGTGATTCGACAATGGTCAAGTGACCAAAAGGTGCCTCATCACACAAGGTAAAATTATTGCACTAAGTGGTGGATAAAAGTATTTACAATAGTAATATATCAACTTCATAAAGTAGTGCAACGGAAAAATAATGGATATATATATATATATATATATATATATATATATATATATATATATATATATATATATATATATATATATAAAGCTTGAGATTTTATCAACTAGGAGAGGCTGACAGACTTACCTTGGTAATATTTCAGTCTGATATTTTTTTAGACACAGATGTCAATCAGAGAAGTGAATCAGAGAAGTGAGTCATAGATGTATATAGAAGTATAGATATCCAAAATATAGATCTCATAGATGTATAGTGTCAAAGGTATATCATCCATAAACAAATATTAAGTATATTTGCATTGACTTATAGATATTGATAAGTTTAAACTTAGATATTTGTTTTAAAAATATTATAGTCCATCAGAGGGAATGTGAATGGAGTTATCGATCTGATGTTGAGTAAGGGGAAGGTAAAGGGTATTATCTAATATTTAAGTTAGAGGGTTCTAGCCCTCAATATGGTTAGATGGGATATGGTACTCAGTTCTGAGGGGTTGCAGTTGGAGGACCACTTGAATTACTTTTATGGTGTAACAGTCATTAAAGCCTTTTCCTGATTGCAATCTCTTAGAGCTAAGAATATGGGAGTTATACCAGTGGAACACCAAGTCTAGGGAATCCCCTAACCTCAACATCAGATCAGATAATTCCATTCACATTTTCTCTGACAGACATTAATTTTTTTCCTAACAAATATCAAAGTATAATCATCTTTATCTATAACGTCATTCAAATTATATACCTTTTATACTAAATCTATGTTCATCTACGACATTTGAATGTCTATACTTCTATACACCTCTGTGATTCACTTGAATTTCTCTCTCCGATCAAAATATATCATTATTTAGTGTTTTAGTGTACTCATGTGTATATTATAAAATTACAGACCGGACTATTACCAAGGTAAATCTGCCTGTCTCTTATTGTAAAATGCAACTGCATGTATTAAAATAATAAAAATCCATGTGAAAATTATTGAAAATAATTTTTATTTATTAACAAAATTGATTTATTTTATTAATAAATTTTTTATTAACCTTCAAAAGGGTGCACACGGAGTTTTTCTCCACACGTATCATTATTTGTTAGGAAAATGTCTTTCTAGTTGTCAGAAGTTTATTTCCAGCTCGTTACTCCATAATCTGCATTCTTGGAAACGGCCCAATCTATTTTTGTTCATTTTTTCCTTGTAGCTTTAGTGTGAATTTAACCTTTATCACGCGCGATCAGATTGCGGAGCTTTTGTCAGAATTTGACGTTATAGAGAATATTCCGCTACAAATCCGCTAGAAAGCTGTTACAGTACAGTGTTGCAATAGAAAAGAATCTTTTTTTAATAAAAATCGAAAAATGCTATGGTATACTGCACCAGGAAGGCAATGGAGAACAGCAAAAAGAAATATAATTCTCATGAGAGTGGATCATGTTCACGCTATACTAGTGGTGGCTAGTAAGCTTAGCAATGAGCAATTATGAATTGTTTTTCCAACAAAGACTTTAAGATTCTGCTAGAACCTGTTGTGTTATAAAGCTTATATTTTTTCATCTACTAATTTTTAAGGTTATATATTTGAATTAAAATATTCCTTATTTTCACAAAATATTATAATTAATTTCATATTCTTATACGTATTTCCTACCATCACGATAAAATATTTTTTGTGTTTAGACATTCAATTACTTTATTATAGAAAAATAACCCACAAACACCTCTCCCATAATGAAAACAGTGGTCTAGTATACATTGCTTACATGTTTTAACAATTCAAAATATTTTTAGAAATATGACGTTTAAAAAATTAAAGTTGTACAATAATGATGTCTAAAATTATTTACAATGCATTTATATAGTATTTAATTGTGAAGTCACACAAATATAAAATCATAAACTGTTTAAATGTTAAAGGCTATTTATGTGGAATAAACCTCCGCAAGAGCCCTCTTCCGTTTGAAAATCTATGCGCCCTCTCGAATGTTAACTTAAATTTAGATTAAAAGTTGGAAGTGGTCACCATGTTCTTGAACATATGCTTCAATCCTTTTTAAAGCATTTTTTGCAACTTCTTTTAAAATTTGTAGCTGGATATAAATTACTGCTTATTCAGTATTGTCCTTAAGTTCAAGTTTTTTTTGAGGTTACCCTAAAGAAAAAAAATCTACCACAGTCAAATTTAGAGATCTTGGTGATGACAAGCCTCGATCAATAACGTGATACCAAAGAATTCCTCAACAAAAACATAAGTTAAACCTACGTAGTACGATGTCACATTGGCATGTTATAGCCAGCATTATCCGTCATCTTCAGAGTGCTATGAACTGAAATAAAATATTCTGATATCGTTCTACATTAATGCCTTGCTTGAAAAAAATGGGAACGATGATTTCTTTTTCTGCGATGTCAAGCACCAAATGCCCAACTTCTACAATTGCAATTTTCATGATTTTCCTTAGTCCAAATTTTGTTTTGTCTGTTTACGTAGCAGTCCAAATGAAATCACACTTCATCTGTGAAAAAAAATGAATTTATAACATTAATTCCCTCACACACAAACTGATGAAACCGTTGTCAATATGGTAGTAATTTTTCTTTGTCAAAGTAAAAAAGTTGATGAACATTTAGAATGTATAAATGTCGTAATCCAATTGTTTGGTTGGCTGATGACCAATTGAATTAGACAAATTAATTTCAGGTGATAAATGTTTCAACAATTTTCTTGTGAGTCAAATAATCAAGTTTTGATTTCAGTGACTACATCTGTATTCAACACTGGCGCAGATTGTTTATATTCCTTGTTATTAACAGAGCCAGTCTTTCTGAATTTTGTCATTAACCTTACCATTGATGTTCTGATAGGAGCTGGTTTATTTACAATACCCAGGTACATACAACAAAACAAATCTTGCATTGTATTTACTGATTTGGTACCGAAGTCCAACTCAATCATGAAAACACGCTTGTCTTGCGAAAACGCCAACTTCCTTCGAGTAATACACTGAATATTATAAAAAATTAATTTTTCTCATTCTTTTAATTTGAAAAAAAATAATTGGCGACTTTAATAAAAAGATAATTATATAAAATGAGAGACAAATCAACATTGATCACAAATTAAATTAAATTCAAGCTATAAAAGAATACATCATTAGAAACAGAAATTTTTTTTTGTTAGCTACAACAATATTGAACCATATATGTGAGTTAAATTTTTAAAAGTTACAATAGTCCAATTAATTTTTGTTATATCTTTAAAGGAAGTAAATAGTTTTTAATTAATATAAAAAATTAATAAATTAACTATTGTAATTTAAAATATTACAAATAATTAAAGAACTATTTTTTTTAAAGAAAAAACTCCAAGAATTTCAAGTGAATGAAGGCAAGCTGTCAGGGACAATCGGTACCATCTGAAAGCTGGCATTGGGCTGAAAACGAAGATACTCATACCATACCTTACGAAGACCCCCAATGTCCTTTATTTTCATTTGAAAATTATTCAACCTGTATGACAAATGGAGTCATCTGCCACCTAGCGGTTGTGGCTATGACTGCAGGTGCTGTCACCTGCACAGAACATAATGTAATAATATAAAGTTAGTAAATTATTCGTAATTAGTAAACATCAATGAAATGTTGTTCGTAAATTAGGAATTTCTGTAAAGAAGTTTTTTTAAATAAAATAATTACACTGACTAAAATATAAAAAATGTTTGTATTTATTGATTTCATCTTCACATGAGCTATTAGTTTCTAACTAAAAACACTTGTAAATATTTTACGCTTGCCTAAAGTAGTATTTACTTATTTTTATGATTAATCTTCTTGAATTCACTGATTAAAAATTGTAAAAATACTTAACTAAGTGAATACGTAATTGCTTACGTGTTTCAAAACATTCGTTCCTTTTACGAAGAGAAAACGGGTCAGTAAGTGTGTTTTGAAACACGTCAGCAAGTAAACAATTACGTATGCACTTAGTAAAGTATTTTTAAAATTAGTATTTAAGATTGTTGAGGATGACCGTTTCGGGAGATGTGCTTTATTGTCAACTTTGACCATAACTGACCATTTGGTTGTTTTAGGTTAGGGTGGGGGTGGGATATTATGGTAGGGATGTAGGTGTATTTTTAAAGAGTATTGGGGGTTATAATCTCAAAAAGTGTATGTGAGTTATAATGTAATTGGGTGTTGAGTATGTGTGTAGGATGTAGTTTGAAATATTTGTATATATCATATTGTTTGGTTATGTCTTGTTAGTAATTTTCGTTTTGTTTGTGAAGAATTCATGTGTTTGATGTTATGTTTGTTTAAACAAACAATTTAAACCACTCTGCTTTAAACCATTTTAAACAACTCTGCTGTTGTTTACAAACTAACTTGCAGTTCGTGCCTCAGTTTTCACATAGGTCAAACTGGAGGTTTTTAACACATGCTAACAAGAACACATAAAAGCACTCACGAACAAAAACACCAATAAAACTTCGCCAAACATCTCATATTCACAAACCATAACTACACAATCATAATATCAAATCTACAAATTCTTCACAAACAAAACAAAAATAACTAACGATACACAACTGAACAATATGAGATATACAAACATTTCAAACTACACCCTACACACATACTCAATACCTAATTATAATACTCATTACCCACTCAACACCCATTATAACTCACTACCCCCAATACTCGAAAAATACACCTACATCCCTACCCTAATATCCCACCTATATCCTAACCTAAAACAACCAAGACGTCAGTTACAGTCTGAGTTGACAATAGGATAAATCTCCCAAACGGCGGTCTTCAACTTAGTATAGGCAAGTAACATACTAACATATGTATAGGCGTTTTTAGATAAAAAATGACAATAAACGTTGAGTTTTTTAGAAAAAACTTTCACTTACACTTTTAAAAAATGTTTTAACTTGCCTATAGTAGCTCTTACTTTGCTTGTTGAGGACGGCCGTTTCGGGAGATGTGTCCCTTTGTCAACTCAGACCGTAACTCCGGAGTTACGGTCTGAGTTGACAAAGGGACACATCTCCCGAAACGGCCGTCCTCAACAAGCAAAGTAAGAGCTACTATAGGCAAGTTAAAACATTTTTTAAAAGTGTAAATGATTACTAGTAGCTCACGCGAAGATGGAATCAACAAATGAAAAAAACTTTTGACTTTTATTTAAAAATTAATGTTTAATATGATCCTATAATATTACATGATTCCCTTATAAAATAATATTTAAAAGCTTCATAATAAAATAAAAAACTAAACATAAGACAAATTTCTATAATATCACTATAGTCATAAAAAACTCATTAAAAATATATTCGATTTAGCAACATATTTCTACGAACCAAAATGTACAGAAATTAAAATAACTTTATTGCATACGCTGTCATTCTAAATAGGTTTCATTATTTTACAATTTATATAGGAAAATATTATTTAGTATCCTTTTGTTGTTTGTGCGTAGCATGTAGTTGCATATTTAATAAAGATTAAAGAAATACTTTGAAAATTGGAAGTATTCCTTAAAAGGTAAAAATTAATATTTTACCATAGATGTAATGTCTCAATGCTACATTACAGTAAGGTAACTGATTAAGTAACAATTATTCATGTTAAATTTAAAATAATTTTGTTGTTTTAGAACCCTGGAATGGATTTCAGCAAAGCCAAACTCTCCAAAAGTTATGATACAGTACCTGGTTTACCACTGGACCAACAAGTGTCTCTCTGACTGTACTATTGTATGAAGAACATATTTATCAATGTACCAAGACTGAAGTATTGTTTTGTAATGTGTTCTACTATGAATTATGTATGTTGAAGTAATATTTTAACTGTTTTAAGAATTATTATGTATGTAAGCAAATATTTTGAATACTATAGTTTGAACTTTTTTGTTTCCTACCCTTATATACTGTGCAAAACACAAAAATGGTCTTCATAAACAGTTTTTCTAATTTAGAAGAGTTTGTGTATATAATTCAACTAATTAGTAAAGTAAATCTTTAAATTTATTTTAAACAAAGAACTTTTTCCCCCTGGTTTCTTAGAAGTTTACTCATATTTATAACACTACCAGAATATGAAATTTGAAAGTCTTTCAAGGATGCTATACCCAGTTCTGTAGCTACAAATTGAGCTCAAATTCAATCATGTATGCCTATCGGTTTGTCCAAGTGCGAGATAATGTTTAGCCCAAAATTTTACTTTGCTTCACTGTTAGTTTTCCTTGGCTATTCCCAGTACTGGGTTTAATATTTAGTTTAAGAACAGTGTTTGTTTGGTCAGTGTAGAACTGGAATGTTGTATATAGTGGAAACATTGACTCGTACCAAGACTATATCTTTCAAACCTGAGAGTAGAATAAAGTTATAACGGACCAGAATACACATGTGAATGATTCAACATGAATAATAAACATTACAGCCCAGAGACCAAATATGAACTTAGACAAGGAAGTCTAATTACTTGTTTAACTGATACCAACTATTTGATGTATCTGTAGAGTAGTAAAGATTAAAGGCCATTTTTGTCTTTATTTTCAACAGTAGGCATTAAGGCCGCAGACATACAGAAAGCAACTGATGATCGCAACACAACGCAAACTTGAGTTGCTATAAGAAAAAATGCTGGTCGGTTTACAGGATTGTTCATATAAAGTTGCTAGTTTAATTGTCGGTTATGTCATCGTCAGAGGAAGATTGTCTGTATTTTAAGAAAGAAACTACAAAAACGTTACAAAAAAGACAATTCAGTGTAGGCCTACATGCCTATAACGTTATTCATGCGAGACAAAGTCAATATAGTGCTGTGCAAAAGTCACGAAATTATTCAGACCAATTTTTTAATTATCATATGAGCATTAGTAGTTACGATTACCTTTTAGGTAATGTATTTTAGAACATTAAGGAAAAAACAAATAATTGGCGAGAAAGATGGAGAAATAAATTTCAGCTGGAAAAAGATTAACAATAACACTCAGCTAAGGTTATTTGCTCATTTATGAATTTATTTTTATGTATAACTGCAAAACTTAAAATAACAACGTTACATTACAATGAAATAAAAATTAGGTTTTAAACAAATGAAATATTTTAGTTTAAGTGCCGATTTTTATATTTTCAACAAATTGCTGGTAATCATTTGTATTGTCTTGAAGTTGTTGAATATACAAATCATGACCAGAACCAGACAGTATTTAGTTTTTCTGACATACTGTACTATAGCAATATAATAAAATACTATTCGAAGAAACAGAAATACAAAATTATTATCATTTAAATACATTATCACTCTTGAGAAAAGCATACACAACAAATACTGCTGTCAACTGAGCAACGAGTTTACAGCGTGTTGTGACTGAAGCAACTCTAGTTTCAATGTCACTCACTAGTCGCCTCACTATCACTTCTCTATGAATATGTGCATGCAACTCCATATGGTGTGAAAAAGCTACTGAAGTTTGTGTTGCCGTAACCAGTTGCCATCTGTATGTACGCGGCCTATGGGTTGGATGGTAACAATGAAGATCCTTGAATAAGTTAGGAAATTATAGTTTGAGTTATGTATAAGGTGTTAGAATAGATTGAGTGACAAGATATAAGCCAATGCTTTCAATACATGCATGAACATTTTTAAAGGAAAGCAAAATTTGTAATATAAACAGTCCCTTAGAAAATATACTCTAAATAGAAATATATAGAGCATTTACAAAATATACCCTGTATTCAATATCCTCCTTTGCCGAAGTAATAGTACAAGATAAGAGATTTTACTTATTATTATCCACTTCTTTTGTAAAGGTTACATTATCTTTTTAATTATTCACATTTCTCTAACATTTTTAACTTCTTGAATTTTGTAGTCCCACTACTTTCGGTGACTCGTAATTAATCACTTTAACATTAGTTTATGACTATCCAAACTTTAAATTTTGTTAATTTGTAAAGAACAAAAAGAGGATCACATCTTAACACACTAGAACAATTTGAAATTTACAGACACAAAGTACAAGCATATTAAACGAACAAACCCAATAGAAATCACACATACTCTTTGATACTATTGTAAACTTGCCTTTAATACTGTCACTGCTTAACTCAACATCTCCAAGCAGAAGACACTGATAAAGATCACCACATAGCAATGGAAAACGTTCTCTCTCAGTAAGTTTTTACAAAAGTTAAAGTTCGGATGGTCATAAACTAATGTCAAAGTGATTAATTTATAACTTATTTCTACTTATTAATAAAAATTACTTCAGGCAATTCTTGTATTGTTATTCTCACAATAGGGTATAGTTGTATCCAGCAAACTGTGCACTTTCTCACTCCCGCTTTCTCGTACTATTATTTCTGAATACATGTTACATTTTAAAATGTTTTATACATCAGCTTCTGCATCCGATATGTCTGTACATATTTCAAAATTGTTTATTATTTCATATCAAAGCTAATTAATCTAATATCAACCCTCATCTAAGTCAGTGTTTTGACAGTCATAATCATGTTTGTAGGAAAGTATTTATACTAACTCAACTGAACCCTCCACCTCCCGTTTTGATTATTGCGATCTCTCAAGGCTAAGTGCACAGCTAAATGGTCCTATATGGCTATACAAATTTAAATAATATGAAAAGGAATCAATCAGAAACAGTAAAAGAGTCAAATATAGTGCACCATAAAATAAAATATTCAGTGAAAATAATTATAGGGCATGCTGAGAGTAGGTTACATATGACTTAAAACTTTACCAAATTACTTAAGACTTATAAGATAAAACATTTGTTTAAACCAACAATCTTAATAAATAACCCAGGTAATTACAATGCTTTAAACATTTCTTTGTTAAAACTGTTTTGAAAGTAAACAAATTTGAAATATTAAATTAAAATAAACTATATCTTTTAAATTCCCTTCATTATGAATGTATAAAAAAATATATTGCCGTCAGTCATGATTAGCCAAACCTAAAGGATGATTAATTAATGAACGCAATAATAAGAGCAGATAGTAATAGTGTACTAATATTTATTCAAAATTTTATTGTTCATGACGAGCTGGTAATTAATAAGCTATTACAATTTGAAATCACGTGAGACCAGATATTCTATTATAATAAGTTGTTAAGTTATTAACCTCACTTGGAGGTAACATTTTCATCTTACGAGTTCTTCAGCCCCTAATAATAATAACTAAGAATGTTTGGTTGCAAGTAATTTCAAATTGTAATAAATGTACTAATACTTAATAAGAGCAGAAGCAAGCTTGCCACAGATCTGATTGGTCAAGCTGCAGTAAATCTTAGACAAGCTAAAAACCAATTCTAATTAACTCTAGAGTCATCACTGACATCTATAAGACAACAAGGATGTACAAGTATAAACCATGTTTACTAGGCCTTAATAAGTCTTAACTCAAATATTAACTAAACCTTACATTGGAACTACAAATCAAACAGGGCTATATGTCATAACTAGCACTTTATTTTGTAGTGGAGTGAAAGACTGGTGGAAAAGGAAAATTATTTATGTAATAATTATATTGTAATGTTGTTAGTAAATTTAATTCTTTTAGTTTAAGTTTTAGTTTTAAGTTCTAGCTTACAGTTTAGGCGTAATAATAACCGTCTGTCTGTAACGCTTTTGATGGTAGAACTCCGTTACATTAAAATACTTTAAAATACAAGGTTAAATCATTCAAACTAGCAGAGTCTCATTAAATTAAATCTTAAGGCTTATTAACTTGAAATGCAAGGAATTGAGTGCTGGTTAAATAATTACTCTTTTAAATTCAATTAAAGCAAATTATACTCTTTTTATTTAACAAAAAAATCAGATAAGTTATAATCATGATACAAATTTCTTGACATTCAGTTACGGAACATTTAATAATTTTACTTATGAATTTTTAAGGATAGCAATCTAACAATCAATTAATCAATCAATGGCTGAAAATGAATCTACACTCGAGTTTACTTGCTTTTTTTCATAATCAAATTTTATAATTCAAGGTGAACACAATTGCACCAAAATATGCATAAATTACAGTTATGTAAATGAGTTGAAACGTTCAAGGTTCTTTAGTTTGAGTTATGCAGTATAACATTTTAAATTTTGAAATAAATCTTTAAAGTCTTAAATCGTCCACTTAGCTGTATTCACATGTCGTAACCTCGCATCCTCCTTGTGGAAAGTCTCAGGAAATGTCATCGGTAACTTCAGCGTCCCATCTTTGTACTCGGTTACTTACGCTGTCTTCTATCCCATGATTATAACATGTTTTAAAAGGGAGTTTAAATTAAACTTTGAAAACAAAATAAATTTTTCTTGCTCTCGGACACGTCCGTTGCCCATTACATCTTGGCTAAAAGAGACCTTAAATAGTAGTTGCGAGCAACCTTCCTACCTACCGCGCATCCGGGCGGGCGGATCCCGACTTTTAATTACTTGTTTTAAAATTCTCGGTTAGATGTCACTATCAACCAGAGATCTCATTAAAATATTTCTCATACATTACAATTTTTTTTTTTTTTATACAGTTGTACATTATTACAAATTTTTGAATACATTCTCGTTTGTTTTCTGAACCTTGCCTATTTAATATGTAACATCATCTAAAGTGTGTTACAATATATTTTAGAAACTGAAACAATGAGGTTTTGATTTCTTAAGCGCTGTGTGAATTTTATTACTTTTTTTAAAAATTCTTCAGTTTCTTTAAATAAATTATTTCTGTAGCTTGTGATGAGAGTGTTAAAATTCTCTTAGGAATGTCAACAATAAAGAGAAAGTTAGCACATGCAAAGATCCCAAGGTCAAGAAAGCTCTCATTTGGTTTTACAACTGTATGTTTCAGTATTTGTAGTTTGTATTATGGCCTTTCTGAAAACATTTCAGTGTTTTAAAGCTGTTGCTTTTAGGACGTCTGAGCCATCATTATTATATAATACATCAGCAAATAAATTGTTGAAAGAAATGTGATCCACAGCTGAAGTGGGAAATTAGTATGTTTATGATTACATTAAACAAAAAGACAGCCTAAGTGAGAAAACTGTACAAAATAAAGTGGCTGATGCCTGTGGTGTATCTTCTAGTTATGTTAGGGGAGTTATCAAAAATAAAAAAATGTCTGGTTTATCATCACCCAAGTTCATTATTCCAATATGTAAGATGCCTATAATAAAATTTAAAACTAGATTCAATGATTTGTAATCATGAATTTCATGTAAGCAAGGGTGAAAGACCTACTTATTATTTTTGTAATATTGGGGTTCTTTCCAATATTTTCATTGTAGCTAGTAAAAGTGGACTGATATAGGAAAGAAAAGAGGAAAATAGTGTCTATGGACGATTCCATAGTACATCAACCACTGAAAAAACATAAATAAACAAAGCATGGTGGGCAGAAAAAATCTGACAGCAAAGACTGTCGAGTATTTTACAAATTCTCTGTTATTTGTTTATATGAATGCCAATATTAATTGTAAATTTTATTTTGTTAAAAAAAGAAGCATCACTTCAACAACTTATAGTCATACTGGTCAGTACTAAGAAATATTAATAGCAAATTCGATAACAAAAATAAAGTTCAGAAAATAAACATAAAAATTATTAAATTTTATAAAAAAGTAATCTTTGAGAATATGAGGTTGTTTGCTTATGCATACAAATTAATCTTTATAATGCCATTTTTCTATAAACTTAAGGAGTTTGATGTTTCTTAACAACTTTAAACACCATCAAACCTTTAGCAATACAGGTAACTCTCACTAATCTGTCAGATATGGTGCTGAGATACAGCCGGATTATTGACGGAGCTTTGATGTTTCTAAACAACTTTAAACACCATCAAACCTTTAGCAATACAGGTAACTCTCACTAATCTGTCAGATATGGTGCTGAGATACAGCCGGATTATTGACGGAGCTTTGATGTTTCTAAACAACTTTAAACACCATCAAACCTTTAGCAATACAGGTAACTCTCACTAATGTGGCAGATATGGTGCTGAGATACAGCCATATAATTGAAAACACCAGATTACTGGAGGGTCCATTAAAAACAATGTACCTTGAACAATATTTGTCTGTATTGTCCAAAAATAAAAGAAACATGAAAATAGTCCTTTACTGTACTTGAAATGATGAAACAAGAATGAATGTACTTTAAATAAAACATTACATTATCTTTACCAGTAAAAATAAAAATTTTGCTTTCTACAGCTCGAAATCGTCCGTATATCATGAGCTACACAACTAGAACTGGATGTCCTGAAAGTCACTCAGTGACTCAACATGTTGGAAAAATTTTACATATTATGTTTAGATATTGATTATGTTTACATCTAACGTCCTTGACAAAAAAGTCGGATTATTGGAGTGGCCGGATTACAGAGAGTTTACTGTACTGTCAGTGGCAAATGACCCCTATAGTAAACCTTTCTGATGTTCGGCAGATGGGTAATACAACAGTAGCCCTTCCCACTCCGGGAGAGTAAGCTTTCCCACAAACTACTACCCCTTCCTCCGGGATAGTAAGCTATCCCTAAACTACTACCCTCTCCTCCAATGCACACCAAGAGTTTTAACACTACCTATAACTTTCCATTAATTAAAAAAACGACAAATCATTTTGGTACACTTCCAAACTTATTAAAAATTTCTTCTTCACAAATGTTTATATGCTTATAAATTAAAAGTAATTCTAATCCATTTATTCTGGTTTTTAGAGTTACATCTCAAAGCCTATTTTCTTAATAGGCTAGAAAACTGCTTTTCACTTTAATAATCATAATTGATAGGAAGGTTTTCATCTTTTCTTCACTTCTATTTCCATACCATAAATTTCTTTTCTATAACTTTTTAGGGGCTAAATAATCATTGTAGAAAGAAATACATCTTTAAAAAAATATCAGCTGTTCACAAAGTCCTGTCCCTACAAATTTGGTGCCTTTTTTCAGTTTTTAAATCAATACCCAAAACAAATTTTTTCGAAACCAGAACATCTATAAATTTTTGGAATATAATATTTTATTGATAAAATTTATTAAAGACAAAAAATTACATTACAAGTTTTTTTATTTTCTGTTTTCAGTATTCTAGTTTGTGTGGTGATATATACCATTAGTGGGGTTGACTTTATTCTATAAATACATTGTATAAACTTATGAAATCAAAATTGTATGGTTTCACAATGGTAAACTATGGTATAAGTAAAAAAAACACATCTTTTGTTTGTTTTGCACTATAAATATATTTAGCCAAAAATTTTACTTTACGACAGTTTGATATAATAAAGGCTTGTGTGCCTTGGTTGCTTCTACAGTAGTTATAAAATTTTGGAAGAGAATGTAAGGAATGTTGATCAGTCTTCTTGAGAGATTGAAAACTTTCCTCTCAAATCACCAGTTTAAGTACAAATTATTCTATTTTTAAAATTGTGCACTTTTGTATTTGTAGTTTTGTGTATTATTTGGAAAAAATCCATTATGATCATTTTTTAAAATATGGATGTTTGTAATTGTTTGAATGATTTGTTTTGTAATGATTTGAAGAATCGTATTTTATTTTATAAGTTATTAACTATACCCTATTTAAGGGCATATATAAGATTGATAATTATATTATGTTTTAAATGTTACCTGCAACGTCCCCCCACCTCACCTCTAACCTTTACCTCTACCGTCCCTACCACCGCAGCTCCACGCGGTCGTCTGCTTGCGTTGTTTAAATCCTTTCTTGCAGAATACTAGAATTTAATTGTTTACAAGAAACATATTTATAAACAACCAAACCTCTGCCTATCACCCTGCTGGTAAAACCGTGCTAAACTCCCAGAGTTAAGTGTATGTTTCCTGCTCGTAGGGCCAAACCCACAACAAGCCTATTCCCGCTGACTACTATTTAAAATACATATAAACCCTCCTAAATAAGTTTATCAATTGTGTATGGTCTCAGTATAGTCACACATGTCAAATTAATAGTCAGCTGGAAAGAAACACATTTAGAAAAATACACATAAAAAACACAGAGTCTTACCACCTGATGATGATCTGCAGAAACAGCAAGGGAACGTGCAAAATATGATTGTGTTTAAAAATACCTATTTTAAAAGGCTCCTGTGTCCTCTTAAACACAATCTGCCAGTAGATAAATCTCTGGACTTTTATTACAAAAAACCAACTAATCTTTAGACTAGCTCATGAAATTAGTAGAGCGAAACTCTTTAAAACATTAGGCTTTATCAATTGCCATTTAATGAAATTTAATTAAATTTGTTTACTGATTTGATAATCATTTTTATATTAGTTGGAAAAAGCTAAACAGTTTTTATTGGTTATTTGACACAGGATGGAATGCAAATAATGTTGATTTTTATGACATATTTAACTCTATTTATTGAAATAAAAAAGAAAATTTATCCTTCAAAATATTACACAATTATATTAGCAAAACAATTCACTGAATTACTTCTCGTTTCTTATGCTTTGAAAAATTATACTTTGCATATAGATTAATAACATAGACATAACATAAAATTATTTTCAAAATTACACATAATAATACTTTATCTACTATATGGAATTGGTAAATTCATATTTTGTAACCTTTAATTTTTAAATTTATAATATTCGAGAATTTCTCATTTTCTTTAAATAAACGGCTTATGGCCAAAAACCTTTTGTAATTTTAATATTCATTATTTTAAATATTCTGAGCACATAAATTCATTTACTTAGCATACAATTTATTAAAATTTTATAAAGAGTGAAGTCATTGTTTTAAGCTTGCAAATTTGTTTGAATTTAATAAAATTAACTAACTAAATTTGACGTGACAGATTTCGAATAAAGAAAATGACTTGCCAAAGATGTTCTTGCCGGTCCTCGGGGTCCCTCGTCTGGATTCCCTGGTCCTTGGACACCGGAAGTCGCCATCCCTGGTTCGTCGGTGGTGGTTTCCCTCTATTCGAGCGTCCTGGAGGCTGAGTCTGGAGCCTTCATCCTTGGTGGTCCTGGTTGTCGAAAGCGCTGAGGTTATTGTCCATCTGGCCTGCTGACGGTCTCTACTCGCGGTCCAGCATAGCGTCCCGCGGCACCTCGTGTTAGAAAATTTTTACAGACTGTCTCTAAAGGCTTAGAGACCAAGTATATATAGCGGTGAATTTCACCTACCGCACCCCGCCTGCAAGTTTGCTATCGCTCGATTTATTCCTTGTACAGGCAAGTCGGGCAACGAATCTGTTTTAGCTTGCATAGTTTGATAATTAATTTTAGAACACTGAAAAATGTCTATTTTATTTAAACGGCTGTAACTTTTTTGTTTCTTAAGTTTTCTGAATTCTGTTTTCTTTAATGTTCATTCTAGGTTATTGTGGTTCTTTTGAAATGTCGATGAAAGTTCTACGTGGTTTGGTTCGAAAAATAGCTTTTTTAGGCACTTAGAATTTTTTCGCTTCACTCTCGATGTTCAAATTTAGTTAGTTATTACAATTTTATTTTATAACATTCTTTAATGTGGCTTAACTATTCTATTTACTATTTTATTTAATTTTTCCCTCTTTAATAATTGTATAATTCCCCACTTGATTATTTTAAAAACAGCTTTATTTCTAAACAACAGGAAATTACTTATTTCCCACTTGCGACGGTCTTTCACCCCGTTGCAATTTCCCCGTTTGAGAGGTTAAAAATGTTTTACTTTGTTAAAATGTTTTTTACCAATTCCTTATCTTATTATTACTTAAACTATCTTATTCTATTACAAAATTTTCTTATTATTATTCTCTTGTCTCTTGAGAAGTTTTCTCCCTGAAACACTTCAAACACAAGTCAATTAGCAATTTATTAGTCACTTTTGTCCACAATAAATTTTTATTTTGTCAAATTACACATTATTCACCACACTGATGGCTGTCATTTCCTTTATATATTTACCACGTCAATTTCATTTTATACTAGTTATGGCTTTAAAAACAATGACTTGCAATTAAAAACCTAACTAATCTTACAATACTATTTTTTAAACATATTCCTTTCATATCTTAACTATTACGTATTATTGTGTCAGCTGTGGAAGTACAGTTTATCAAGTTTAATTTGTTTATTTTCCGATAAACCTTCCGTAGCGGCTAACTATTGCGTGGATTCTACATTCCAAACTACCTGGCAAGGTCAATGAGCTGGCTTGTAAACATTCTAATACAACAATTCTACTTATCATATTAAACGGAACGAACCTTGCTTTTTAAATTCTCTATCTTTGGATTGTACAGTTTATAAAACTGGCTTGTGTCCAGATTATCGAAGTCCACTTGATAAATCTTGATTGCTTCTGATTTTAATGCAAAGTTTCTTATTGTTGCGACCTTGATCGTTAGTACACAAGTTTTCTTGTTTTATATTGTACAGTGATAGTCTGATCTAACGACCCACTATTTCATGCACACAAATTTCTTGTTTGATTTTGCAAAGGTCTGTCCGCGTATTTGTTGTACAAGTTATTAAGATTCGCCTGCTATCTGCCTGATTGTTGCTTGATTTAACCCGCTTGTTTGATTTAAGCAGTGGATGTAGCTCGCCAATGTTTGCTCAATATCCACAAAGACTTCCTGAATAATACTTTTGTAATGTTGATTTAGTTATTAAATAGTTTGTTTTAAATTTTAACATTCGTCCCTTTACAAATACGTAGCTAATCTTAAAGTCTAGATTTAGCCTTATTCAATTACTGCTTATTCTTGTTTTTACATTAAATCAGTTTATGAATCTTTCTGACAATTTAATTCCTGCCTGACTTAGTTTATCGCTCGCGTACTGGTTCTATTATTGCAGCAATATTCGAATTTGGCATTTCTGTACTTTTAGGATTATGATCGGTGTAAAGTTCAGATTCTAGAATCCCTTTACTCGTCATAACGCTTCTTAATGTTTTTAACATCATATACAATTTTACAGAATACATTACAAGATATTTTATAATTGTTGACACAGTTGATTTGATTAATTGTAACAAATCAGGTTATTGTCCCTGAGTTTGCTTCATATCCTGTAAACATTTCTCTTTAACTTATTTTTGGAACTTCCGTAGAACATCCTATTGACTTTGTCCTGTTTTAAATACATTTTGGTACGTCCGGCTTATTTTGTTACAAGGAATGTTTTTATAAACTCGTTCCCCGCCCGTCCACCGGATATTTCCTTGCGGCTGTGTTTACAAACACAAGTGATTGCCCTTAACCTTGAGCCTTTGTTTACATTTGTTCGACTCGGTGGGTCTTTCATTCAAACATCTGAATACTTTATTATGAATTATTTCAACCTAGACAATTCTGGTTTATTTAAAAGTACAGCGGTTATTATTGGTACTGCCTTTCTTAATAGTATTTAGTTTTAAGATATTTTTTACTCATTCAGAAAAACTTTCATTAAACACGTCTGAATAACTGTTTAGCAATTCTGGTAACTTCAACATTTCTTGTTTGTTTAATATGCTATGATTATTTGTATTTTCCAACTTAATCATATTTATTTTTAGATATGTTTTACGCGTTCTGGTTTTCTTTCGGCGTTTTGTGTTACGCCATTGTGCGTAATTCCTGTATTTTATTTTTATTTTTGATTTATTTTTACTTGGTTTATTTTGATAATTTTTATACTGGTGAGATTTACTTTTAAATTTATTTTTAGCAAACAATTTGGACTTCGTTTTCAAGCAAGATTGATTAGAATCAAAGTGCTTTGGAATTCTTGCTAAGTCTAACGGATTTGTTTCCCGACAATTAGGTCTTTCCCTAACTTGTTGGAATTTTATTTGTTTCGGCTTGTAGCCATTTTTATTTAGTTCGTTGAATCCTCCCTCGTCATTATTTAATTTGTTTGTTGTAGGTTTGGTTAACCCATTTTTTGCTTTGTTTAATCCCGTTAGCTTACTTGATTCCGTTCTTTCACAGTTTAATAATTCACTCTTCCTCGAATTTTCGCACAATTTGTTATTTAAATTTTTGGTAATCTCGTTCTTAACCTTATTCGTTGACAATTGTTTTGATTTTATTTTTTGTTCCCCGCTTGTATCGGTGGAACATTTTACATTTTTAGTCATATTTTTGTTTCGTGTTTGTTTATTTTTTAGTTTGTCATCGCCTAACTCGCACAAGGACCCATCTTCCTGATCCTTGCCCGTGAACAGCCCCTTCTGCACGCTATTCACTATCGGGCACTCCAATGTCGGCTCTACAGGTGTTAATTTGCCGTCGTTAATTTGCCCGTCTATATAAGACGGATCTATTATATTTACTTCCTGTTCCCCGCTTGTAACGTCGGAACATATTACATTTTTGTTAGTATTTTTGTTTGTTATTTTATTAATTTTATTACACCCTATCTCTTGTTTTATATTATTTTTATTATTATTCGATACAAGAAACTCCTGGTGCAGCAGATATCCATCAATCTCGTACGTCATGAACGATCTCTCCATGTTTATCCGGGCTTTTAACGCACACAAAGTATTTGCTCCCAAGATGAGGTCAACCCGTAGATTGTCCACAATCAAGAAAACAAATTCCTTTGTGTGTCCGTTTAATGTTAGAGGTAGCATTGTTTGTAATTTGACCCGTTTACAGGTTGACCCTAATGCTGTGACTATCGCTACATTAGCTATAGGTAGCTCATAGAATAAATTCCCGTTTTGTTTTAGGGCTATGTATTTTTCTGTTTTAATCACAGACATTTGGGCACCTGTATCAACTTGTGCAATAAACTTATGGTCTTTAATTTCGCACTCTATCACTGGACACTGGTCTATATCCTCCAGTTTTACAACCGAGTCAATTCTTTCCTCTAACAAATCGTCCCTAATAGACATGGAAAAACCGCCTAGCCTGATCTTATTATGATGGTAAACCGGCTTTTCCTTCGGTCTCTCGCTCTGAATTATTTTTGGCTCCTTATTGCTTCGGATCTCTAACCTGGTTAACTTATCTCCCTGATTGTTGCCAGAGATCCTTATATTTAGTTTTTTGGCCTGTGGTCGCTTGGTCCGGGGATAGGCGATTTAGGATGAGGGTTTTTAGGATACCTGGTCTCTTGGTATTTTGCGGTATCACCATGGGACCTTGGGTTAGGGTTAGGTTGTTGGTTTGGAGCAACCTGCCTCTGTTGACTTCTTTGAGCGTTCCCATTACCATTTCCGTTATCAGTAACGCTGTCTAGCTGTTGTAGGAAAACTATCGCTTGTTTGATGTTACTTGTGGGGTTCCCCACACTAGCTAGCTGAACGTTACTCCCAAAGTGTTTCATTAACATGAAGATGAGATGGTTCTCTGGGATTATCGGGTCTAAGTTTTTCGCCCTGTTTACCATCATAATAAAATACTCTGCCATAGAGTATGGTCCATTATTATGGTAGCGCCCCTGATTTATCTGTCTGCGTACCCTATCCTGCTGGCGATAACTCCAGAAATGCTCCGTGAATTCCTGCCTGAATTCAGAATAAGTTTCTGTATTGTTTTTTATGGCTTTCCACCATGCATCCGCTGCCCCTTTCAAATATCGTTCTACAATTCTTAATTTTGCAGTCTCGTCCATAGTATTGTCTATTTCAGAAAATAGATCTTCTATTTCCCCTAGGAATGTCATTGGATCTTCCTTGTCATTCCCCCAGAACTCAATCCTACGGTACGTAGCCTCCCCGTTCCTGTCTATTACCCTTGGTAAGCAAACTTGTGTAACTATTCCCGCTCCAGCTGTTTGCTTTACCTTTGCAACTTGTTGCTTTACCGATTTAATGTCCTCTTGGATATCCTGTACTTTCTCGTTTAATTTAGCCGTTTTTGTTTCCGTTTTAGTTTTTAATCTCTCTATTTCCGTTTCATGTTCGCTTAACTTTTCATATATATGACTTGTCTTAGCCTCATTTTCTTTTTGGTAGTCATCGAATTTCCCCTGGAAAGCCTCCCATAACCGTCGTCTTTCCATTTTCTCTTCCTCCCTCCATTGTTTTTCTCTGTCCTCTCTCTCCTTCTCCTTTTGTTTTTCTTTGTCTTCTCTCTCCTTCTCTCTCTGTTTTGCTTCCTCCCTCTCTTCCTCTCTCAATCGTTTCTCTTCCGCCTTCTCTTTCTCTCTCAATTGTTTCTCTTCCTCTCTCCATTGTTTTTCTTTGTCTTCTCTCTCCTTCGCCCTTTGTTCTGCTTCCTCCCTCAATCGTTTCTCTTTTTCTTCTCTCTCCTTCGCCCTTTGTTCTGCTTCCTCTCTCCATCGTTTTTCTACCTCCTTCTCTTTCTCTCTCAATTGTTTCTCCTCCTCTCTCAATCGTTTCTCTTCCGCCTTCTCTTTCTCTCTCAATTGTTTCTCTTCCTCTCTCAATCGTTTCGCTTCCGCCTTCTCTTTCTCTCGCTCTTCTTTGTCTTTTTCCTCCTTTGCCTTGAAATAGGCCATCAATTTATCTATCTCGGGTTTTGACATTTTGATTTACTATTTAATATTCAATTATTTATTTATGTACTTATTCCTTTCTTTTCGATTTGGTTTAGGCCAGATGGTTTCTACCCGCTCTTTCGACTAAATCCTTATTCAAATTTATTTATTTATTTATTTTATTGGTACGCTCTTTGATTCGTTCTATTTATATTATTATTTAAAAATTTAGTTACATTATTTAAAACATTTTGACTTCATTGATTTAAACTATCTCGATTCATTTCTATTATTTAATTATTCAATTTTGATATAGGGAACCTGTTCAAAGTCCCTACCGTCCGGGCGCCAATTCTGCAACGTCCCCCCACCTCACCTCTAACCTTTACCTCTACCGTCCCTACCACCGCAGCTCCACGCGGTCGTCTGCTTGCGTTGTTTAAATCCTTTCTTGCAGAATACTAGAATTTAATTGTTTACAAGAAACATATTTATAAACAACCAAACCTCTGCCTATCACCCTGCTGGTAAAACCGTGCTAAACTCCCAGAGTTAAGTGTATGTTTCCTGCTCGTAGGGCCAAACCCACAACAAGCCTATTCCCGCTGACTACTATTTAAAATACATATAAACCCTCCTAAATAAGTTTATCAATTGTGTATGGTCTCAGTATAGTCACACATGTCAAATTAATAGTCAGCTGGAAAGAAACACATTTAGAAAAATACACATAAAAAACACAGAGTCTTACCACCTGATGATGATCTGCAGAAACAGCAAGGGAACGTGCAAAATATGATTGTGTTTAAAAATACCTATTTTAAAAGGCTCCTGTGTCCTCTTAAACACAATCTGCCAGTAGATAAATCTCTGGACTTTTATTACAAAAAACCAACTAATCTTTAGACTAGCTCATGAAATTAGTAGAGCGAAACTCTTTAAAACATTAGGCTTTATCAATTGCCATTTAATGAAATTTAATTAAATTTGTTTACTGATTTGATAATCATTTTTATATTAGTTGGAAAAAGCTAAACAGTTTTTATTGGTTATTTGACACAGGATGGAATGCAAATAATGTTGATTTTTATGACATATTTAACTCTATTTATTGAAATAAAAAAGAAAATTTATCCTTCAAAATATTACACAATTATATTAGCAAAACAATTCACTGAATTACTTCTCGTTTCTTATGCTTTGAAAAATTATACTTTGCATATAGATTAATAACATAGACATAACATAAAATTATTTTCAAAATTACACATAATAATACTTTATCTACTATATGGAATTGGTAAATTCATATTTTGTAACCTTTAATTTTTAAATTTATAATATTCGAGAATTTCTCATTTTCTTTAAATAAACGGCTTATGGCCAAAAACCTTTTGTAATTTTAATATTCATTATTTTAAATATTCTGAGCACATAAATTCATTTACTTAGCATACAATTTATTAAAATTTTATAAAGAGTGAAGTCATTGTTTTAAGCTTGCAAATTTGTTTGAATTTAATAAAATTAACTAACTAAATTTGACGTGACAGATTTCGAATAAAGAAAATGACTTGCCAAAGATGTTCTTGCCGGTCCTCGGGGTCCCTCGTCTGGATTCCCTGGTCCTTGGACACCGGAAGTCGCCATCCCTGGTTCGTCGGTGGTGGTTTCCCTCTATTCGAGCGTCCTGGAGGCTGAGTCTGGAGCCTTCATCCTTGGTGGTCCTGGTTGTCGAAAGCGCTGAGGTTATTGTCCATCTGGCCTGCTGACGGTCTCTACTCGCGGTCCAGCATAGCGTCCCGCGGCACCTCGTGTTAGAAAATTTTTACAGACTGTCTCTAAAGGCTTAGAGACCAAGTATATATAGCGGTGAATTTCACCTACCGCACCCCGCCTGCAAGTTTGCTATCGCTCGATTTATTCCTTGTACAGGCAAGTCGGGCAACGAATCTGTTTTAGCTTGCATAGTTTGATAATTAATTTTAGAACACTGAAAAATGTCTATTTTATTTAAACGGCTGTAACTTTTTTGTTTCTTAAGTTTTCTGAATTCTGTTTTCTTTAATGTTCATTCTAGGTTATTGTGGTTCTTTTGAAATGTCGATGAAAGTTCTACGTGGTTTGGTTCGAAAAATAGCTTTTTTAGGCACTTAGAATTTTTTCGCTTCACTCTCGATGTTCAAATTTAGTTAGTTATTACAATTTTATTTTATAACATTCTTTAATGTGGCTTAACTATTCTATTTACTATTTTATTTAATTTTTCCCTCTTTAATAATTGTATAATTCCCCACTTGATTATTTTAAAAACAGCTTTATTTCTAAACAACAGGAAATTACTTATTTCCCACTTGCGACGGTCTTTCACCCCGTTGCATACCGTCAAGTGGGCTAATTTGGGACGGTTGAGTAACTTGGGACATTTCTCACATTTTTAAGTTAGCCAGTCTGACAGTACCTTATAAATAATTTTATATGAAATTATTCAAATAAAAAACAATGTATTTTGAGTAAATATTTATAATTTTTTTATTTCAACAAATATACCTATTTATAAAGAATTTTCTTCCAGAATAAGTCATGTTGGAAAATATCAACATAGGATAGAACAGGTATAAAAGTGTTTTGGTTTAGACTTACATATTCAAGTAAAATGCTTACATAATAATTAATTAATCACTTAAACAATAGTTTTTAACAAATAACGCTAACCTCCATAACCATATAAAATATTGTGTTCATTTGTTGACAGTAAGAGAAACTGTTCTTCTTGTGTGATATAAAGTGACTTGAGATGCACAGGAGGGGTGTTTGTCGACTAGTGGAGGTGGAAAACCAAGTAGATGCCTATAACAGATAATCTAAAATAATTTCTTAAAAAATACATGATTCTATTTATAATTTTATACCTAATAATATTGTATGATCTACTTTTTTGTATTTAGAAATGAATATTATTAACAATAGCAAGCATTCAAATAATTTTAGTCACATACAAAAACCTAATCTACATAGAATATTTTATGAATGCTATAAAAACAATTTTAAAAGTACTGTAATATGTAGGGCTATTTATTTACTAAAACACTTGTAAATATTTTACAACTTCCGTAAAGGAGCACTTATATTTGTTTGAGAACAACTGTTTCGGGAGATGTGTCCCATTGTCAACTCAGACAGTAAATGATCTTAAGGATTTTCTTAGGTTAGGGTGGGGTTGGAATATTATGGTGAGGTGTGGGTGTATTTAGTAAGTATTAGGAGTTATGATGTTGAAAAGTGGGTGTTGAGTATGTGTGTAGGTGTATTGTTCGGTTGTGTTTCGTTGGTTATTTTTGTATTGTCTATGAAAATATACAGACACTGAAATATACAAACACACGCAACAGATAAAGAAAACGTATTAAATGATCACACACACTTTGAAGCCAAAAGCCTTTTCTATTATATGACACACAACCAAAACAACCCACCCCATTACACAGTCATAAATCCATTACCGTTAGAACCTTTACACTTAACTGATGCCGCCAGTAGAGAGTTAGCTTCGTAAAAGGAACAAATGTTTTGAAACGCGTCAGCAAGTAAGCAATTACGTATTCACTTAGTTAAGTATTTTTAAAATTAGTTTATGAAAAATTTGTATGTTGGATGTTATGTTTATGTAGTGGTTTTGTGGATATGAGATGATCTGCAAAGTTTGATTGGTAGTTTTTGTTTGTTAGTGTGTTTATATGTTCTTGGTAGCGTGTATAAAATGACCGCCCTGTCTGGTCTATGTAAAAACTGGGGCACGAACTGCAAGTTAGTTTGTAAACTCCAGCTGAGTTGTAAACGTTGTTGATTTTGTTGTTGGGTCTAAATTGTTTATTGAGAGTGTTGTGTGTGGAGTAGGCTATTTTATAATTGTGTTTTTGTAGTGTGTTAGTTTTGTGGGTTTTGGATGATCTGTATGGTATTGTTAAGTATTTTATGGGTTGTAAAATTTATCTTTAGATTTGATACTTGTTACTAATTAAGGTAGGAAAACATTATATTATAACATTGAAATATAAAAATTCTGAACTTGACTCAGTCTGTGTTAACTATTACCATTTTGTTATTTATGTTGCGGTTGTTTCTTTCCTCTTTTCAGTTCAGTAGTGTGTTACAATACACACACTTATATTGATATAGTAACACATATGTTATATTTTCATTCCTAACATAATAATAATATGATTAGTATGGAAACGTAAGTGTTGACAAAATTGGGGTTGCTAATAGGAGATGGAATACTATGTAAGTAAATTGTATAATTGTAAGCTGATAATGAAATGTTTTTAACATGGTATTTAAATTCAACTATACGTAGGTTAGTTAAATAAACACTTTAAAGAACATTGAAAATTCTGTAAATTCACTGAAATAATGTTGCAATAATCAGATAGAGTATAATTGGATAGATGCGGAATAATAGGATAGAGTAGCCCTTGTAGTTTTTTGAACGATTGCTGGGTGGCATATTTCTAAAACACCTAAATTCCATACACCCTAAACTAACATACACCATCGAAACAGAACAACAAAACTCCCTCAACTTCTTAGACCTCACATTTAAACGAACAGACAAACAAACACATAAATTCAACATATACCAAAAACCCACCAGTACTAATACGACCATACACAGTTCCTCAAACCACCCACACCAACATAAACTAGCTGCTTACAACACCATGATATATCGCGCGCTTAAAACACCGCTAGACAAAGATGAACACTACCAGGAGTTAAACACCATAAAATATATAGCACAAACGAACAGATACAACCCAACAATGATTGACAAATTATACAACTGCCTAAAAAATAAACATAATAACCCAAATACAAACACACAAGATGACAATCCCAAAAAATACTTATCAATACCATACAGATCATCCAAAACCCACAGTCTAACCAACACATTACGAAAATACAACTACAAAATACAGTCGGTGCCGCTTATTGTGATCACAATTAATGTTATCATTCGGTTATTGTTATCGTTTCATTGAAAAACAAACACGGACGTATATTAATACATTGTAATTAGGCCCCTTATTGTAATCATCTGTTCGCTTATTATTATCATTTAATTTGCCATTCAAAATCATATGCGTCAACGTATACTAGCATAGACCAAGTAAAAATGTCTACAAAGTAGTGTAAACAGCACGTGTAACACACAATGACGCCCAATTCATAGAATGTTTATTTTTAGAATGGCAGAAATACTTTATAATGGTTTCAGCACTTAGCACAGTTCTCAAAATGTCTCCCTTACTCTTTGTTTACGCAAACACCCAGGTAGTTGCTTCAACATCAAAAGTTACTGAAGAAGAAGAAGGCACCGATCATGACGAAAATGATAAATGTGTACCGCAAAGATCTAAGCAGGAAGTTCACCAAGCTCTTGAGATTCTAAGGCAGTTTGTTCAACAAAAAGCAGAAATTTTCAACGAACATTATGAATATGAACAATTTATAAACAATATTTTACGAGAAGACTACAGACAGTCACATATAGAGGAATTCTTCGAGAAAAAGTAAATGTAAATTTGAAGTGTAAATAAGATTGAAGTGTTTTATAATGAAGTTTTATGTGTTAATATGTTTTGATCAAGTGTTTTACGTAGTTCTGTATATATTTTTTTCAATTATGCTATTCAGTGTATAAAAAAAATCTACAGTGGAATAAAATAAACTGACATGAAATATGCCCACTAATTTTAACAAGTAGAAAACTAAATTACAGAAATTCTACTACTGTACATAAAACTGTCCGGAATAGCATCAAAATTTGGTAAGTACAGTTTAATTATAGTGTTACAGAATTAGAATTACTTGATATAATGATAGGCTTACATATCGTTCAGAACAAACAGTTGTGGCAATAATACAGTGAGTTCAATGCAGTGCGGCTGTAGACTACATCGTGATTAAGCGTTCGGTTATTGTTATCGTTCGGTTATTGTTATCATATATGCTTCTGCCAAATATGATCACAATAAGCGGCGCCGACTGTAGCTTACTCCACACACAACACTCTCAACAAACAATTTAAGCCCAACAACAAAATCAACGACATTTACAACACCACTGGAGTTTACAAACTAACTTGCAGTTCATGCCACAGTTTTTACATAGGCCAGACAGGGAGGTCATTCTACACACGTTACCAAGAACATATAAAAGCACTAAAAAACAATAACTACCAATCAAACTTCGCCGATCATCTCAACTCCACAAAACATGACTACGTAGACATAACATCTAACCTACAAATTCTTCATAAACAACACAGAAATAACCAACGCTACACAACCGAACAATACGAAATATATAGGCACTTCAAACTACATCCTACACACATACTCAATACACAATTACATTACAACTCACACGCACTTTTTGACATCATAACTCCTAATACACACAAAATTCACCTACACCACCAAAATATCCCACACCCACCCTAACCTACGTAAACCTTGAGATCAGTTACTGTCTGAGTTGACAAAGGGACACATTTCCCGAAATGGCCGTCCTCAACAAACAAAGTAAGTGCTACTATAGGCAAGTTTAAAACATTTAAGAGTGTTTAGACATTACTGTAACATAATTGAAAGAAGCACGCAGTGAAAATGTTGCCTTATTAATAACTCGCAGCACAGTTATATGTATTACATTTTTAATACAAGTATTAAAAATATTTACTGCATATTTCTTTCCAGGTATTGGTAAAGACAACATGTTTTGATGGTACTTTAAAAGGCATGAAAGGTATTCGTAAATTTCCATTTTAATAAGGTCGTCCTCTCCAGGATAAATACTGATTACAGCTATACCATCCTAGAGAAATAAATTTCTGATTGAGATTAAAAGGGTGCAAAACAAACAGCTTTTTTAATTTCAAAAAGTTTGTTAGCTATCTGATCATGGACACTTAAAAAGTTACAAATTTTTCTACTGGTTTATTATTTGGATAAAATTTACCATTATTGCAGATTGACCTATGTAGGATATATCAGTTGTTTCATAGGATTAAAATTTGTAAATTATTTCTATTTTGAACTTATGGGGAAGTAACCACTGCTTCTATTATTTCCCATAATTGGTTCCCACTAGAAATTCTCCTCAGTTTTTTTTTTTTTAAATCATCTGTCCTAGTTACTTTACTAATTTTTTCCGAATTATGAAAACTCAATACTTTCACAATATCTTCTCTTATTTTTTATTCAGCATTTATCATTTACTTTCTTTTAATTCCTAATGCTTCTTCACTACTTTAATCCATCACCACTTACTCACACTCTAACGTTTTATTATGTTTCTTGGCCAATTTGCTTGATCCCAAGTAAAACCTTATTAAAACGTTCCCTATATAAATGTTCTCTTTTATTTATTGTCCCCTTATTTTTTGATCAGTATGTTTTTTTTTCTTAGTCTATAACATTTCTCAGATTCTTAAGCTTAATACAAATTATGACACTTTGTAAAAATACTTTTCCCTATTGAAGCTTTACATTTTATTCTGTAGCTGACAAATTAATGTTCGTCCCTCTCAAGTCCTGAAATTTGACTGTTTTTTACTTTTATTCTGTGCCTGGCTGGATTTCATTTATGATCTTCTCTTGTTTCCAATTGGCTAATTTTTCTACTGCTCCAATCCTCATTGCCAGTAGTATTTGTCTCTTCATGTGTCTGGTGAAATCATGTTGTTTCCTTTGTTTTTCCTCTGGCCAATGCTAGGCGTTTTTGACAATTGGACTTCCCTGAAGTCCTGGATGGAAATTTCCCATGTTTTCCTTAAATATAGTAAAATTAGAGCTTAGTTAGTGAGAACAATTCTTAACTGCAAATGATAAACAGTTTACTCAAAACTCTATTACATACAAGTTTATTAATACATACTATTTTAGGCCACTATTGTTTGTGTTTGTTTTTTTTATATGAAGTATATTGTTAATTTATATTGATGTGGTTTAATGAAATACTGTATATTAGTGTTGAACAATCACTAAGGAAGTCAACATTCTCACTGAACTAGTATGTATTAATAAAGAAGTGTTTAGTGAGTTTTTGAGTAAACCCTTCAAACATTTTCCATCATTTCCTTAAATGTTCATCCCCATGGTCGGCATTCATGATGTTTCAGCATTCCCAAAGATTAATTTCCTTAAATCTTGATAGTGCTCTTAAGTCATTTTTGTATGTAAAAATAACGATTTTCTACCATTATTAGAACACATTTTATTTGAAAGAAACATCTTTAAATTTATTAATTTACAATTGCTTTTGAATTTAGAAAATTCATTGTACAACAACCATATATCAAAGATATACTGTTCTACCAACTTGAATAGTTGCAAACATTTTACTAGCACTCTACATTTATTATTTTTTTAAAAATCTTGTAGCCTTAAAGCTATCTTGTTATATTATAATATGAATCTAATTGAAAAAGTTGTGAATGAAACTTCATTTGGGAGATCATCTAATTAAGAAAAGCTGAAGATGAAGTTGAAACAGTTTTGTTTGTAATGGTTTAAACAAGAATGATCTGGATTTTGTTAATATGTGTTTGTATTATATTGTTCTACTGAGTGGTGTTAATCCTTTATAGTCATCTTAACTAATACCATTTAGTAAGTCTCACTAAAAATGTTTATATATTTTTAGTGAAATAGTCACAGGTCCCTCAAGTTCTAAGAATTGTGTTTATGAAATGAATTAATTCTTTATGCACAATTATTCATTATTGTAGTAATGAGTACCATTATAATGATATTTTGTGAAATGTTGGAGTAGTAAGAGATGTCCTACTTGTGAGAGTATCTATGCAGCTGACATCTCATGTTATTGTTTTAATGCTCTGGATCTGAACATATGGCTAATATGTTGCATTACTTTTATAGTTTATATCTTGTTTTAGCTTGTACGGTTTAATTTTTATTTAATTTGAACTATTCCCTTGTTAAATAGAGATTTATTAATGAATTTGTTTTTGTTTAAATTTTATGATTTTTAAGTTGAAAATGGCAAAGTTATCTTCAAAAGGTATCTATGAATTAGCATAGCCTGAAAAAAAAAATTAGTAAAAGATAAAAACTGTAGTACCTATTAATAGAATTAGTAATACCTAGTCTCTGATGATATTCAATGGATTGTGAATCTAGTGAGTGTAAGTTGTTGAATGATTAATGGTCTCAACGCAAAAGGCAATGTATAACACACAAAAATTCACCCACTTTGGCTAAAGAATTAGGTATGAAATGTTTAATATCAAAATTGTTTGTTTAAGCAACAATAAAATAGCAATTTTAGTTAAAAATTGTCATAAAAACAACCTACTAGGTAATCGGTTGATTATATTAAATGTAGTTTTCTTACACTTTTTCCATTACCTTGAAAAAAACTGCTACTTACTGATAATTTTCAGCAGATTTGTTTCATACTAGGTCAGCACATTGATCAATGCTATGAAACAAGAACAATTCTGTGACTTTTGTCTCTGCTGTGAGTCTTGTCCGTGACTCACAGCATTAAACCATGCGCTGACCTAACCTAGCACGAAACGCGTCTGCTGAAAAATATCAGTAAGTAAAGGTTTTTTTTTGCTAAGTTAATACTAAAAGTGTAATTATAGAAAAACCTCAAGGTGTACAACAACAAACTCCAAGTTCTGTAATTTTCTTAAATCACTTGCCATTAATGACTATTTTCACCAAATCAAAATTTAAAAAAATCCACAAAAATGCAATAAAAGTATTTGTTGTTGGGTGGTATTTTAATGTTACTATGATTTTTATTGACTTTCTAGTTGTGAAAAGTTTATTTAATTTAAATTTTATAAGTATATTTGAAACAAGAACAATTCTGTGACTTTTGTCTCTGCTGTGAGTCTTGTCCGTGACTCACAGCATTAAACCATGCGCTGACCTAACCTAGCACGAAACGCGTCTGCTGAAAAATATCAGTAAGTAAAGGTTTTTTTTTGCTAAGTTAATACTAAAAGTGTAATTATAGAAAAACCTCAAGGTGTACAACAAAAAACTCCAAGTTCTGTAATTTTCTTAAATCACTTGCCATTAATGACTATTTTCACCAAATCAAAATTTAAAAAAATCCACAAAAATGCAATAAAAGTATTTGTTGTTGGGCGGTATTTTAATGTTACTATGATTTTTATTGACTTTCTAGTTGTGAAAAGTTTATTTAATTTAAATTTTATAAGTATATTATAGACACTACATTTTAAATTGAAACAGTTATAATTTATTGCCTACTAATTTTAATTATGTAATTTATGTCTACACGTCAACATATATACAAATAATTTAAAATTTTTTTATGAAGTATTACTTACTTATTGAAGCGACTGGCGCTAGCTAAAATTTAGAAGAAAGCGAGGTTCGAGAAAGATCCGAAATAATACAATAGAAATGTTCAGTAATAAGAAGTGGCGGCAAAATGTGTCTTACTTTAATCGCTAAGCACGCAATTACGAACGTTTGAAAGCAATAGTTAGTTCCGTACAAACACATTTAATAACAAAATAATTCGCACTGAATTTACACATAAATAAATCATAAGTACTTAAGCTTAAGCAGCACTTACCCTCGTGAAGAAAGAAAGGGCAAAATTGCAACGTGCGTAGATCTCGTGGCGGCAGAAGTCCTGGGTACCCAGTTTGTAGGAATCCGATCCAGGCGAGGTATAAACTAGAACTTAAACGGGAAATCAATAGGCTGCATTTTAAAGGCATAAAGGCATTTATAACTATGGCGCGTAACTGAACAAAGAGTTCTACTGAACGGCGATCGTAACTTAAAGTCTAAGCAAATAACGTCTATAACAACGCGTTTACACGAACACACAATAAAACGAATAGTTTTAACACTTGTACGAGGTTTTACGGTCAAACGGCACTTTACACGCGTGGTGCAACTTTGCGCACGAGGTACTTCAATAAGGCTGTTAACTGCACGACGGTTTCAAGACAACGAACGACTTACGGAAATGCTAGCTAAGGGAGGGGGATCAGAGGCCACACAGAAAAATCAATACGCAATCCATACATCGATTGGTAGGTCAGACGTCACGTGACCATTACTGTCCAGGCCAGCTGAGCGTTTTGAATATAGGGCGCGGTAACACGTTCAAACTTCGAGCGCTAACTCGAACATACCGCCCACCAAAACGAATGTTTTTAATCCGCCAGGTGGGTAGTGGGCGAAGAACTATTAAAGCACCGGAAACCGAGGGTGCCGAAGAAAATAGCAGGGGGAAACGAAGGAAAAACAAGAGAAACAAAAGGAAGGGGCAAGAGTGCCGAAGAAACCAAAGGTGAAAACTCAATGCTGCAGCGGAAAGCCAACAAGCTTGTGGACAGGTCGCTTCAGCTGGCCGTGCGAGGTTTTGACAGTAGCTACACGGGATACCTGGTCGTGTCCAGGATGTAGACGTATGATCCGACCCATAGGCCAATGAAGGGGGCTCGGATGCTCTCCAGTGATAAAGACGAGTTGATCCTCCTGAAGCGGTGAGGAGTTCTTGTGCCACTTGCGGCGTTGAATCTGCGAATGCAGGTACTGAGTAGACCAAGTCTTCCAGAAACGGTTGGTCATTTGCTGAATCATGGACCAACGAGATTTAAGAGGCGGTTCGGGGTAACATCTCTCCGGAAGTGCAAGGAGCGGACGTCCAATAAGAAAATGTCCGGGAGTGAGGAAAGACGATCCTTCGCTGGGGTCAGGCGAAACCTCGAAAATAGGGCGACTGTTAAGAATAGCCTCTATCCGGGTAAACAACGTAGACAATTCCTCAGGGTTTAATACCGTATTACCAATCGTGCGGTGCATAAGTCCTTTAGCGGATTTGACGGCAGCCTCCCAAAGTCCGCCAAAATGTGGTGCGGCTGGAGGGTTGAAGTGCCATTCAATGCGTTGGTCGGCGAGTTTGCGCTTGATAAGCGATTTCGAGTGGTCAAGCAGTTGATAGACCTCACTCAGGCGGTTCGCGGCTCCAACAAAATTCGTGCCGTTGTCAGAATAAATATCAGAGGGTAGCCCTCGTCTTGACGTGAAACGGTGTAAAACTGCGAGAAAGGCATCGGTGGATAGGTCGGATACCATCTCCAAGTGCACAGCCTTAGTAGTCATGCAGACAAATAGACAAAGATAAGATTTTAAAAGCTTCGAGGTACGCAAATGATTTGCCTTTGTGTCAAAGGGTCCAGCGAAATCAATTCCCACCCTGCAGAAAGGCGGCGATGGAGTGACTCTAGATGATGGTAAAGCAGCCATCATAGGTGGACGAGGCTTAGATTGCAGACGGAAACACCGCATGCACGCATGAATGCGTTGTCGAAGTAAGGAGCGTAACGCAATAATCCAAAATTCGCCGTTAATCAGCGCTTGAGTGGTGCGCGGTCCGGCATGTAAGGCTAACTTGTGGTAATGATCGCAGATCAAGTTGACGTACTGATGATGTTTAGGAAGCAGAAGGGGGTGCTTAGATTCATACGACATCTCAGAATGATTAAGTCTTCCGCCCACCCTGAGTAAGCCCTGGGCGTCGACAAATGGCGTTAGGCTGCGGAGCGGATCGATGATTTGAGCGCCACGACGGAGCCGTTGCAATGTTGCGCTGAAGGCCAGCTCTTGTATGAGCTTGACGCAGAGATCTCTGGCGTTACTTAACTCCTGCACCGAAGGCGTAGTAAATGAAGTTTTACTCAAGGCGACTTTGGCCTTGTAGCGGGTGTTATGACCGTGGTTAGTAGTCTGGCCTTTACGACGGCAATTATTCACAAACCGCAGGACGTAAGCGAAAACATGGTGAAGAGTAATTAAGTTCGAATGTCGTTCTATAGTTGTCAATAGTCGATTAGGCTCTTGAACGGCCGTACATAGCAGTCTAGGTTCAGATTTATGTTCGGTCTGGTCCGGGTTAAGGCCGGTCGGCTTAGACAAATGCCACGCAGTAGGACATTGTAGCGCCCATGGTGGGCCGTGCCACCACAGCGGATGTTCAGCAAGCTGGTTAGGTAGACACCCACGGGAAGCAACGTCCGCGGGGTTATCAGCAGTCGAGACATGGAACCAACGGTCCATGGAGGTATTTGAAACGATTTCAGTGACGCGGTTGGCAGCAAAAGTCTTCAATAAATAAGGCGGGGTGTTGATCCAATACAACACAATTTCAGAATCGGTGAAGAAAAACGTCTCGGCGTCAGACACAAAATTCAAAACGGGCTGAACGGACTTATAGAGTTTGGCCAGCAAGACTGCGCCACAAAGCTCCATGCGAGGTATGGTGATCGGTTTAACTGGAGCTACCCTGCTCTTAGCCTTCAGAACGCTAACGGTAACGACTCCATTCCATTCGGTTCTCAAATATATAGCTGCTGCGTATCCAGCTTCGGAAGCATCGCAAAACCCTAACAAGTGATGCTTGGCAGCTCGTGTGCCAACGTGTCGAGGTATTTGGATAGAAGACAAACTGGCGAATTGAACAATGAAGCTGTCCCATTGATTTAGAAGCGGGGCTGGCAAAGTTTGATCCCAAGATAACTTTTCGAGCCACAAACGTTTAAGAAAGCATTTGATCCAGAAAGTAATAGGTGTTAAGAAACCAAGCGGGTCGAAAGTCCGAGCGACATAAGATAATATGGTGCGTTTCGTCGGCACCGAAACGAAATTCTGACTCTGGTAGGAGAACGAGTCCGAGGTAGGATTCCATTGCAGTCCCAGTATTTTGATGGCGGTAGAATCGTCCTGGAACAGTAGCGGGTTCTCCAGATGAGCGGAAGGTAGTGTTGACAATAGTGCAGGATCACTTGATGACCATTTCCTGAGTTCCAGGCCGGCGAGTGCGAAAATGTTAATGAGCTGCTGTATCAATTCCTTGGCATCTTCGGGCGTATCGGCGCCAGTGACAACATCATCAACATAAGTCTGCTGAAGTATTGCTTGCGACGCGGCAGGGTATCGGCTACCTTCGTCCTTTACGAGTTGTTCAAGCGTCCGCAACGCTAAATACGCAGACGGGGTTAGTCCGTACGTGACAGTAGCTAACTCGTATTCCACAAGCGGAGATTGAGGCGTCGGTCGGTATAATATGTGCTGATGACAGCGATCAGCTGGGCGCACGGCAATTTGTCGGTACATCATTTTAAGATCAGCACAAACGGCGTGAACATACAGGCGAAAGGAAATGATGACGTTAGACAGGTCCTTCTGAAGTTTAGGACCGGAAAGCAATTGCTGATTTAAAGAATTCGCGTTACAATCAGGCGAGGATGCGTTGAATACTACTCGTAACTTAGTAGTAGAATTGGTGGTCTTAAAAACACAATGATGCGGGATCAAATAGTTAGAAGTATTAAGTGCGGGGTACATATGACCCAGAGTCATATATTCTGTCATGAATTGATGATATTGCCGAGCTACCTCCGGCTGACGACTTAAACGTCGTTCTAAAGCATGATAACTGGCGAGGACAACGTTGCGGTTTGACTTAAGTGTTACAGCGTCAGGTTTGAAGGGGAGGGCGACAACATATCTCCCGACTTCATCGCGTTCAGTAGTTGTAGTAAACAGGCTTTCACAAAGCTGTTCGTCAGGGCTCAAAGATTTAGCCTCAGTTACTTCTTCGACTTCCCAAAACCGTCGAATATTGTCATCAATAGACTGTAGCGAGGTAATGAACACTCTAGGTTGATGGGGCATACTATACGGTACGGATCCCATAATGACCCAACCTAATCGAGTGTTAAGCGCAGAGGGCTGGCCATGAATGATAGTGCAAGGCCCATTAGTGAGTATTTGGGTGAAAACATCTGCCCCCAGTATAATGTCAACACCGGCAGGCGAGTCGAAATGAGGGTCAGCTAAAGGTAGATGCTGGTATTGAGCACTTATTTGAGAGGCTAACCTAGTAGCCGGCAGCGGGTCAGTAATGTGGTTAAGCACGGCGGCTTCAGTAGTTAGCATTACACCAGGGTCATGCCGCGAGAATAAAATCAACGTAACGTACTCGTGGATACGTGTGGTCTTGGCGGCGACACCAATCAAAGACATATTTGAACTCCGAGTAGGTAGGCTCAACAGGACGCTTGCTTTCTTAGTAATGGCAGATATCTGACTGCCGGGGTCAATAATAGCTCTAAAGGAACGAGGTTGACCGTAATGGTCTTGGATGACGATTTGTGCGGTGCCTAACAGGGCGAGAGGAGCTTCAATATTACAAGAAAGAGCATGCGGTACCGATTGAGTAACGAGGTCAGGTCTAGCTGTTGAACGAGGGTGTCGCGGTGAAAATAGTCGTTGTTGTGCAGGAGAGTTGTTATGTAACAAAGTATGGTGTGCCTCGTTGCACTGCTTGCAGCGTTGGCTGGACTTACATTTAGCTCGGAAATGGGAGCCAAGACAATTGAAGCACCGTTGTAATTTCCTGATGGCATCCTGGCGTTCCACAGAAGTCAGTTCGAGAAAGGATTGACAGTTAATGATGCGATGTCCTTCTCCGCAATAATAACACATGCCTGCGTGTGTCGTAGAAACATGGGATTGATTCATGTGAAGCGGTGGTAATCGGTGACGGAATACTGACATCCTAGGAGTGTTCATAACAGGAGGTATATTTATGGGGCGCGGCCCGTTGAATGGCCGTGTAGGGCCTGACGCAGCACGTCTAGGCTCGTATACATATTGCGTAGCCTTAGGTGTAATAGAATTGTCGGGCGAAACCGAAGGCTGGACAATTGTACTATGTGCCGTGTTAAGGTTAGGTTCCATTCGGTCAAAATTTAAATCACGGGCCCCTTGCGAATCAGACTCATTCACTGACGACACCAGTATGCGGGGTTGTTGAGCAGCTCTCGCGTTCGTAGAAGCTGCGGCAGGCGGTTGATCCAACAACTCTAGAGCCCTGGCCTGTTCCGTTATAAAATCATTCAACAGTTTGTACGTAGGCATACGATTTGTGCCTAGCCTCGTTTCAAAACTTAATCTAGTCTGGGGGTCCAAGTTATTGATGGACATCTGAAAAAGCAGGAAATCAGCCAAATCATCTAGTTGGATAACCTTCAACGCACACACAGCGTTTGAATGAGCGGTCAAGAAGCGGTTTAGTTCAGTTTGCGAAGCATTCTTAATTTGTTTAAAGTCTTGAATAATTTTGAAATAGTGGTCAGCCAAACGGCGTGGGTTGGCGTACCGATTGCGCAAAGCTCGATATGCAATGCTGTAATTTTGGTCAGATATTATCAAGCCTGTGACAATTGCTAAAGCGTCGCCTTTAAGTACAGATTTTAGATATTGGAATTTCTGTATATTACTAAGACTGTCGTTGCAATGGACCATTGAATCGTACATTGTTATAAAGTCAGTCCAGTCATTGTTGTTTCCTGAAAAACTAGGCAACGCAAGACTAGGGAGGTTAGGTGAACCTACAGCTGATTTGACGGGCGAGGTTGATGTCACCTCTGTCTTGATAAGGTTAGGATATTTCGCTAACATGGGCAAATACGCGTCCTGAAATTGTCTTTTGATATTAAACGCACTTTCAGCTAAACTTGCCACCTGGGTGGCGAACGTTTGCTCTAATATTTCATACGTATCGACGAAATTGGCCTGAATGCGTCTTATTTCGCGAGCGATGCCTTCCGGCATCTCTTTATCGTCAAGAAGGGCTTTTACTTGCTCTAAATCATTCAATATATTTTTCAATTTAGCGAGGTAGTATTCGGTGTTAATCGCCATCATAAATAATTTAATAAAGTTCTAAAAAATAAAAAAACACAACACAAATTAATTTCACAAATTTCTTAAATAGCGGTATAATGGACTGTATAGTTTAATGAAACGTAAAATATTTCCTTATTCGTATTTACGAGACTGCATCTTATCTTCTGATTGACACGTAAACATTTCCTCATAACACAGAGCAAATCAAAATCACGTTACGTATACCTATGACGTCACGTATGACTAACTTCCCGCGCGTGTGACTCGCACAAAGGAACATCAAATCAGAAATCAAAAGTTGCACAACACTTGGTGAGATTGTCATAAACCAAATGAATTTGAATTTAATCTATCCGGCCCGAGGGGGACCAATGAAGCGACTGGCGCTAGCTAAAATTTAGAAGAAAGCGAGGTTCGAGAAAGATCCGAAATAATACAATAGAAATGTTCAGTAATAAGAAGTGGCGGCAAAATGTGTCTTACTTTAATCGCTAAGCACGCAATTACGAACGTTTGAAAGCAATAGTTAGTTCCGTACAAACACATTTAATAACAAAATAATTCGCACTGAATTTACACATAAATAAATCATAAGTACTTAAGCTTAAGCAGCACTTACCCTCGTGAAGAAAGAAAGGGCAAAATTGCAACGTGCGTAGATCTCGTGGCGGCAGAAGTCCTGGGTACCCAGTTTGTAGGAATCCGATCCAGGCGAGGTATAAACTAGAACTTAAACGGGAAATCAATAGGCTGCATTTTAAAGGCATAAAGGCATTTATAACTATGGCGCGTAACTGAACAAAGAGTTCTACTGAACGGCGATCGTAACTTAAAGTCTAAGCAAATAACGTCTATAACAACGCGTTTACACGAACACACAATAAAACGAATAGTTTTAACACTTGTACGAGGTTTTACGGTCAAACGGCACTTTACACGCGTGGTGCAACTTTGCGCACGAGGTACTTCAATAAGGCTGTTAACTGCACGACGGTTTCAAGACAACGAACGACTTACGGAAATGCTAGCTAAGGGAGGGGGATCAGAGGCCACACAGAAAAATCAATACGCAATCCATACATCGATTGGTAGGTCAGACGTCACGTGACCATTACTGTCCAGGCCAGCTGAGCGTTTTGAATATAGGGCGCGGTAACACGTTCAAACTTCGAGCGCTAACTCGAACACTTATTGTTAAATGTGGTAGGTCCCCGAGACGCCAACCTCATTTAACTTCAAAAGAGCTGTTATAGACAAATTTTCCTATATTTCGATGAACGTTGATGTGTATAAATATATAGTATTTCAAGTTCAAAAAGGAAGCGATGTAGAATACTGTACTATATTTTTTTAATTAGCAAATGAATTATGTCTCATTACAATAATAATTCATGGGTAGCAGTGATTGTCATTTAAAGGTCATCTTTAATTATATCAACATTACAATAATTCTTGAATTTTTGTAAATTTGTAAAAACTTCCTTAAGTTTTTAAAATTTACAAAATTTAAAGTTCGGATAGTCATAACCTAATGTAAAAGAGTTTAATTACAATAATCTTCGTGCAATATTCTCATCTACGTTTTAAAAATAGATTCTGTGATTTTTATCTGATCTGTGACTCAGAGCAAAACTGGTTTACTGATTAGTGCCCCTCAGCAGTTAGTATTGAGTTTTTAATATTTATATTTCATTTTTATATTGTGACTTGTGAGCAAAAAGAAGATCAATATAAAAAGAACTCTAATTTTTGGCTAATATGTAATTAGTGGAATGTAAAAGAATATCACCGCTTGCTACAAGTTATATTGCCTGTAATGTTCCTAAGTTAAAACAATTATTGGTTAACCATGTCATTTGTGACATTGATTGGAGTTTTAAAAGTAAGATTTCTTTGCATTAAACAATTTAATTTAGTTGATTAAATTTGTGTACTTTATAATTATGGTTATTGTGCATAACAGAGACGTTACGCATACCTTGCTTGTGTAGATATTTGAGAAACGTTTTGGCTTAACTTTTATTCTTTTTGTATATGTATATTTGAATATATTTATAAAGTCTCCAGTTAGAATAGATTAGGTTTTAAATTTATGCATTACTATATACCTATATTAAAATATACCTAAAATTGTCCAGTCTGGATAGATTTAGATCTAATTTTATAAATTACCTAAATGGTTTAATGTATAAAATTAGAACCAAATCTATCCTGACTGGATACTTCATAGGTATGTGTTGCTGCAAAGGGTTAGTTAACGTAGATGTTTTGTTTTGTTAAATTTGTAATTTTTTGGGAGTAAACAGCAAGTGTAGTCATTTTGCGAGTTACTAATTCAGGTATTTATTTACCGTGCCCACGTGTTCGATTTTAGCAAAAAAAATTACACCAGCCGACGCAGAAAGTCATCAATGATATGCAAAAAATTATTACAACTCTCGCTCTCGCCCCAAAAATTTATAATTTTGGAAAATCGTAATTCCTCCATACGTGGTGCTAATAGTCCTTGTAAAAATGCACATTGCCCACACCCAATACAATGCATATAAAACTACTAGAAAACATGTCCTGAAGCTATATTGATAATTATTGTTTGTTATTGCTACAAAAGGTTAATTTTATTGCTACAAAAGGTTAATTTTATATACCTATGAATTATCCAGTCGGGATAGATTTGGTTATAATTTTATACGTTTAACCAAATATAAACATGTGAGCTTAGAATAGAGATCACGTGACGTCACCTGGCAAAAAGTATTATTCTGCGGAAAAAAATGTCATCAGGTATATGGAAAAAATAACGAAAACACTCGCTAGTAGAAGTACTATGTTCGTGTATCAAGCCCTACCACGTATGCGTATATTCAAATAAACCTGTAAAGTCTACAGTTGGGATAGATTTGGTTGTAATTTTATACATTACTATATACCGATATTAAAATATACCTATAAAGTGTTCAGTCCGGATAGATTTGGTTGTAATTTTATACAACATTACCAATTAGACATCTTCTTCGTAGGTGGAAAGTATTGTAGGTGGATGCTACAATCCACAATTAACCCCCAAAAAAAACACTACTTACTGATATTTTTGGACAACAATGCATTGATCAAGTGCGAAACCTGTTTGATAAAAAAAAATATCAGTAGTAAGTAGTTTTTGGGTACTAATCAATTAGTAAATATTAAGAAATGTCAAGATGTAGAACCCAAAAAACAGCAAGCTGTAAAACAATTATGGTAATGGTTTACTTAAGCCACGTAAAATTTCAGCCGAAAAATTATACCGGCCGATGCAAAAATTTAACGAATACCAAAAATAGTAACAGCACTTTTGCTGACGTCTCAAATAATTAAAATTTTGGACAAAATTATTCCATTCCCATTCCACTGTCACCTACAACCGGATAAAATCAATATATTACTTTGAATTTTTTACATTGAAACTAGCATAATGCTTCAAAAAGTGTTTATATATTGTTTAATTTTTTTTTATTGTTTATATATTTTAGTAATCAAAATGTATAAATAACGTAAATACGTTTCAATGCATTTTGCAAGTTCCAAGGTAAAAAAAATCAATGCAATACATTGATTTTGTAAGGCATGAGCGAATGTGTTTTTATTTATTTTGGAGTTCGTTATGAGTTTCTGCATCGATAAATTTTACTGGCCAAAATCGCTGATGTGAGGTAATCAATTACTAAAATAACAATTTATTAATATTTTAATAACTTTATGGTTTTTCATTGGGAACAATATGTTTTCTTACTGTAAATTAACACATCATCCTGATATACTTGACAAAAGTCACCATTATAACCGTATAATACTTCATCCATGAGCCACATAAATGTGGCAGGTGCGTTCTTTAACCTGAAGGGCATTACTTTAAACTGATATAGGCCTCTTGGTGTATAGGAAGCTGTCATTGGTCTGGATTTTCCCTCAACTTCAACTTGCCAGTAGCCTGAATTGAGATCTATAGTACTGAAAATTTTGCACCACACACACTCCTTAATTGGCCTTTTAAATCAGGCATGGGGCATGCATCACTTACAGTTTCCACATTCAATTGTCTATAGTCAACACAGAGCCAATATTCCCCAATATTCTTATTTTTCGGAAGGACAATCGCAGATGACCACTCCGATCTAGAAGGTTCGATCAATCCTTCCTCTTCCATTTCTTGAATCTTCTATTCTAAAATCTTCCTCTTATCTGAATTCATTGGATAGGTTCTTTGTTTAACAGCAATGGGGTCTCTACAAACTATCTCATGATTGACAGCAGAAGCAAGTCCAATCTTATCATTTATAACCTCTGGAAATTCACTAAATAATTCTCTAAGTTAGTTTTCCTCTTCCCTCTTTAGTGTTCCTATATTTAATTCTGTCATCATATCTTTGATAGCAGCTTTCCTCTGTTTACTTAACGCATTTCCATTATACCAAGCAACCCTAATCCTACTTTGTAGACCATGAAAAATTTCATGCGCCGTATAATATAATATCACATTATATTTTTCTAAGAAATCATGCGCCAAAATAATATCTGATATCAAATCTTGTATTATAGCTACTGGCACCTCAACGTTTATACTAGCACACTAATATTATGTACTGCTCCTCTCACTGAGTCACCATTATATTGTTAATAAATAAACAAAAACCTCTTGAGACTAGTCTTTGTATGTTATCTCTCTAAGGATGGTTATTTGGTAACTGAAATGTACATAAGGGTAAAATAAAAAAGGTTTGTGGTTAAGAGGTTTTTGTGTATTTATTATTAAATTAAACCACAGTATATTCCTAATAAATAGTAATTATATTGTTTAATGTGTAAACATAAATTACTTGACCTGTCACTAATAAAAGAATTACTAGTCTTAGTATCTAGTATAGCAGTCACTAATTTGTTATTCAATTGTAACCTTAATGCTGGACGGGGGTGATCCTGTTCACTAATTATGTAGCTATAGTTTTTCCTCTCCACCATTTGGTTCTTCCTTCAACTTTCATTTCTACAGCTTGGGGGTAATCCATGTTTCCAGGACCATTCTCTCCCCATTTAGATTGGTCCTGAATTACTTTTCCGCCTGCGGACACTTATTTCTCAAATGCCCCACCTGACCACACTTGTAACATTTTCTAGATGTTCTTCTCTTTTTACATATTCTATTTTCTTTGGTGTTTTGTTCGCCTTCTCCATTTTTGCTCTTATAACCTTCTTCTACCTTCCTGATAATCTCCCTCAGCTTGCTAAATGAACTCGGATTTGCTACTTTTACTAATGGTCTTAACTTATCATTTATTTAATAATTCTATAATAAATGATAGGGCATCATCTTCTTTACTCTTTGGGTGAATGCATTTGTATAACTGAATTTTTCGAATGACAATTGCCCTTGCCCTCATCTCATTGGGTTGTGTTTCGATTAATAACTTCTTATAAGCAGTAGCTTTTGTCTATTCAGAATCAAAGTGTCAGTAACACATTTTTAAAATCCTCGTATTCTAAATTAAGACCTCTTAAGTTCTGCCACCAAGTTGCAGCTGGACTTTTCAATTGTTGTGATAAAATATGGACATATACTTCTTCAGGTAGGCAATTTCGTTTTAATAATGCTATATAGAATTGTCTATAAAGTTTTTCGGATCTTCTTCTGGTTTTCCATGAAATTCCATTAGGCTTTCCTTAATTACTCTTGGGTCCAAAGGTATTGTAGTTTCCCCCCCAAAACTTGACTGACATTTGGTAACTGCTTCTATTCTCTTGACTAAATAATTTTTCTCTTCTTCTGTCTTATTAACTAAACAATTTTTCTCTTCCTGTATTTTGTTTTCTAATTTACTAGCTAATTTTTTCCTTTCTTGTTTTTCAAAATCTACTTTATTTTTTATATCTTTTATTTTTACTTTGATTAAATTGACACTGTTGAATATTATCTCTGATTACTTCAATAACATTCCACAGTTCGTCCTTTTTTTTTTAAGGCTAAATCTTTTAACTGTTGAATTTTCTACATTTTGAGCCTGTAATTTCTCTGTTTGGGTCTGCATTTCTTGAAAAAAAATTGTTTAAAATCGGTCAGTATCATGCTTACCTCGTTTGAAGATTGCATTGTTTCCCAGTGTTCGAATGAATTCACGTCGATTCAGTGGTCTTGCAGTTCTTGTCGTTGGCTTAATTCCAAGTCCGCTTTGTTTCCATTAATACTGAGTCATCGAGATTCTCCCGCCCTCAGCATTCCAATTGTTATTTGCTCGAAATTTTACCGGCATGATTACCCTGTTTAGTATCGCCAAATAACCTCACTTTATTTAACAACTAACAAAGTTTTCCAAAGATCCAGTCATGGTTGCCACCTGTCTTGGTTGGACCTTCATTTTTATTCTCGTCATCACTACCTTCAGTAGTTTCTTCTACCATTCAATAGTCGTAAAATGTGTTATTGTTATTTACTTGCCTTCATCCTTACTCATCTATTGACGTACGTGTCATATGGACATTTTCACAACCTTTAAATTTAAATAAGAAATGTCAAATTTGTTTCTCCTTATGGTTCAATGACGTAGTTAACAGTTTTATTCAGGATTTTATTCTACGGCTTACTTGATATTTCTTTTTTTATTTCGTTTAATGATTCGGCTCTAGAGTATACAACTTCCTTTACTATATTGTTTTCAGAAAGCCTACAGTGCTTTCTTCGCTTTCAGTCGCTTCAAAGAGAGATTGTAAAAGGTAATGTCTGTATTTTTTCCATACATTCCAGAACATCCTGCTCCATCGGCTGGATTAGGCTTGTAACGTTTGCGGGTAGAAATAAGGCACAAATATCTTCGTACAGTAGATTTTCTTCGGGATGAAATGGTGCATTATCTAACAGTTAATACTGCAAAGGTTTTCAAGTATATAAAATAGCATGAAACAGAAATTGGTTCAAATTTAAAGGAACCTCAAAAATTTGGGACTTGGATTTTTGAGACTACTGTATATAGCTAATTAAAATTTGGCAAAATATATTATAATTCCAAACAATTAAATTAATAACCATTTCAGAACTAGAAACAGTTAAAAATAAATAGTTAAATATTACAAAACCAAAAATATATTTTTAAAGGTGTATTTGTCATTTTAGACAGTGAAAATAACTTAATTGATAATCACAGAAAATGAACTACAAGGATTTTTCAAAAAGGATCATGAACAAAAAATCTGTTTATTTTTTCCATTTCTTCTTTATATGTTGTGCACAAGAATATATGACAAGTTATTGCTTTGTTTTTGAAGAGTGGGATAAACTACTTGTTACAACTAGAAATATGTAATGTAGCTCTTTTGTGATAATTAATTGAAATAGTTGAATAAATGATGCAATTGCTTCTATACTTACAAATCTTATAAATTGTGGGAAGGAAAGGTATGAAAACTTTGTTAAAAACAAATGCTACTCTCTGCTGTACATTTTCCTATATGGTTGAACTGAATTTGTTATTTCTATTATTTGTTGCACACTTAACAACCCATGTGTGTTTAAAAATTCAGTTTTTTTATTCCTAGAAAAATGTATTAATTTTCATTCAAAACCTAAATTATAATTTGAAGGAACTATTAAAATGAAAACACTCTGATTTGCATCATTTGTCTAATCTCATATTATGTTTACACTCATTTGTATATAAAGCCATGTGGAGCTTAGTATCTGCTCCACCAAATCGATGCAATCATTGTAACGAAGATGGTTCAACCTCTCATAAGATAACATTGTGGCATAGAACTGTTTTTCCATTGTCGAAAAATCTTGCTAGATAGTGTATCAAGGTTTTTTTATATTTTTGTACTTTTTGTTTGTTGTCAGCAGTATTTTTTTTGTATTGAAATATTGCATGTTTTGTGCATTTTTATTGAGTAATAGTATTTAAAACACTATTCAAGGAATTATATTACCTTACATTGAAAGAATGAAGTTGTATGAGGTTTTATAATTTGTGTTAGGTTATATTTTTTCAGGTTGTAAATTATTCAGCACAAATTAATTTTGTTGTCTTGGTGTTCTCTAGTCTCTTTAGTTCCTTGTCTGCATTGCTAGGTTACATTTTGTTGTCTAGGTGTTCTCCAGTCTCGTTAGTTCCTTGTCTTGCATTGCTAGGTTACATTTTGTTGTCTAGGTGTTCTCCAGTCTCTTTAGTTCCTTGTCTTGCATTGCTAGGTTACATTTTGTTGTCTAGGTGTTCTCCAGTCTCTTTAGTTCCTTGTCTGCATTGCTAGGTTACATTTTGTTGTCTAGGTGTTCTCCAGTCTCTTTAGTTCCTTGTCTGCATTGCTAGGTTACATTTTGTTGTCTAGGTGTTCTCCAGTCTCTTTAGTTCCTTGTCTTGCATTGCTAGGTTACATTTTGTTGTCTAGGTGTTCTCTAGTCTCTTTAGTTCCTTGTCTTGCATTGCTAGGTTACATTTTGTTGTCTAGGTGTTCTCTAGTCTCTTTAGTTCCTTGTCTTGCATTGCTAGGTTACATTTGTTGTCTAGGTGTTCTCTAGTCTCTTTAGTTCCTTGTCTTGCATTGCTAGGTTACATTTGTTGTCTAGGTGTTCTCTAGTCTCTTTAGTTCCTTGTCTGCATTGCTAGGTTACATTTTGTTGTCTAGGTGTTCTCTAGTCTCTTTAGTTCCTTGTCTTGCATTGCTAGGTTACATTTGTTGTCTAGGTGTTCTCTAGTCTCTTTAGTTCCTTGTCTTGCATTGCTAGGTTACATTTGTTGTCTAGGTGTTCTCTAGTCTCTTTAGTTTCTTGTCTGCATTGCTAGGTTACATTTTTTTGTCACTAACGTTTGTTTTTGTTAATGTAAGTACCAATTAATCTTATAAAACTGTAAGTTTTATAAAGCTAAAATTTTTTTATTTCTTTAGTTTTTGATTTAAGTTTGTGTTTGCATTAACAATTTTTTAAAACAATGTTACAATTATAAGTGTTTACATACCAAAGAAAATATAAGAGATCTGTAGGTTTAAATGATTAACAGCCTAATTTAAAAATTTTTGAGGTTTTTAAAACACTTTTATAAGTAAACAAAAAATGTCTGACTTTTTTCTAGATTACTCCATTTCAAAACGGCTCAGCTTATTTAAGAAATACTTTATGTCTGCGAAGATCTATTCATATCACAGCATCATGTCAAAAGAAACAAGCAGGGAGGTATAAACGTTCTATAAAAGGAGACAAACCTTTGACTTATGAAATGGCTAATCCTCCAGAAGTAATTGCTCAACTAAAGTCTTGGAACTCGTGGAATACATGTAAGAGTATTCAACGTAATGTAAACAATAGAGATTAATTACTACGTTGATCTTTTAAAAATAGACTTATAATTAAGTTGTAAATAGAGTTAATTTTGAGTGGAGTTTTAACAAAAGAAAACTTTGTATTTTGTTAGATTTTTACAAATGAAAGGATGATCTTATTAAGGTAATTACATGAAAATATATTAGAGTCTCGAAAATTCGAGGTAGATGGGATCAAGGCCCCCTCCAATGACTGAAAACTCAGATTATACGGAAATACGTTCCTAATTATTAGAAAAAAAGGAGTTTTAATGAAAACTAAAACTATAATTGAAAATGCCCTAAATAATTTTATAGAACTGTATATGACAATCTCTTGGAAGCCCGACTGATTTCCTTCGCATACCATCCTTATTGATATAAACTTATCTTAGAACCCTGAATCATTTCCTTTGCATACCTTATGGCTAAAAACATTTCTTGGAAGTCTGGCACATTTCCTTTGCATACTGTAGGGCTGTAAACATTTCTTAAAAGTCCGACTCATCATTTTCTGATAAAAGCTCAAAATATCGGGACTTGGGTTTTCGAGACTCTACTGTATAAAATAAAAAGGTCACTTACAACTTTTTTTAAAAAAATGTTTTAACTTGCCTATAGTAGCACTTACTTTTTTGTGTTGAGGACGGCCGTTTCGGGAGATGTGTCCCTTTTTCAACTCAGACCGTAACTGATCTCAAGGTTTACGTAGGTTAGGGTGGGGGTGGGATATTTTGGTGGTGTGGGTGTATTTTGTGTGTATTAGGAGTTATGATGTCAAAAAGTGCGTGTGAGTTGTAATGTAATTGTGTGTTGAGTATGTGTGTAGGGTGTAGTTTGAAGTGCCTATATATTTCGTATTGTTCGGTTGTGTAGCGTTGGTTATTTCTGTGTTGTTTATGAAGAATTTGTAAGTTAGATGTTATGTCTGTGTAGTCGTGTTTTGTGGAGTTGAGATGATCGGCGAAGTTTGATTGGTAGTTATTGTTTTTTAGTGCTTTTATATGTTCTTGGTAACGTGTGTGAAATGACCTCCCTGTCTGGCCTATGTAAAAACTGGGGCATGAACTGCAAGTTAGTTTGTAAACTCCAGTGGTGTTGTAAATGTCGTTGATTTTGCTGTTGGGTTTAAATTGTTTGTTGAGAGTGTTGTGTGTGGAGTAAGCTATTTTGTAGTTGTATTTTCGTAATGTGTTGGTTAGATTGTGGGTTTTGGATGATCTGTAAGGTATTGATAAGTATTTTATGGGATTGTCATCTTGTGTGTTTGTATTTGGGTTATTATGTTTGTTTTTTAGGCGGTTGTATAATTTGTCTATCATTGTTGGGTTGTATCCGTTTGTTTGTGCTATATATTTTATGGTGTTTAGCTCCTGGTAGTGTTCATCTTTGTCTAATGGTGTTTTAAGGAGGCGGTATATCATGGTATTGTAAGCAGCTAGTTTGTGTTGGTGTGGGTGGTTTGAGGAACTGTGTATGGTCGTGTTAGTGCTGGTGGGTTTTCGGTATATGTTGAATTTATGTGTTTGTTTGTCTGTTCGTTTAATTGTGAGGTCTAAGAAGTTAAGGGAGTTTTGTTGTTCTGTTTCGATGGTGTATGTTAGTTTAGGGTGTATGGAATTTAGGTGTTTTAGAAATATGTGTGCTCTGCGTGTGTTGCCTTTATATAATGTTATGATGTCGTCGACGTATCTGTACCAGTAAATTATGTTATCTGAGTATTTGTTGTTGTGTAAAATGTGGTTTTGTTCGATGTGGTGTATGAATATTTCTGCTAAGATGCTTGCTATGGGGGAGCCCATAGGTAGTCCATCTTTCTGGCTGTAGTATGTATTATTGTAGGTGAAATAATTTTGAGAAGTGATTAATCTTGTGAGGTGGATGATTTCGTCAATGTGTGTATGTGGTGTATTTGTGTCTATTAGCATGTTTTTGAGGATGTCTATGGTTTCTGGACTCTATAGAGTTTCTGTCTTTTATTCCAGAAACCATAGACATCCTCAAAAACATGCTAATAGACACAAATACACCACATACACACATTGACGAAATCATCCACCTCACAAGATTAATCACTTCTCAAAATTATTTCACCTACAATAATACATACTACAGCCAGAAAGATGGACTACCTATGGGCTCCCCCATAGCAAGCATCTTAGCAGAAATATTCATACACCACATCGAACAAAACCACATTTTACACAACAACAAATACTCAGATAACATAATTTACTGGTACAGATACGTCGACGACATCATAACATTATATAAAGGCAACACACGCAGAGCACACATATTTCTAAAACACCTAAATTCCATACACCCTAAACTAACATACACCATCGAAACAGAACAACAAAACTCCCTTAACTTCTTAGACCTCACAATTAAACGAACAGACAAACAAACACATAAATTCAACATATACCGAAAACCCACCAGCACTAACACGACCATACACAGTTCCTCAAACCACCCACACCAACACAAACTAGCTGCTTACAATACCATGATATACCGCCTCCTTAAAACACCATTAGACAAAGATGAACACTACCAGGAGCTAAACACCATAAAATATATAGCACAAACAAACGGATACAACCCAACAATGATAGACAAATTATACAACCGCCTAAAAAACAAACATAATAACCCAAATACAAACACACAAGATGACAATCCCATAAAATACTTATCAATACCTTACAGATCATCCAAAACCCACAATCTAACCAACACATTACGAAAATACAACTACAAAATAGCTTACTCCACACACAACACTCTCAACAAACAATTTAAACCCAACAGCAAAATCAACGACATTTACAACACCACTGGAGTTTACAAACTAACTTGCAGTTCATGCCCCAGTTTTTACATAGGCCAGACAGGGAGGTCATTTCACACACGTTACCAAGAACATATAAAAGCACTAAAAAACAATAACTACCAATCAAACTTCGCCGATCATCTCAACTCCACAAAACACGACTACACAGACATAACATCTAACTTACAAATTCTTCATAAACAACACAGAAATAACCAACGCTACACAACCGAACAATACGAAATATATAGGCACTTCAAACTACACCCTACACACATACTCAACACACAATTACATTACAACTCACACGCACTTTTTGACATCATAACTCCTAATACACACAAAATACACCCACACCACCAAAATATCCCACCCCCACCCTAACCTACGTAAACCTTGAGATCAGTTACGGTCTGAGTTGAAAAAGGGACACATCTCCCGAAACGGCCGTCCTCAACACAAAAAAGTAAGTGCTACTATAGGCAAGTTAAAACATTTTTTTAAAAAAAGTTGTAAGTGATTACTAGTGGCTCACGCGAAGATGGAATCAACAAATGATAAAAAGGTCATTAATAGTGCTTCACCTAGTCTTTTGGAGAAGTTACCAGTGAGACATATGGCTACTTTTATGTTTTAAAAAACTTTTTCACCTCTAGAGAAGCTCTTTGAAGTCTTAGCTTGTAGTCTTCCTTCAATTGCTAAGTGATAAGAGGGATTATACAGTGTAAGGATTTGATGAACATCACATTTTATCTCTTATTATTACTATACAAACATTATTATCTGTAATACTTAAATTAAAAATCCACTAAAAAGGTTTATAGAACTTTATATGAACATTTCTTGGAAGCCCGTCTCATTTACTTTGCATACCGTATTAATATAAAAGTTTCTTGGAAGCCCATCTCATTTCCTTTGCATACCGTATTGATATAAACATTTTTCGGAAGTCGAACTCATTTCCTTTGCATACCGTATGACTATTAACATTTCTAGGAAGCCTAATTCATAATTTTCTTTCAAAATAATAACATAGGCTCAAATAGAAGTAGGCTCAAATTTAACGGAAGCTCGAAATATTGGGATTCAGATTAAGTATCGAGACCCTATTGTACATATAATATTTAATTACATATTGCAATAAAGTAGTTGAAAATGTGCATTCACTGTAGTTATTAAAGATTTTATAACTCAGAACAGCCGAGAAGATTTTTTAAAAGCCTGTTAGACAATTTCATCATATTATTTGATAAGGAGAGTGCTGGAATAAATTAAAAACTTAGCACAAATTAATAGTTAGTTGAAAATATTTGACTCAGTAGACTAGAATACAGTGAGTGTTGAGAACCAAAGAATTGATTAAAAAATGTACTATATGAAATAATAATTAATGTATATTTTGATCCACTGGCTATCTATACACTACAACACTCAAAGGGTTATAGATTAGAGGTGAAATGATACATTAATGGTGTGATAAGTTTGTATGTCAGCACTTTGAAATATCTTAGCTTTTCCAATATTGTATATGTTTGTTAGGGAAGATGGAGCTCTCTTCTTTGGGAAATCTGTTTATCATTATAGTTGTGAAACAATAATAATAATATTTAATATTAATATTTGTATTTTCTATTTGACATGATTTAATTTTGAACGTATGAAGTGATTAATTTTGAATGTACTGGAAAAAATGAAACTTGCTGTATACAAATAACTACAACATACTACAGTATTAGAAAGATAAATGATGTCTGTACTATGTACTGTAATTTGTAGGACCAAATGACCAATATAGATTGAGAGAACACTTATATTAAATAATAAATATGTACAATTGACAAAATGATACTGAACTAGGAATGTGACATACCACTTATACATTACTTAGTGTTTTCTATGTAGCAATTACTGTTTTTCGTAAAACAGTTGACTTTATGATCAGCGGCCCTCCACTTCTCATGCGAAGAGTAATGTAGTATGAAAAAGCACTATGTAGTATGAAAATATTATATTTGAAGAATTGGTTTAAAAAAGAGTGTATTCCCAAAGTATCATTAAGTTTCTATTGCGATGATTAATGTTAGTTTTATATACTATTTGTAACGTTTAAAATTATGGTAATTATTAAAATCAGCGACTCCGCTCCGATCAGCAAAATATTTTTTTTTTCCTGATCAATTTGACTTTGCTGAACGCAAATCTGAAGTTTTTTTTACTGCAAAGATATATTTACATTAAAAAATAACCTAACCTAACCTGACCTGACCTGACTGGTGCTTACTAACGCTCCGATCGGCAAAAATATTTTTCCTGATAGATTCGACCTTGCTAGAACACGAATCTGAAGTTATTTTCAACGGTAAACACATATTAACCTAAGAAAACCAGGTCAGGTCAGGTTAGGTTAATTTTTCTTTTTAAATGTGTTTGCAGTAAAAAAACTTCAGATTTGTGTTCAGCAAGGTCAAATTGGTCAGGGAAAACAATTTTGCCGATCAGAACAGTGGTCACTGATCTTAATAATCACCAAAATTAGATTTTTATTCTCAATGATGATCAGAAGAATGTTTTTGTTGCTACTTAAGCAAGTTGTTCCTTTGTTAAGTTTACAGAGGTCGTAACAGAGGTTGTTCCTCTGTAGATTGTATATTTCAGTAACTTAAAAAAATATAAAAAAAACAAAGTTGGACCTATCTTTGTCATGTATTACCTTGTTTCTAATTAGAGTATTTAGTATTTTTTTTTTAGCTCTTTGTAATATAGAAGCTTTTTTTAATGTTAAACAATGTTAAGAAAAAGCATTTAAAATTAAACATTTTAATGGTATTAATTCAAACACCTTTAGTGAATGGTTATTTCATAAAAATCCTTGAAAACTACATTTCAAGAGTAAATAAGTTTTTATTGAATGGGAACAATTCTTCTTTTTTAACTTCACTGCTAAGTGCCAAATTATTATTTTGCACTGTCATTTAGTTAGGAAGTCACCGTACTGTAGTCTGTCACTCGCTCAGAACTATATTATTGTGAAACCATTTATCATAGAGAGCTTATCATGTTCAATCCTAGCCAATATATTTACTAAGGTTTGCATTGTGCATATTATGGTCCTGTTAAAAGTAATTGTTTTGGAATTGACAATATATAATATCAATTTAACATTGTAAAACAATTGTAGAGAAATATTTTACAATAATTTTAAAGTTAATATGTCACCACTGCAGATATACACGTTTTTCACGGTGGTGACTTAACTTTTTGTAATAATATTTACGAATTTGGTAAGAAGTGATTAATTTATTAAAATATAATTTCCATTTCAACTTTTTACTTTTTTTACTTTTAATACTTTTTACTTTTTTTAATGATATAACTGAAAGCCATAATCAAAGCAGTAGGCTGGGTAGTTTGAACATTTTCTGCAACATATACATCATGATTTTTTCTTTTACCATGTTTTGCACTCTGTTTTTAAGATATATTCTTCAATCTTTCAGGTTTAAACAAAATTTTGATATGATATGTATGGTTTTTAACATACCGCTAATAAAGTTTAAATTATATACTGTAGGATTAAAGTAGGTTTAGTTGTTACTGGCGCACTATAAGTTCTACTCTGGTTTGGCCACTTCTAGTCAGTCTGTGTACTGTTACTCTAGGCCTTCTCCCACCTCATCTTCAGACTATGCTCTCTATGTTTTGAAATTTCGTTTCATTAGGCGTAGCTCTGTGTGTGTGTGATTTCTACTCACAATGAATAACTTCTATTTATCTCTTACACTTATCAAACACTTTTCTACAAAAGTACTACAAAAACCAAAAAAATGTGTTGTCTTTCTCGAGTGCTATTTAACAAAAATGGATGGTCTTATAAGGGTTAAAACATTTTTTTTGCAATTCAGTTGATAACTTTAATTAATATTGCTCATTTAGAACCACCTGGGAGATTTTTTAGTTTTATTTTACTCATTATAGGAGGAATGAGAAAACGCACATGACAGTAACAATAGTTACACACACACACACACACACATATATATATATATATATATATATATATATATATATATATATATATATATATATATATATATATATATAGATTTTTTGGACTAGGAGACTGACAGACTTACCTTGGTAAGAGTCCACACTGTAGTCTTTAAATAGAAACACATAAAAGCACTTAAACAATGATATATTTCAACCACACAGTGGTCTTTGTCAATCGAAGAGAAAACACAAAAAGAAATATGAGAGAATGAAATAAAATAAATTTATTTATTATTTATATATATATATATACGTACAGACAATTACAGTATAGAGTAGGGTGTGTACACAGATACATGAGTTTCGTAATTACATTATTTACTGTATATTCTTTAAAATATTACAGTACAGTATGCTAGTATTGTTATGTACAGTAGGCCTGTTACCATCACATAGTCTACAGAACTCCATTCTCTTTGTTTTTACTAACAACAAACGTTTGTTAACAAACGCGGTGGCAATTATTTGACTTTGACAACTTTTCTAATAGAGCTGTACGAGTGTATGTATGAATGGTCCCCTTCACAGTCTATATGTTGAGAAACATTACTACATACAAAAAGAAGTTTTAAGTTGAAGTTAAGAACAAGAAATTTTTAGCCAGAAACATGTTCATCTGAAATTGGAAAAGATTCGGTGTTCGAAAAAGAATGGTCTATTATGTTTAGTGATGTTAATGGGACAGATAAATCGATAATTGGCACTTTTATTTCTACCTGAAAGAACATGAGGGTTGTTTGTTTTCCATTTCGCTGAAGAAGCTGCATGGCATCTGTAATCATTCTGGTAACTCTAATTTCACGTTCCATAAGTAGATCGTAATCCATTATTTTTTCTTGGAAACTTTGTACTATCCGAAAAACCTCCAAATTTTTCTAGTTTCCATGTCAGAGATAGCTGTTTACGATTTACAAACAGTTGAACATAAACTATTATTCTTCGATTCTCAGCATTACAGCATACCGTGGGTAATTGAGACCGCAGATACCGATACCATGGATACGGAGGCACAACTGAATATATATATATATATATATATATATATATATATATATATATATATATATATATATATATATATATATATATATATGTATATTTATATATATAATGGTAGTGAGAGACTGACTTGAATAGACTAGCCATAGGATAAGTGGCATTAGAACGGTTAGAATTAGAAGGAAATCAATGTTTGCATTGATTCAACCCTCCTTAACCCTGCACGTAATCACTTGCCGCTGGAAGGTCAGAGAAGAACTTATAGTGCGCCAATTATACCTGCCTAAGGTAGGTTTACTGTAGGTATGCTACTCCTTTTTTCAACTGGTCAGTTTCATGCCTCTAACTTGATCTTATCTGTATTCCTAATCCTTTCCCTAACCTTAAAGGTTGTAAATAACCTTTTATAATCTATATTGACTACAAAATTTTCAAGAGTGGAAAATTATTGATGTTTTCTCAAATTCCTTAAAATTAACTTCAAAATTAAGTATTAATATCAGCCTGCCCATGGGAAGTCCTATCAGCAGCATTCTAAGCAAAATTTTCCTACAACACATAGAGAACACTAAGATATTTGCAAACAATAGACATGCACATAAAATCATTTACTGACACAAATACGTCTATGATATCATAACATTATATAGAGGCAACATCCGACAATGCTTCACAGACTCAAAGGAGTACCAATGACAACAGAAAACATAAATGAAGAACAAGACACCATTAAATATTTACCATTCACAAATGGATATAATACCAAAATAATAGACATACTATGGCACAATTTAAAAAACACTAAAATCAACTCTACAAGGAGAGAAAACAAATACATCACAATACCATACATAAACAGAATGGGGAGCAGACACATCCACCCTTGAACGTTTTATCTTTTTTTTGTCAGATACAGAACCACACATGCCTGTGAAGACTGGGGTTCAGCCGCAAAGACACATTTAAACAAGATCAGTGCGATCCAATCGGCAGCCCTTCATTTTTGCCTGCAATGTACTAAGACCACTCCAATTGTTGCAATGGAGGTGGAATTAGGTGTGATACCCATCATGCTCTATATTGACAAACGGATCTAGTTGAAGTTTCTGCTATAAAGACTCTCCAGCCTGCTCATCCTCTTCACAATGCAGGAAATGGTATTAACCGAACTAAACAATCCATCACTTACAGAACAAATGATTCGTCTGTTGCCATACAAATGTGTTACAAAAAAGCATACATAAACAGAACATCAAATAAAATAGCCAACAAAATAAAAAAAAAACAGGGTACAAAATAGCATATAAAACTAATAGCAAACTACAAAACGAAGTACAACACAACACCAACAACAAAGATAAAATACAAGCACCAGGCATGTAGAAATTAAACTGTACAAACTGCAACAAATTCTACATTGGGTAAACAAGTTGCAGCTTTCAACAAAGAGTCGAGGAACACATAAAATCACCCAAACAGAACACCAACTCAGCATTAAACTAAAAGTGATTAATTAAGTTCCACCGAACGTAATGGACTATAAAATTTAAGAGTATTAATATCCTGCGATATTATTACTAAATTTTTTATAAACAATAGTGTATATTTTTGAATACAATTGTAAAGTTCAGCTTATATGTTAATATAATTGTTCAGCTTGTATATTGTATAATATTGTTTGTACCACTTTCACATTTATTCACTTTAAACTGTTTTTATTAGGATGGTTATCTTATTTTTGTGTTTAAACCAATCTAAATTTAGTTATAAAAAATTATTGACAAAAAGATCTGACGTTTTCAATTAATTAGTTATTACAATAATATACAATGGACTTTAACTGTAAATTAAAAACAATTGTTATGTAAAAAGCTTGAGAAATATAGATTGGGTCTAACAAAATTAATGAAATAAGAATAATGTTGGAATTTTTTTTTTGTAGCAAATCTGGTTGGGGGATTGAGACCATCAGAAACTGCTATTGAAGATGAATTTATTCGCCGTTTTATGACGGGCACTTGGCATGATTTGTTTGTATCAGAAATTATTATCAAACGACAGCATAATTTGATACGTATAGCAGGCATCATAACACGAAATCTTCCTGCAAGAAAATTGTATTTTTTAATAGGCTACAGTGAAGAGTTATTAGGATATTGGTTACAGTGCCCTATTAAATTAGAATTACAAACTGTTGAAACAAAAAAAGATACAGTTTTTAAATACATTTAGTAATTTCGTTTTTGTTAGCATTAAGTGAAACATTGATTTTGTTATATTTACTTTAATAGTTTCTATTTTAAAAATAAAGAATAAATGCAGTTTATTTATATTTTAATAATTTTGAAACCCAATTGAACTTCAAATTTTATTTTTTGAGCTGCAGTTTATATGCTGTATTATTACTTATTTTCATAATTTCTTCATTTCACATCTGATCACTTTTTAATTATGCTGGCGATCACTAGAGATCCATCTCTGTTTCTCTCAATATATTCCTTGTTCTACTTGCCGCATTGTAGTAACATTTATTATACTTTTTACAACTATCTTATAAATGTTTTTCTCATATGTTTTCTTCCTTTAATATTCTTTAAAATTTGGAGAAAATAATTTGAATACTATGTAACAATATATATATATATATATATATATATATATATATATATATATATATATATATATATATATATATATATATATATACATATATATTCAGTATATATACTGTATACAGTATATATATATATATACTGTATATATATATATATATATATATATATATATATATATACATATATATTCAGTATATATACTGTATACAGTATATATATATATATACTGTATATATATATATATATATATATATATATATATATATATATATATATATATATATATATATATATATATATATATATATATATATATATATATATATATAGCAGTCATATATACCTCATATATGTTATATCTCAGAGTCTTACTCTAGTCACGTATCTGGACAGTGATTTATAAATTTTGAAAATGCTAATAATGTAAATTAGTGAAAAGCTGCAATCAACAATAAAATGAAGTAATACTCGTATATTCTTGTTTATGAAAGTTATTTTATTTCAACATATATATATATATATATATATATATATATATATATTAAAACAATATAGGTTATTCAAATACAAGAATATTTATTAATTTATATCCAAAGCTTTTCGTTGGTAAACAAAAAGAATGATGTTTACTAACAAAAAGCTTTGGATATAAATTAATAAATATTCTTGTATTTGAATAACCTATGTTGATTTAAATTATTAAACAAGAAAACGTATTTTATATTTATATATAAATATTTTTATATTTATATTTTATATAAATATAAAATACGTTTTCTTGTTTAATAATTTAAAACAACATAGGTTATTCGAATACAAGAATATTTATTATTTTATATCCAAAGCTTTTCGTTGGTAAACAGTACCAACATCATCAGGAATGAAAATTATATATATATAGTTACATAGTTACATAATCTTATAATTATTTTCTACAAATTTTAGAAATATTAAAAAACAGAAATATTTTTGTGTCAAATATGACTTTTGTTGTTTACAATATTGTTAGAGTAATTTTAATATTTTTTGTTTATTTAAACGTAATTGAATAGATTACTCGTAAGTGTTTAGTTAAAGTAATACCCACTTAATCCTCAAAGTGGTGACCCGGCTTTTGACTCCAGATCAAAAGGTGGTGTGTTCAGATCACTTTGGGGACACCACTTTTAAGACCATATAGTTATTCTTTCAATTAAACTCACATGTATTAGTATTATATATAATGTATAATTATCTGGATTCTGCAAAGAGATAGGTACCCACTAAGCTAATCCTGTGGTAGAGATGGGAAGAGAGTACAAAGGCTGTGCTCTACACTGGTCCTTCCAAGTCTCTAACAATAAATAATAATAATAATAATAATATATATTTATATAAATATAATACTATTATATGCTCTAATCTATTTTCGCTGGTGATGCTGACCAACCTAAATCCAGTGTACAGCTTTCTTTAAGCAATTTGATTCAATCACATGTTGAAACATTTAAAAAAAATTCAAATGAAGTGATTTTTACTTATCTGGTACTGAACATGCTAAATACTTTATAAACTTTAGGCTTCAAGATGGAGAATAGCTTATATGATGATTTATTGCTTTATTTGAGAATAAATGAGTTCACCTGTTCTTTTCATTAAGAAATAAATATACAAAAATATATACAAATTAAAAACGTACTAAGAACTCAAAATATATAAAAACTTTATTTTTAAGTAAAGTTTTCTATCCAAATGCTTCCATTGCAATAGTATAATTCCAGTCCTTGTGTGCTCTTTCAAAAAGTGAGGTTAATTAATTTGTAAAACCTCTTACAACTCATGACCGGATTTTCCATTGAGTTTGAGAAGCAGCTCTCTTTTATTTCAAATTCAAATCAGTACATCGCTTTGTTTTTGATATGAGATAACTCACTAATGTTGGTAAAAACTTCCTGTTCGATCTTATGTTTTCTGAGCAAGCACTGTTGATAACTAAAATTAGTTGATGAGCGTAACAGTAAATATACTTAGCATTTGTAAATTTGGATTTTAACAGAATTAGAACACCTCATACACTTACAACTTATTACTGTTCACTTATCACAGCAGCACCGTTATTGCCTGAGGAATGAGTTTGTGATTGAGTTAAAAGGGTTCAAAACTGTTTTTATAATTACAGAAAGTCTATTAGTGGGTAGTGTACATCTACAAGAAGTAAAAAATATTTTTACTCATTTACAATCTTTAATAATAATTACGAATTGGCTCACAAAATATATAAGTTATTTCATAGCTTGAACAGAAACAAAATCTGCATTATTCATGTAATTTCTTAGATTAATTTATGCACATTTGTTGATTCCATCTTCGCGTGAGCTACTAGTAATCACTAAACGCTTTTAAATGTTTTAAACTTGCCTATAGTAGCACTTACTTTGCTTGTTGAGGACGGCCGTTTCGGGAGATGTGTCCCTTTGTATATTCACATTACGTATGGAAATTTGATGAATACTGCAAAACTTTGATCACTATATTACCTTCTAATCTTGGCAGGGACCAAGAACTTGTCTGATTTTGGATACCTGCTCATTTTTGTTTTAGATTGAACTTCTAAAAGCAAAGTCAGCTTGCGTTGCAATATTTATTGTTCCAAAAGTTTTATATTTCAACGCATTTTCCAAATGAGAAAATCATGTTTTTTGATGTTTTCACTTAAATATTTATTGTTCATACATGTACACTCCCACTATTGGAAGACTTATTCTTGTGAACTGAAACAAGTTCTCTCCTTACCATCCATTTAGTAGAAAGAAAAATTCTGTTAACTATTAACCTAACCTTTTAACTACTAACTTCAAAGAATAAAATTGGGCTTTTATTAAGTTAACCAATGAATTAATGGTAATAAACTAATGTATTTTGTAATGCTCCGAAGAGACTTTATTATTCAATCACAAGTAAAATAAAACTTGAAAAAAATAATAAAACTAATTTGCCTGATCCCCCCTACATTCTCATGACAATTAAATTATTAAGATCTATTATTTGTCTCAATTTCCTTGACTATGAATTTACACAAAGCTTGACAGGTTCCTAGCATTTATACTTGCGAACGCTTCCAGAAGCGTTACTTCCGTTTCATTTGAAATTCTTAATCGATGAATAACAGCCTTGCATCTCCTTGACCAATAAGATATAACTTTACAGGGATCAAAATATATTGTCCTCTAAGTCCTATTACGAAACTTTCTCATTTTTTTTTTTTTTGCAACAGCGCCACTCTTACATTGGCCGTTATTGACCTTTATGAAAAAACTCAATGGGACTTAATACTCCAGCTGCCCTTGAAGTTACCAAGTAGGCCTACTGGTTTCTTTTAAATACTGGTTTGAGAATATAAATTAATGTTTGTGAAAGGTTTTGTAAATTTTTTTGCTGTATAGGACTCTTGGCTCGTAATCCCTTGACCTAAAGTGAATAGAAGTTGCTTTATATATATATATATATATATATATATATATATATATATATATATACAACAAGAACATTCAAATCATCAGGAACTTCGCACACTGTCAACGGTTTAAATCTTATTGATCAACTTTCGATAGCATAAAGACTTAAAGACTTATTCGCCAATGCTACTTTAAATATTTCAGTAAAATGATGTCCAGTACGTCTTCGTGTGATTGAAAGTAGGTCAGTAACATTCAGTTTGTTTAAGCAATTGACAGCATGTGACGTACCTAATGATATCTACCAGTAAATTAATGAAAAGCTTCGATAACGTTGTTTTGTAAATGTTCTTGTTGAAATGTTTGTGCTTTAAAAAATAAATATTTAATAAGAAAATTTCATCTACATCAGTGGCGGAGTTAAGTGGGGGGCAGCAGGGCTCAACCCCCTCCAAAATATAGAAAACTGAAAAATTTTAAACTATAAAATAACACTACAAATGTAAAATAAAATGCAATTTCTGATGTTTGCATGCAGCCGTTCGTTCCTGATTCAAATTTAGTTATTAATTAGTAGAATATGTTTACAAACCTATATTAATCACTATAATACCATAATATGTGCTATAATTATTAGTAAGTTAGCCCACCACAATGTAATAAATACGTGTTTTGTATTGTAAATATATGGTAAATGAGGTTAATTAATGACTGTGTAATGTCATAGAGTAGGCCTATTACTATTTGCCTCAGATAGGACACACTTAGAGTTTACACTATAGCTACCATATTTCCTAAATATTTTCTAGATGCAGGTAGGCTTGTTCTACTCTTTCCCACCAACTCCAACAAAATATTTTCCGGGCTGATATATATATATATATATATATATATATATATATATATATATATATATATATATATATATAAACATTGCAACTTTGTTTTTTTGTATTCACTTATCACTTTCACTATATGTACTTGAACAAGAATCTTATTTGGTATGTGTCTTCATTGTCGAGCATCTACTGAACTAGGTGTTGTAGTAGATTGCCAGGTGTGTGGAATTCCCATTGTCATGTGGTGTACAGGTATTGTTCTATTTTCGGATTCCCTACACTAAACTGACTAGACATTATGTTGGAGCGGCGAGGGAATATTACCCCCCAATGACGCGACATTATGTTAGAGCGGCGATGAATATTTCACCCTCGAATGTGTAAACGCGATATGTTAGAGCGGCGACAGATATTTAACATCCTAATGTGTAAACGTGATATTATGTTAGAGTGGAAGCGGATATTTTAACCCCCAAATATCACAAAAACCGAACCGAATTATGCGGAGACTCGGAAAAATGAGGTCCGAAATATCGAGGTTCTACTGTATATATATATATATATATATATATATATATATATATATATATATATATATATATATATAATAAAAATACACAAGGCAATAATTGTTCTTAAATTCCATTTTTCGTATTTTGGGCCACCTAGACAATTTATTTAATACGTTTTGTTTTTAAATAGTTCTGCCTCATACTTATTAATATACAGTAAGAGTGGTCATGGATACGCTTGGCATTTGCTTTGCAGTAACTGCACGATTTGATTGTATTAGTGAGGTATTAATGAAGCAAGGCGACTATTTAAAGCAGGCCTAGTTTGTGACAAACGTGGATACTTATTCATTGCAGATATCTCGCACAACAATACAAGGTTAGAATTTTTGTTTTTCTCGAGGTGTAACGAGAGTTATCCGAGGATCGACACGATTTGAATGGCGGTGCATGATGGTTATTATTATTACAGGCGCAGGGGATGGCAGTTGGTCTTTTTGTCGTGAGTGGACGCACGAAGGCTCTACACGAGTCACTTCAGATGGATGATAAGCTAACCACGGGTGGCCAATCGTGCAGCTTCAACTCGACAATACCAGATTAAACCCATCCTATTAGGCCTATACAAACTAACCATTGTTGACCTACAAAATTATTCCAATTTAACACTGAGTTTAATCCTGAGTTATTGAACAGAAGGCAAAATAAGGTAAATAGATTGTTTGGTAAAAATATAATCTTAATGACGTTGGTTTTTTTAAAATTTTTGTTGTTTTTAAATTACTCATTTAAATGAGCAAAACACGAATATCAACTTTTTTCCGCGGAAAATACGTGAAGCTACTTTTTTCACATTTTAAATGTTAGGTTGTAATGACATGTATTGCGTAAACGAATCTTATTGATATTGTTTTAAAAACTTTTTTCATTTTTAATTACTCGTTTCAATGTGTAGAACACTAATATTAACTTTTTTCCGTGGACAAAATTAATTTTTTTTGCACATTTTTAATGTTAGTCTGTAATAGCGTGTATAGCGTGAATCGGCCGCTATACAGTGCGGTATGTAGCTACAGCGCACTGCACTACATCAAAATTAGTTTATTTTAACACTAAAACTTAAAATCTAAATATTTAACTTTTGGTTATAATTTTATAGAACATTACTATCTACCTATATTAAAATATACCTATGAAGTATCCAGTCAGGATAGATTTGGTTATAATTTTATACAACATTACTATCTACAACCTATAGACCTACATGCCTTTACAACCTAACATTTAAAATGTGAAAAAAGTAACTTTCCGTATTTCCGTGGAAAAAAAGTTGATATTTTTACCTGCTTATTATTACTTTTTTATTTAGACTATTATATATACACACACTTTAAGCCTTAATTCGGTAGATCTCAGAAAATTCATGTGGCTTTATCTTATGTACAATCACACACAATATTATTGTAAACCTACTCTTCACTGTTTTTACACGTTTTTTTTCGATTTTATGTCTGTATAGTTTTAGTATTTCTACTATTTCATATTCTAGACATATATTATCTATGAATTTTATATTATGAATATAATCTCTTTCTACAATAATTATATAGTATATACTTGTATTTCTACAATTATTTAGTAAACACAAGAAATATATACAACTCACAATTATAAAAACTTTAATCTAATTAAATATTTGTAGTTATTATGTTTTTCAGTGTAAATATATTGGTAGCCGTGGTTGTAAAATTGACAATGCCCAGATTCGGTTCTTACCTTTGTTAAAATATTATAGGTTATGTTCAATTTTTTAAAAATAATTAAAGTTTGGTTTGTGATAGCATCATTAAAGTTTGAGATTAAAGTGTTTACAATGGTGAGTTGTATATATTTCTTGTGTTTATAACCTTAACTCACAAGCAGGCTCGATTATTGTTTATAATTATTTAGTAGTTTGTTATTGTTGAATAAATAATAAGCCGGTTGAATGTGGAGTGAAAAGTTTATTTTTTTGGTGCAACGTTTCAGCAACTAATTTGTTGTCGTTATCAAGCCTGAAAACAATTTTTACATTACATTATAAATAAGCATAAAAATACAAGTACACGCATAACAAAAATTTTTAAAACTTTAAAAAAATTACAATGAAATTTTGGTGAAAAAACTTAATAAAATAAACCCACCTACATGGCGAGAGTCATTCGTCTAAAATATAATTAAAAACAGTAACAACACAGAGAGTACAATAATATACACAAATAAAAACACGCAAACAAATAAACCATACATAACTATAAAACAACAAAAGAGGATAATATATAACCTACATTAATTAATTCTTGGATGGTTTTAATTTATATAACAATGGTTTATACATAGGCCTTACTACAAAATTAATCGAAATAATTTTTAATATTAACACCATTATTTTGCAAGCTAATATGGAAACTGCAGAATAATTCAACTTAGTCCACTTTGGGCCATTATCCAGTATAATAAAATTTTCAAAATGTTTTCAGGCTTGATGAGGGCAACAAATTAGTTGCCAAATCGTTGCACTAAATAAATAAACTTTTGACTCGACATTCAACCGGCTTATCATTTATTCAATAATTATATTGAGTGTTCAAATAAACAAGATTAGCAGTTTGTTATTTTATTATTCTAGATCTGTTGCAATGATTCGGTTTACAATAAGTCTGTAGTGATAGTTGGACCTTTATATGAAATCGGCAGGGGGTAGGTAAATCTCAGACAATACCCACTCCAGGGAAATATATATATATATATATATATATATATATATATATATATATATATATATATATTAAATATGGTGATATGTTTGCTTGTAATATAGTTAATAAATTAAAAATATTTCAAAAACAAGAATACTTTTAATGAATATATTTATTCAAAGCTTTCGCCGATAAAATAGTACCAGCATCTTCAGGAAAATAATTATCTAATCTAATTAGATAATTATTTTCCTGAAGATGCTGGTACTATTTTATCGGCGAAAAGCTTTGAATAAATATATTCATTAAAAGTATTCTTGTTTTTGAAATATTTGTAATTTATTATTATTATAATACACACACACACACACACACACACACACACACACACACACACACACACACACACACACACACACACACACACACACACACACACACACACACACACACACACACACACACACACACACACACACACACACACACACACACGCACACACGCACACACGCACGCACGCACGCGCACGCACGCACACGCACGCACGCACGCACGCACGCACGCACGCACACACACACACACACACACACACACACACACACACACACACACACACACACACGCACACGCACAACCTTAATGCTTCTTAAATTATTTACATACAAACCTTTCTCAGGCGCAAATTGACATTTTCATCATAAAACAAAAATTTAATGTGTAAAAAACTTATTCGTTGTTTTTGAAGCGTAAAGCTCTACGAATGCACAGCGCAGAGACTCTCACAAACTGACATGCCATACGCATAAACTTACATATGTTTATCCTCAGTTGTTACGTATAACTTCACACAACAGTTGTGTTCGTCTTCATATAAAGGTTATTCAGAGGTTAAGTTTTAATTACATTCAAATGCAATTTCATTTAAAATCTGATTAATCGTGTCTATTCGATTTAATGTAATAAACATTGCTAAAGTTGTTTTGGTTGTATAACATTGTTATTTTTTGTATGTTGTGGGTTTATAAATGTTATTTTCATTCATTATACAATATAAATATAAATATGTAAAGGTGTAGTAACAAACTAGGTTATGGTATGTTGTAGGCCTATATTGTGGGAGTTAATTTTTTTTTGTAGATCATTGAAATACACTCAATAAACATCTATGGAAAATTGGTTTTTATAAGGTTAACTAAAATCTGTATTGTACATTAAGTATGAAAATATTGAAATTTATATACACTTTAATTTTCATTAATTTAATTATTCAAATTTAAATTATTATAAGTTAAGGCAATTAGCAATTACAAACTTGATCAAAGTGGTTAAATAGAATAAATATAAGATTAAAAATATCTATGAAACACCTATTTTTTAACGATTTAAATAGATTATCTAACTTACTTCCTTATTAACGACTTAAACTATATGGTTTTAATATTATTTTTTAGTATAATGGTTAAATATATTTTTAATATATTATTATTTTTCATTTGAAGATGGTTTACCCTTGCATTTGTTTTGCACCCCAGATTTAAAAATATTTTCATCTCTATATTGCATTTATGTTTACAGTTACTTGGAACTTATCATGTATTTAAGAATAAAAGAGATTTGCCACTCATGTTCTATGAAGAAAAATGTACATGGTAAGAAATTTTAAAGTTGTCATATAAAATTGTATATATAAATATATTTAAGATTAACAAAACAATTCTACAAAATGTTTAAAATTTATTTCTCAATCATAATAGTGTTTGATTGTCGAGGAGTAGATAGAGTACATTTGCTAGCTTATTAATGCTAAGCAGTTTTTTTAAGCTTTTTATTTTTTATTATTATAATTATGTTTTTGAACAGGTTTAGAAACAAACTAATGTTTTATATATACAAATGTTTACATAAAGCGTTTATGAATCCTCTAAAAATAATGACGAAAAAATAATGGCTCATAAAAGAACACACTCTAATCAGGAATATCAAGCTATATCTATAGTATCTAACATATTTACTTACCCAAGTTAATCCCATGTATGATTACCCTAAAATACGGGAATAACACTTTAATGTCTTTATTCACATACACACGCACACGAGCGCGCGCTCGGACACACACACAAACACAACCTAGTAAAATATTAAAATTATTTGATTTTATTACGAATTTTTAACACAAACAATTTCTTAAACAAATGCAATTATTGAAGCCAAATACTTTAACATTTGAACTATACAATTTAAAGTTTTCATTTCTTGGAAAAATCTAAAAATACTGCATTACTCAATCAGTCAGGTTAAGTAAGCATGTTAGAAGTTAACCATCTATTTTGAATAAGGTCTTTAGATGAGGAGGTTTTCCGAATTCTGTAACCTATATTAAAAAAAAAAATTGACTGTAAATGATATAATTCATGCCAATTTGAAAACAGAATTAAAAATATGGGTTTATTTACTTATCAAATAAAATGCGTTTAAAATGAAATGAGTAATATTGAAAGTACAGTGTTTTTATTAGTTGATACCATCTTCACGTGAGCTACTAGTTTATAACTGAAAACATTTATAACTATGTTACACTTGCCTGTAGCAGCACTAGGGTAAGTTTAGGAGATATGGCCACCATTTTATAAACTTGTTAATTTTAAAAACTCGTTAATCTAAAAATATGATTTAGATGCATTGTTAAGATTTCAGATATTAAGACTTATAGGGTTTGAACATCAATATATTTTTTAAAATCGCATTTTGAAAAAAAGTGCAAAGGGGCCATCTCTTCTAAGCTTCGAGGAGAGATGGACACTAAGCTTAGGATAGATAGCCACCTGGACTTGAAAGATATATTAGCCTATAATTGTCGTGAACGGCCGTTTCGGGAGATGTTACTGCCTGAGTTGACAATGGGACACATCTCCCTAAACTTCCGCCCTTAACAATTATAAAGTAAGTGCTACTATAGGGAAGTGTAACATATTTACAAGTGTTTTTAATTTAGTGTTTATAATGGATAATAATTAACATAATAAAATTTACAAATTCGTTTTATTGTTTATAAAAATGTCACATAGGTGCGAGATTGCTAAGATACTGGACATGACGGAGGAAAATACTATATTGTAATAGTGAAACGTATGCCTCTTCATTTAAGAGTATCGCTGAGTGTTGATTTTGTTTCGACCATTACCTTCATAGATTAATCGATAGAAACTATCGATGTAGGCTTACTCTTTAAACTTTTATTGTAATAGTTTTACTCTAAAACATTCGATTCTGTGAAATAGAGAGGGATGGAAATTGTAGGAAATGTTAGAACAAAGTGACGAGACGGAACGCAGCGAGCGGGCGCGTGACGGAGGGACTACTGGTTTCCGTTTCTATCGATGATACATTTCGCACGAACACATCGATTCCACGATCATTATAATGTATTCCATCCTCGGCTCGGCAAAGGGCACCCTTCGGGTCATGGGATTGCTTAGTGCAGTGTGTGCTATATCTGCCTTCGTATCTCTGCTTGGCTGCGTGATCTTCCCCGGCGTACATATGTAAAGTCTATTGTTTGCCTTGCCTAGTGTTATTGAGACGATACTCTCTATTCAATAATTCATTAACCACAGTTTTAGCGTGTCTACAAGCGAGAGCTGAGATGTTACTCAGCACCCACTTGTGCTGCCAAGTCAGTCACCTCCTTTCCTTCATTCGATCATAGTTCAGTATACAATTATGCAACTCCTCCTGTGACAGGGGTTAGGAAAGCTCGCGAAGCAAGTAGTGGTGTTTAATTTAACAAAGCTAAACATTTCCCAATACATAATACGAGTTCTCTAACCACAATAATGTGGCCATTATGCAATTCCTCCGGTGACAGGGGTTAGGAAAGCTCGCGAAGCAAGTAGTGGTGGTTAATTTAACAAAGCTAAACATTTCCCAATACATAATACGAGTTCTCTAACCACAATAATGTGGCAATTAACTTTGGTACATTTCGATTGCAAAGCTACCATCTTCAGAGGCAACAATGCCAGTTTGTCCCAAATAGTGAATATATTTTACAGTTGTTTCTAGAGCTACACTAAATGTGTTAACAACTTTGGCAACTAGAGAACTGAGACATGAAAACATAATTCACTGAAACAGACTTCATTTAAACAATAAGCTTGGATCACTAATTACTTGGGATAATTTATTCCGGTTTATTGTTAATAAATATTATACAAAAACCTCTAACCACAAATATTTATATTCTGGTCTTATGTGCATTTTGGTTAAAAAGTAACCATCCTCAGAGACATGATACAACTTACTCCATAACCTATAGAGTAGGCCTCGTCTTGTCTCTGAGGATGGTTACTTAGAAACCGAAATGTACATAAGACCAGAATAAAAGTATTTGTGGTTAGAGGGTTTTGAGTATTATTTATTAATAAGCTGAGAGGTTTTTAATAGGTAAATATACCTATTAATAGGTATATAGGTTTGTTTTTAATAGGTAAATATACCTATTAATAGGTATATAAGTTTGTTTTTAATAGGTCAATATACATATTAATAGGTATATAGGTTTGTTTTTAATAGGTAAATATACCTATTAATAGGTATATAAGTTTGTTTTTAATAGGTAAATATACCTATCATTAGGTATATAGGTTTGTTTTTAATAGGTAAATATACCTATTAATAGGTATATAAGTTTGTTTTTAATAGGTCAATATACATATTAATAGGTATATAGGTTTGTTTTAATAGGTAAATATACCTATTAATAGGTATATAAGTTTGTTTTTAATAGGTAAATATACCTATTAATAGGTATATAGGTTTGTTTTTAATAGGTAAATATACCTATTAATAGGTATATAAGTTTGTTTTTAATAGGCCAATATACATATTAATAGGTATATAGGTTTGTTTTTAGTAGGTAAATATACCTATTAATAGGTATATAAGTTTGTTCTTAATAGGTAAATATACCTATTAATAGGTATATAAGTTTGTTTTTAATAGGTCAATATACATAATAATAGGTACATAGGTTCGTTTTTAATAGGTAAATATACCTATTAATAGGTATATAAGTTTGTTTTTAATAGGTCAATATACATATTAATAGCTACATAGGTTTGTTTTTAATAGGTAAATATACCTAGTAATAGGTATATAGGTTTGTTTTTAATAGGTAAATATACCTATCAATAGGTATATAGGTTTGTTTTTAATAGGTAAATATACCTATTAATAGGTATATAAGTTTGTTTTTAATAGGTCAATATACATATTAATAGGTATATAGGTTTGTTTTTAATAGGTAAATATTCCTATTAATAGGTATATAAGTTTGTTTTTAATAGGTAAATATACCTATTAATAGGTATATAGGTTTGTTTTTAATAGGTAAATATACCTATTAATAGGTATATAAGTTTGTTTTTAATAGGTCAATATACATATTAATAGGTACATAGGTTTGTTTTTAATAGGTAAATATACCTAGTAATAGGTATATAGGTTTGTTTTTAGTAGGTAAATATACCTATCAATAGGTATATAGGTTTGTTTTTAATAGGTAAATATACCTATTAATAGGTATATAAGTTTGTTTTTACTAGGTAAATGTAGCTATTAATAGGTATATAAGTTTGTTTTTAATAAGTAAATATACCTATTAATAGGTATATAAGTTTGTTTTTAATAGGTAAATATACCTATTAATAGGTATATAAGTTTGTTTTTAATAGGTAAATGTAGCTATTAATAGGTATATAAGTTTGTTTTTAATAGGTAAATATACCTATTAATAGGTATATAAGTTTGTTTTTAATAGGTAAATGTAGCTATTAATAGGTATATAAGTTTGTTTTTAATAGGTAAATATACCTATTATTAGGTATATAAGTTTGTTTTTAATAGGTAAATATACCTATTAATAGGTATATAAGTTTGTTTTTAATAGTTAAATGTAGCTATTAATAGGTATATAAGTTTGTTTTTAATAGGTAAATATACCTATTAATAGGTATATAAGTTTGTTTTTAATAGGTCAATATACATATAATATGTATATAGGTTTGTTTTTAATAGGTAAATATACTTTTAAAATAACGTATAGATAATTTTTAAATAAAGTTACAGCTATTCGCAATTATAGCTGTCAATATAGTATGTCAATCCTCATTATAGTATGTCAATGTATTTATATTGAGAATACAATTATATTCTCACTTATTAACATACTATTGCCTATATAATTCTATTCTCAATTATATTCGCTTTTTAATCTTCTACTGGAGTGTATCATTATTACTATTATTTCTAAACAATAAAGTTACAAATTGTTTTCTCAGACTTTAAATAAATAAATAATTATTATTTTAGTAAAAATTAGAATAAGGCATATCCTACTCACATACTTCATAAAGTTAGGCCTATTTATATACATAAGGAACAAAATATGAGACTGAAAAATGTCATTAGTTCTTCGAGTACTATATAAAACATTATTGTAAGTTAGCAAAACCACATATTATTATTATAAAGTATGTCCTGAAATAAATAAAAGTCTAATTGACAGGTATTTTTCTTCCCAATGGTGTAATAATGTTTTCTCTAAAAAGGTTATGTAGACTAAAAGCAAACCGGTTATTAGTTCAGTAGGCTTACTACTTCCGAGTTCTTTCCAACAAAACGTTTTCTTACCCTCTTCTTCAAAAGTTATGTTTCTGTAGTATTCCTATTTAGGGGTGAAACTACCCCTTCAGAAAATATTAAAAACCATAGGTTTAAGCACTTTTACATTGAAATTGTGTATAATATGTGAAACAAAGATTTTCTTATTTTATAGGAAATATATTTTATAATTAATTGCAATTCTTCAACCCTTAAAAGCCTTCCCTTGACGGAAATGTACAAATATTTAATTTAAAAGAGCATAAAATTTTTCATTGATCTATTGATAATAAATAAAAATTTAAGTTAATTAGAGCTTAGCTAGTGAGATTAATTCAGAATGGTAACAATTAAAATAGTTTACTCTTAATCCAATTACACTTTAGTTTATTAAAACAGCCTCACTTTAAATAAACTATTGTGTAGTGAGATTTAGAATTAACTGTTTTAGTTTTTACCGTTGTAAAATTTAAGTGTTTAAAATGTTATTTTTTAACCCTTAGAAGTCACAATTATTAAAATATTTTTCAACAACCTAAAATGTTGAAATGGTACATTTATAATAAATTATATACGTCTTTTTATGTATGATATTGTTTCTGATTTATTGCAACGTTCAACTTTAAAATCACCCCTCGTAACGGAAATTTACGAAAAATGCTCAACAACTTGTATTTTTAATTTTTAAAATTATATATTTACTGAAAAGATGAAATTAAGATTGTTAACTAATGTAGTAGTTTTATTTTATTAATAAAAGTGCAATGTTCATCAGAACTACAATTACTTCCGACGCCTTCTCTTGGTCTATACCTGGAGGACATTTCTGTCAGTTATCATCTATTGCTCATAGTGCGTTACAAAAAAAGCTCCAACTTTTCCGCAGCTACAAGTTGCACCGCCTTCTCTTGGTCTATACCTGGAGGACATTTCTGTCAGGTATCATCTATTGCTCATAGTGCGTTACAAAAAAGCTCCAACTTTTCCGCAGCTGCAAGTTGCACCGCCTTCTCTTGGTCTATACCTGGAGGACATTTCTGTCAGTTATCATCTATTGCTCATAGTGCGTTACAAAAAAAGCTCCAACTTTTCCGCAGCTACAAGTTGCACCGCCTTCTCTTGGTCTATACCTGGAGGACATTTCTGTCAGGTATCATCTATTGCTCATAGTGCGTTACAAAAAAGCTCCAACTTTTCCGCAGCTGCAAGTTGCACCGCCTTCTCTTGGTCTATACCTGGAGGACATTTCTGTCAGGTATCACCTATTGCTCATAGTGCGTTACAAAAAAGCTCCAACTTTTCCGCAGCTGCAAGTTGCACGGCCTTCTCTTGGTCTATACCTGGAGGACATTTCTGTCAGTTATCATCTATTGCTCATAGTGCGTTACAAAAAAAACTCCAACTTTTCCGCAGCTACAAGTTGCACCGCCTTCTCTTGGTCTATACCTGGAGGACATTTCTGTCAGGTATCATCTATTGCTCATAGTGCGTTACAAAAAAAACTCCAACTTTTCCGCAGCTACAAGTTGCACCGCCTTCTCTTGGTCTATACCTGGAGGACATTTCTGTCAGTTATCATCTATTGCTCATAGTGCGTTACAAAAAAACTCCAACTTTTCCGCAGCTGCAAGTTGCACCGCCTTCTCTTGGTCTATACCTGGAGGACATTTCTGTCAGGTATCATCTATTGCTCATAGTGCGTTACAAAAAAAACTCCAACTTTTCCGCAGCTACAAGTTGCACCGCCTTCTCTTGGTCTATACCTGGAGGACATTTCTGTCAGTTATCATCTATTGCTCATAGTGCGTTACAAAAAAACTCCAACTTTTCCGCAGCTGCAAGTTGCACCGCCTTCTCTTGGTCTATACCTGGAGGACATTTCTGTCAGGTATCATCTATTGCTCATAGTGCGTTACAAAAAAAACTCCAACTTTTCCGCAACTGCAAGTTGCATCGCCTTCTCTTTTGTAATTGCAAAATCTGCAAAAAAGGCCCTATAATTTTTGTTGTTTATAAAACGACTTCATATTTAATCCATCCCCATTCAGTGGGACGAATAGTAGTTCTGTTTCGTATTACATGTGGGTTTGCAAAAAACCTTTAATGCGCTTATTCTGAAACAGCAGGGCCGAAAGTTTAACAGCAACGCTTTTAGTGATAGTTTTAACGAAAGACCCATAGCACATCGACTCGAGAAAAGATATATCTTCCAAACGGCTCAATTTTGTAAGTGCTTTTTTTGTAGCTCAGTTTATAGTAACATTGTGCAGTACCTACGGGTTTCTAAACGTTACTCCAAACTCAATTTTGTTATAAAATAATTTCACTCTATCTCCTAAATCGAGCGTTTTTTTTTCTACAAGGCCAACAAATTAAATTTTACCTTTACAGTTTTATGTTGACGTTTAGTCACGTCCAGTAAACCAATGAGAATGTCGCGCTGGCTGGGTGATCCACTTTCTGAGAATATACCACCGAGGTAGAACCCATACTCCGTTGCGCCCCACCTTCCATCATGCTTCGAGTTTAACTGTATTGCATTTAGCATAGGCCTACAGATATATACGTATGTGATGAATACGCCGTGTATGGAGATATACGTGTACATGGGAGTTTCGTGTAGTTTTAACTATTCCAAAATTTTCTAAAATAACAATATTTACATGCTCCGAAAATGGCATTAAAAAACTCGATTAGTTTTTTAACGATAAATTCTTTGATTTTTTTATTATATTTACAATTGCTTTAAAATATATTTTGCAAGGAATTGTTGGCGCAACAAGGATATAAAGTTTAATATTTTTCAGAGAATTTTGGGAATTTTAAAGTCTAAACGGCTTGACATGGATGGTTCTCTTACTCAAACTTAAAACTAAATTTGAGTAATACAGATAAATGACGTACAAAAAATTCACAAATTAATAATTCAATAACTGAGATGCGTTTCAATGATAAAATCTTCATCACCAATGAGTGTTGCTCCTACAAACGTACAATTTACGTGGAGTTGTAAGTTAGAGTTTGTAGGAGCAACACTCAGGGAGGATGATGACTTTGCCATTGAAACGCGTCTAAGTTAATAAATTATTAATTTGTGAGTTTTGAGTACGTTTTTTATCTGTAACCCTTTAACATAACCTCACAAGGTAAGCACAAAGAATAGTGGTATAAATTTGAGTATTACAATTAATTGTTATTCCCCCCAAAAATTTGCTTAGAAGAAATTTTCAACGAACAAAATCTAAATTATTTTTTTTGTTACAATTTGTTAGTGAGGAAGAATCACGGGTCAAACATAGAGGCGCACCTCTGAGCAGGACGTGTGATAGGGCCGTGAAAGTCGCAAATTCACAAAGAGTGAAGCACAACTTTGTTGATTTAATATTAAAAATATGTCCGAGCCGGGATCCCAGGCACCATTCCTTTCTTGAGATCTTCCAAATTGGCTTAGACCGGTTGTACGTAACTCAGTCTTATTCTGGGCCACACATCGTCTTCGTCTTGAAGTGTCTTGTCCTCTTAGAATGTGGGAAATTACCTGCACGATCCTCTTCTTATCCTCAGCTGCTGGAATGACTCAATTCCATTGTCACAAGTTTTGAAACTGGGATTTTCTTTTCCTACCTGATTTACTACAATCTTGCCTTGACGAAGGTGATGTTATCTTGCAGGTGATGTTATCTTGTAGAAGGTGGTGTTTTTTGTTTCGTTCAACAAGTATTCAAGTTTTCTTAGTTCAGTGGTTCTCATAATTTCGGTTCGATTGTGCATCTGGCTCAGTACTTGTTCATTCGTCCTCCATAAGGTTTTTACTTTCTTCTATACGCCCACATTTCAGCAGCTTCTAATTTTTACACAAGGTTTCAGCTAGAGTCTATGCCCCAACACCATACAATATAATGTTGATAACCTTAAGGCAATGCTACACGGGGAGAATATATCTTTCTAGCTTTATAAAAACGTGTTAACCTGTTTAAGTTATTGAGTATGTGACTCACGTCCAAAGGAACAATATTTGTGTGCGTACCGTGTGCGAAAAATTATATAGTACTGAAATAGCTGTAAGATTTTATTTTGTTTTATGTTATTTACATAGTTTTACAAACACATACAGGAAAAAAAGCTAAATCGATTAAACTCTGGTATAAACATGTTCTATATGACTTCCGTTCAATATACCGTGCTTGAAGTTTTAGCATCATTTTGGTGAAGAAGGGATGGATGGTTCATGCTCCTTATACACATGGCTATTGTTTCTTGTAGTTGGACGATGGCGGTTGGTGGGACATCACGGTAAATTTTCTCCTTCATCATTCCTGACGTAGGCGTCAGGTGATATATGATCGGGGAGAGGGCTGGGTAAGGAAAGTTTGTTCAAAGAGAGATGAGGGATTGCTAGAAGTTTCTTGAAGGAATCCAGTGTAACTGGTTGCGCCTTCTTGCTGCGACTATTGTAAACAGTAGGAGGATTTACAGTAGGAGGATTTCCATTATTGTCTTCAAAAAAGTATGGAGCAATTATGCCTCTACAGCATACGGCGCACCAAATGGTTACACGCCTACAATGCTGTGGCTTCTGTACAACACTCTCAGGACGTTTTGTATATTACTGTGTATATATACTGTGGCTGTTTTGTATATACAGTTGAAAGGTTGCGCAGTTTGTATCTTGTAGGGAAAACCACCAATGTTTTAGAACATTTTTCTCACCGACGCACTGTTTGAATTCAGTTTCATAGATGTTCGGTTTAGAGCTCTTTTCGGGGTCTCTAACAGTTGCTGTTATATCAGTAGACAGTTATTGGGCGATCTGAAAACCTCTTCCGCTGTGTCAAAACATCACCTGATCTTCGAAATTTCTCAACACTAATAATCACAGCGTTACTACGTGTTTTTTTGTGAAATTGTTCCTGAAAACGTAATGCAGTGTGTGACAAACTTGGTCCACCCGCATGTCCAATTCCAAATAAGCGAAAATGATGCTCTACAATAAAAGTTTTCTCTGCATTAGTTAGCTCCATCTCAGCAAAAACTAACCTCAAATGAAATACGTCAACACGCATACGTGCCAGCAATCAAATTTCGGCACAGCTGATCGAAAGACAACTACAGCTGATTCAGTTTTAATACTGTTTATTTTGGCGTATATGGTAGTTTTAAGGGGATCATTGAGTAAAACTTTTATCGCCTTCAGAAGGAAAAGCTTTGTTAACATGGATAGGATTAAATTTGGTACACATACCCTGGTAGACCCAAGGCTGCTTACCAGAGGCAGACCTAAACTATATCGTTGTCGTAAAACGTCTTGTCATGTATTTGTCATGAGAAGTAATTTTTCTATTTAATATTCTTATAAAAAATGCCCGAGTTTGTAAATGTTGTTGCGAATTTGTTTTTACGTTTTTTCAACTTATTAGATATCCTAACTAGATTGTAAAATACAAAAAGGTTTTATCATAAAAACAAGTCACTAATATAAACAGAATATTTTTGAAAATCAATTCGTACTTATGTCAGCAACGGAAAATTTTATTTCAGATTTTATTAAATAAATTACAATTTATATAAACAAAGTAACATAACCTATGCGCTAAAACAGCTGTTCTGCCACATAACCTATAACATTAAATCAGCTGTTCTATGAAATCATATGTTATCACTTATTTTAAGCCAAATGGAAAGAAATAACTAAATCACATACCTTGCCCTTTTTTTGAAAAGTTTTTCTTCCATATAAAACTAAAAGTATTTCATTATTAAATGCAATTAATGGATTAATATTTGAAAAAACTTTATTACCATCAATTGTCGTCCGCTACAAGTTTAAAAAAATGTATTTGATCTTGAGTAGCTTAATAAAAAGTATTTTATTTCTAATTGATAATTTGTACAATATATATATATATATATATATATATATATATATAAGGTGAGTTAGAACTAATAGAGGGAATTGAATGAATAAGAAAATTATTGAAGTTTTTAATCTTCTTACTTCAAATATTTTAGATTTCTTAAAATTGGCTAATGTTTTACATTTCAGCTAAGGGCTATTTGGTTATCCATTGGGCTTATTATAAATAACCCCATTACCCTTTATTTTTCCAACCTTTAATGCCCATTCGAGAGAATGTATGCCTCTTACAACTGTACTAAATGTAATAATGCATTTAAGAGTAAGTCTAATACCCTCGTGGCTAAATGAAAGTAAAGTCAAACGGCTTCGAACGAATCTAGAGAACTAGCAACGGTAGGCGTGCAATTAAATTAATAATATTTTAATGCGTCTGGTTGTAATTGTTTAAGTGAACAATCGGCGTCCAAACAACTTTAACATTAAGAGTTTCCCTTTTATGGCTGTCGTAAAACAAAAGGAACAATTTGAAACTAGAAAATAAAACGGAATTCGTAACATGATAATTGACGTTTTTGTACTTGGGTACAAAGTTTATAGCCTGTGTAAACTCTCGTTAAACCAATGTTCGCTTATTCGAATGCCACGCACTTAATTACGGTTCAGTCTAAAATGTTATTCACTTTTAATTTACAAGTGTATTGTTTTAATGCTGTGTTTGTGATCTTTGAGTATTATTTTATAACACATAGACATACGTTTACCGTCAAGAGAACAGTAGTCTTATATAAGGGTTGTTAAAAGTTTAGGGCCAATAATATGTATTCCTAGGCCCTATTAGTTTTCTCACAAACTTAGACAATCGATTGTACAAACCTATATTAATTTTGTAACGTTTAATAGTTTTTTATTTACATAAATTGGCGCTAATATAAAAACTATGCAATAAGTATAGCTAGCTCTTCAATAAGCATTATAATAATTTTATTTATATTATAACAAAAGCTTAATTACTTCATTTCCCTAGTTATTTGTAATAAAGGTAAAATTCAATGATAAAATGTAATTAAATCAGTAATTAAAAACAATAGCCAAGCACTGAGGAAGGCGACATCGTCGCCGAAACTAGTTTATTGAGTGTGTGTTTATTAAAAACTAATTTTTTGTGAGATTTTGAATTCACTATTTTGACTTTTACCTTTGTGAATAGTTCTCACTAGATAAGCTCTAATTAACTAAATAGATATTAATAGTCTGTCAGAAGGAAGGTAAATGGAGTTGTTAAAAATGGAGTTGAAGTTAGGGGGAAGGTAAAAGGAGTTTTATCTGATGTTGAGGTTAGAAGGTTCTCTAGACTTGGTGAACCACTGGTATGACAACTCCCATCTTCTCAATTCTATCTGATGTTGAGGTTAGGAGGTTCTCTAGATTAGGTGTACCACTGGTATGACAACTCCCATCTTCTCAATTCTATCTGATGTTGAGGTTAGGAGGTTCTCTAGATTAGGTGTACCACTGGTATGACAACCCCCATCTTCTCAATTCTATCTGATGTTGAGGTTAGGAGGTTCTCTAGACTTGGTGAACCACTGGTATGATAACCCCCATCTTCTCAATTCTATCTGATGTTGAGGTTAGGAGGTTCTCTAGATTAGGTGTACCACTGGTATGACAACTCCCATCTTCTCAATTCTATCTGATGTTGAGGTTAGGAGGTTCTCTAGATTAGGTGTACCACTGGTATGATAACCCCCATCTTCTCAATTCTATCTGATGTTGAGGTTAGGAGGTTCTCTAGATTAGGTGTACCACTGGTATGACAACTCCCATCTTCTCAATTCTATCTGATGTTGAGGTTAGGAGGTTCTCTAGATTAGGTGTACCACTGGTATGATAACCCCCATCTTCTCAATTCTATCTGATGTTGAGGTTAGGAGGTTCTCTAGATTAGGTGTACCACTGGTATGACAACTCCCATCTTCTCAATTCTATCTGATGTTGAGGTTAGGAGGTTCTCTAGATTAGGTGTACCACTGGTATGATAACCCCCATCTTCTCAATTCTATCTGATGTTGAGGTTAGGAGGTTCTCTAGATTAGGTGTACCACTGGTATGACAACTCCCATCTTCTCAATTCTATCTGATGTTGAGGTTAGGAGGTTCTCTAGATTAGGTGTACCACTGGTATGATAACCCCCATCTTCTCAATTCTATCTGATGTTGAGGTTAGGAGGTTCTCTAGATTAGGTGTACCACTGGTATGATAACCCCCATCTTCTCAATTCTATCTGATGTTGAGGTTAGGAGGTTCTCTAGATTAGGTGTACCACTGGTATGACAACTCCCATCTTCTCAATTCTATCTGATGTTGAGGTTAGAAGGTTCTCTAGACTTGGTGAACCACTGGTATGACAACTCCCATCTTCTCAATTCTATCTGATGTTGAGGTTAGGAGGTTCTCTAGATTAGGTGTACCACTGGTATGACAACTCCCATCTTCTCAATTCCATCTGATGTTGAGGTTAGGAGGCTCTCTAGACTTGGTGAACCACTGGTATGACAACTCCCATCTTCTCAATTCTATCTGATGTTGAGGTTAGGAGGTTCTCTAGATTAGGTGTACCACTGGTATGATAACCCCCATCTTCTCAATTCTATCTGATGTTGAGGTTAGGAGGTTCTCTAGATTAGGTGTACCACTATCATGACAACTCCCATCTTCTCAATTCTGAAGGGTTACAATCAGGGGGGAGGGCCTTAATTATTTTATTGGTATAACAATCATTGAAAATATGATGTTGTGACTAGCAGTGTGTTGAGCGGTTGGCCTGTCTATGTTCATGGTTCCAATGTCATGTCTGTGGCTATTCATTTTGATGCTCAGACCATGCGTGGTAATCTGTTATATATATATATATATATATATATATATATATAGTTTTATAATATTCTGTTTTTAATACAGTTTTATATTATATAGCTTTATAATAGCATAAAATTGTAAAGAAAATATATTATTCCTAATAAGGTATTTTAATTTAATCTAAAATTGTCCTATCATTAATTTAATTAACGGTCAATGATCCCACTTCAACTGATTTCCTACCATATAGCATCGACAGATCTGTTCTTTTAATGCATCGGATGTAAATGTTTTGCTGCCTACAGCGCCTCCAGTAACACACATCCTTATGTGATTCGGATTTTCCATCAAATTGGTCTTTAATACTGCAGGTAACGCCACTTGATAACTGCTGTTGTTTTATTGCATTGTCATCCAGTCCTGAGCTGTGTTACAAATTTCGGTACTTACGTATTAAATGGAGGCAACTAATATAGGTACATGGTGTTGTATAAAATTACAACCAAATCTACCCTGCCTGGTTATATCATAGACAACAAATTAACATGAACCAACAAGCAAATTAACTACGGGAAACAAGCTAAAGTTAGGTTATTTTAGGTTTATTTAATCACATTTTAGTTGTGACTGTAATAAGTATAGACATGAATATACCTATGAAGTATTCAGTCAGAATAGATTTGGTTGTAATTTTATACAACATTACTATATACATATATTAAAATATACCTATGAAGTATTCAGTCAGAATAGATTTGGTTGTAATTTTATACAACATTACTATATACATATATTAAAATATACCTATATAGCATCCAGTTAGGATAGATTTGGTTGTAATTTTATACAACATTACTATATACATATATTAAAATATACCTATATAGCATCCAGTTAGGATAGATTTGGTTGTAATTTTATACAACATTACTATATACATATATTAAAATATACCTATATAGCATCCAGTTAGGATAGATTTGGTTGTAATTTTATACAACATTACTATATACATATATTAAAATATACCTATATAGCATCCAGTTAGGATAGATTTGGTTGTAATTTTATACAACATTACTATATACATATATTAAAATATACCTATATAGCATCCAGTTAGGATAGATTTGGTTGTAATTTTATACAACATTACTATATACATATATTAAAATATACCTATATAGCATCCAGTTAGGATAGATTTGGTTGTAATTTTATACAACATTACTATATACATATATTAAAATATACCTATGAAGTATTCAGTCAGAATAGATTTGGTTGTAATTTTATACAACATTACTATATACATATATTAAAATATACCTATGAAGTATTCAGTCAGAATAGATTTGGTTGTAATTTTATACAACATTACTATATACATATATTAAAATATACCTATATAGCATCCAGTTAGGATAGATTTGGTTGTAATTTTATACAACATTACTATATACATATATTAAAATATACCTATATAGCATCCAGTTAGGATAGATTTGGTTGTAATTTTATACAACATTACTATATACATATATTAAAATATACCTATATAGCATCCAGTTAGGATAGATTTGGTTGTAATTTTATACAACATTACTATATACATATATTAAAATATACCTATATAGCATCCAGTTAGGATAGATTTGGTTGTAATTTTATACAACATTACTATATACATATATTAAAATATACCTATATAGCATCCAGTTAGGATAGATTTGGTTGTAATTTTATACAACATTACTATATACATATATTAAAATATACCTATATAGCATCCAGTTAGGATAGATTTGGTTGTAATTTTATACAACATTACTATATACATATATTAAAATATACCTATATAGCATCCAGTTAGGATAGATTTGGTTGTAATTTTATACAACATTACTATATACATATATTAAAATATACCTATATAGCATCCAGTTAGGATAGATTTGGTTGTAATTTTATACAACATTACTATATACATATATTAAAATATACCTATATAGCATCCAGTTAGGATAGATTTGGTTGTAATTTTATACAACATTACTATATACATATATTAAAATATACCTATATAGCATCCAGTTAGGATAGATTTGGTTGTAATTTTATACAACATTACTATATACATATATTAAAATATACCTATGAAGTATTCAGTCAGAATAGATTTGGTTGTAATTTTATACAACATTACTATATACATATATTAAAATATACCTATGAAGTATTCAGTCAGAATAGATTTGGTTGTAATTTTATACAACATTACTATATACATATATTAAAATATACCTATATAGCATCCAGTTAGGATAGATTTGGTTGTAATTTTATACAACATTACTATATACATATATTAAAATATACCTATATAGCATCCAGTTAGGATAGATTTGGTTGTAATTTTATACAACATTACTATATACATATATTAAAATATACCTATATAGCATCCAGTTAGGATAGATTTGGTTGTAATTTTATACAACATTACTATATACATATATTAAAATATACCTATATAGCATCCAGTTAGGATAGATTTGGTTGTAATTTTATACAACATTACTATATACATATATTAAAATATACCTATATAGCATCCAGTTAGGATAGATTTGGTTGTAATTTTATACAACATTACTATATACATATATTAAAATATACCTATATAGCATCCAGTTAGGATAGATTTGGTTGTAATTTTATACAACATTACTATATACATATATTAAAATATACCTATATAGCATCCAGTTAGGATAGATTTGGTTGTAATTTTATACAACATTACTATATACATATATTAAAATATACCTATATAGCATCCAGTTAGGATAGATTTGGTTGTAATTTTATACAACATTACTATATACATATATTAAAATATACCTATATAGCATCCAGTTAGGATAGATTTGGTTGTAATTTTATACAACATTACTATATACATATATTAAAATATACCTATATAGCATCCAGTTAGGATAGATTTGGTTGTAATTTTATACAACATTACTATATACATATATTAAAATATACCTATGAAGTATTCAGTCAGAATAGATTTGGTTGTAATTTTATACAACATTACTATATACATATATTAAAATATACCTATGAAGTATTCAGTCAGAATAGATTTGGTTGTAATTTTATACAACATTACTATATACATATATTAAAATATACCTATATAGCATCCAGTTAGGATAGATTTGGTTGTAATTTTATACAACATTACTATATACATATATTAAAATATACCTATATAGCATCCAGTTAGGATAGATTTGGTTGTAATTTTATACAACATTACTATATACATATATTAAAATATACCTATATAGCATCCAGTTAGGATAGATTTGGTTGTAATTTTATACAACATTACTATATACATATATTAAAATATACCTATATAGCATCCAGTTAGGATAGATTTGGTTGTAATTTTATACAACATTACTATATACATATATTAAAATATACCTATATAGCATCCAGTTAGGATAGATTTGGTTGTAATTTTATACAACATTACTATATACATATATTAAAATATACCTATATAGCATCCAGTTAGGATAGATTTGGTTGTAATTTTATACAACATTACTATATACATATATTAAAATATACCTATATAGCATCCAGTTAGGATAGATTTGGTTGTAATTTTATACAACATTACTATATACATATATTAAAATATACCTATATAGCATCCAGTTAGGATAGATTTGGTTGTAATTTTATACAACATTACTATATACATATATTAAAATATACCTATATAGCATCCAGTTAGGATAGATTTGGTTGTAATTTTATACAACATTACTATATACATATATTAAAATATACCTATATAGCATCCAGTTAGGATAGATTTGGTTGTAATTTTATACAACATTACTATATACATATATTAAAATATACCTATATAGCATCCAGTTAGGATAGATTTGGTTGTAATTTTATACAACATTACTATATACATATATTAAAATATACCTATATAGCATCCAGTTAGGATAGATTTGGTTGTAATTTTATACAACATTACTATATACATATATTAAAATATACCTATATAGCATCCAGTTAGGATAGATTTGGTTGTAATTTTATACAACATTACTATATACTTATATTAAAATATACCTATATAGCATCCAGTTAGGATAGATTTGGTTGTAATTTTATACAACATTACTATATACGTATATTAAAATATACCTATATAGCATCCAGTTAGGATAGATTTGGTTGTAATTTTATACAACATTACTATATACATATATTAAAATATACCTATATAGCATCCAGTTAGGATAGATTTGGTTGTAATTTTATACAACATTACTATATACATATATTAAAATATACCTATATAGCATCCAGTTAGGATAGATTTGGTTGTAATTTTATACAACATTACTATATACATATATTAAAATATACCTATATAGCATCCAGTTAGGATAGATTTGGTTGTAATTTTATACAACATTACTATATACATATATTAAAATATACCTATATAGCATCCAGTTAGGATAGATTTGGTTGTAATTTTATACAACATTACTATATACATATATTAAAATATACCTATGAAGTATTCAGTCAGAATAGATTTGGTTGTAATTTTATACAACATTACTATATACATATATTAAAATATACCTATGAAGTATTCAGTCAGAATAGATTTGGTTGTAATTTTATACAACATTACTATATACATATATTAAAATATACCTATATAGCATCCAGTTAGGATAGATTTGGTTGTAATTTTATACAACATTACTATATACATATATTAAAATATACCTATATAGCATCCAGTTAGGATAGATTTGGTTGTAATTTTATACAACATTACTATATACATATATTAAAATATACCTATATAGCATCCAGTTAGGATAGATTTGGTTGTAATTTTATACAACATTACTATATACATATATTAAAATATACCTATATAGCATCCAGTTAGGATAGATTTGGTTGTAATTTTATACAACATTACTATATACATATATTAAAATATACCTATATAGCATCCAGTTAGGATAGATTTGGTTGTAATTTTATACAACATTACTATATACATATATTAAAATATACCTATATAGCATCCAGTTAGGATAGATTTGGTTGTAATTTTATACAACATTACTATATACATATATTAAAATATACCTATATAGCATCCAGTTAGGATAGATTTGGTTGTAATTTTATACAACATTACTATATACATATATTAAAATATACCTATATAGCATCCAGTTAGGATAGATTTGGTTGTAATTTTATACAACATTACTATATACATATATTAAAATATACCTATATAGCATCCAGTTAGGATAGATTTGGTTGTAATTTTATACAACATTACTATATACATATATTAAAATATACCTATGAAGTATTCAGTCAGAATAGATTTGGTTGTAATTTTATACAACATTACTATATACATATATTAAAATATACCTATATAGCATCCAGTTAGGATAGATTTGGTTGTAATTTTATACAACATTACTATATACATATATTAAAATATACCTATATAGCATCCAGTTAGGATAGATTTGGTTGTAATTTTATACAACATTACTATATACATATATTAAAATATACCTATATAGCATCCAGTTAGGATAGATTTGGTTGTAATTTTATACAACATTACTATATACATATATTAAAATATACCTATATAGCATCCAGTTAGGATAGATTTGGTTGTAATTTTATACAACATTACTATATACATATATTAAAATATACCTATATAGCATCCAGTTAGGATAGATTTGGTTGTAATTTTATACAACATTACTATATACATATATTAAAATATACCTATATAGCATCCAGTTAGGATAGATTTGGTTGTAATTTTATACAACATTACTATATACATATATTAAAATATACCTATATAGCATCCAGTTAGGATAGATTTGGTTGTAATTTTATACAACATTACTATATACATATATTAAAATATACCTATGAAGTATTCAGTCAGAATAGATTTGGTTGTAATTTTATACAACATTACTATATACATATATTAAAATATACCTATGAAGTATTCAGTCAGAATAGATTTGGTTGTAATTTTATACAACATTACTATATACATATATTAAAATATACCTATGAAGTATTCAGTCAGAATAGATTTGGTTGTAATTTTATACAACATTACTATATACATATATTAAAATATACCTATGAAGTATTCAGTCAGAATAGATTTGGTTGTAATTTTATACAACATTACTATATACATATATTAAAATATACCTATGAAGTATTCAGTCAGAATAGATTTGGTTGTAATTTTATACAACATTACTATATACATATATTAAAATATACCTATATAGCATCCAGTTAGGATAGATTTGGTTGTAATTTTATACAACATTACTATATACATATATTAAAATATACCTATGAAGTATTCAGTCAGAATAGATTTGGTTGTAATTTTATACAACATTACTATATACATATATTAAAATATACCTATATAGCATCCAGTTAGGATAGATTTGGTTGTAATTTTATACAACATTACTATATACATATATTAAAATATACCTATGAAGTATTCAGTCAGAATAGATTTGGTTGTAATTTTATACAACATTACTATATACATATATTAAAATATACCTATGAAGTATTCAGTCAGAATAGATTTGGTTGTAATTTTATACAACATTACTATATACATATATTAAAATATACCTATGAAGTATTCAGTCAGAATAGATTTGGTTGTAATTTTATACAACATTACTATATACATATATTAAAATATACCTATGAAGTATTCAGTCAGAATAGATTTGGTTGTAATTTTATACAACATTACTATATACATATATTAAAATATACCTATGAAGTATTCAGTCAGAATAGATTTGGTTGTAATTTTATACAACATTACTATATACATATATTAAAATATACCTATATAGCATCCAGTTAGGATAGATTTGGTTGTAATTTTATACAACATTACTATATACATATATTAAAATATACCTATGAAGTATTCAGTCAGAATAGATTTGGTTGTAATTTTATACAACATTACTATATACATATATTAAAATATACCTATGAAGTATTCAGTCAGAATAGATTTGGTTGTAATTTTATACAACATTACTATATACATATATTAAAATATACCTATGAAGTATTCAGTCAGAATAGATTTGGTTGTAATTTTATACAACATTACTATATACATATATTAAAATATACCTATGAAGTATTCAGTCAGAATAGATTTGGTTGTAATTTTATACAACATTACTATATACATATATTAAAATATACCTATGAAGTATTCAGTCAGAATAGATTTGGTTGTAATTTTATACAACATTACTATATACATATATTAAAATATACCTATATAGCATCCAGTTAGGATAGATTTGGTTGTAATTTTATACAACATTACTATATACATATATTAAAATATACCTATGAAGTATTCAGTCAGAATAGATTTGGTTGTAATTTTATACAACATTACTATATACATATATTAAAATATACCTATATAGCATCCAGTTAGGATAGATTTGGTTGTAATTTTATACAACATTACTATATACATATATTAAAATATACCTATATAGCATCCAGTTAGGATAGATTTGGTTGTAATTTTATACAACATTACTATATACATATATTAAAATATACCTATGAAGTATTCAGTCAGAATAGATTTGGTTGTAATTTTATACAACATTACTATATACATATATTAAAATATACCTATGAAGTATTCAGTCAGGATAGATTTGGTTGTAATTTTATACAACGTTACTACGTACCTGTATTAGTGGCCTCCGTTTAATACGTAAGTACCCAAATTTCAAGTCTCTAGTTGAAATTTGATAGCAAAATTATACCTAGACAGACAACATGAGAAGGTAATAAAAACATGTTGAAAAGAAACTTCATATTACCCTAAACCAGCGCTGGCCTTAGGCTTTAGTATTTAGTCACACAAAATTTCTTTCGGCACCCTTGTAAAAGTAAAGTATTTGAAAGAGGTTTATTAAAGAGTATATGCAACTGCAAATATTATACTAAAGGCTTAGTTCCTAACCTTTTTTTAAAAACTTTATATTTAGTTGGAAACTTCAGTACAAAACAAATTAATAGACATGATTATAATTTTTATTACAGAACTTATAGATGAATTTTTTCCCCTTACGTATAAAAAAAGTAGCAGTTTTGCACCCTGTGGTTAAAACAAAAAATTACTTTTTTACCAAATTTTGAACAATTTTTTAAGTTAAAAAAGTACATTCATAACATAACATTGTAACAAATACAAAATAATCATAGATCAATTTTGATAGTAAAAAATATTGTCACTTAATTTATATTTCTGCCTATAATCGTAATAATTTGAAAATTAAGCCAATTCAGTAGATTCAAAAAAGTACATATAAAAACAGAAATTTCGATTTATTTTGCAATGAATAATTTCTCCGTGTTTTTCATATTTTTAGAAGTTCTTTTAGCGCTCAAGTACTATTTTGAAATTTTGCCCATAAAGAAACGTGTTTTACATTTTATTGAAATTTATCCTGAAAGAAATTTTATTAAAAGTAACTTTATCTTAACTAAGTGAATTTGATTACATTGAATAATAAATAAAGTCCAATGAGTGAATCCAATACCCTTTTCCATTACAATAGTAAACAACCAACTTGACCCCCACTACAGTCATAAATCATAAAACCGCAAGCTTTTACCTTGTGCGACAGCCGCCAGTAAACGGTTAGCTTTGTAAATGAAACGATAGTTTCGAAATGCGTCAGCAAGTAAGCCCTTATGTATTCACTTAGTTAGCTATAGCTACTTATAATCAGCGAATTCAAGATTATTACAACCAACTTTGAAAATTTTATATCTCTTGACATTTGATTCGCCTGGAAATGCTCTATAATTTTCTACTTGAAAATATTTTCAATCTGCAAGTAAGATGCTGTAAATTAAGTAACTCTGTGCGTAAAAGTCGTATTGTACTCACAACTCGTATTATTGAAATCGCCTTTACGCCACTGTTATGAAATATATCGTCCTATATACGTTTGCAAGGGTTTCTGCAGCTAGTATGACTGCATCCCTCGTGTTCCGCCACGCTCCATGGCAGAACACTTTTACGCACTTGTATCGAAAATAACTATTAAAAGACCAAGCTGACGAGACATTTTGTTTCGTATTTTGTAACATATTTCACTACTTCGAATGAAACAAAAATCTCGTAATGGATTCGTTTTTCTCTTATTTAATTCTGATGCGAGCCTAATCACTGGATGAAATAGACTGTAATAAATAATAAATCTTATTACATCTGAATCAAATTTTAATGAAAAGAAACTGTTCAAAGTCCAAATTTTACATATAATGTTTAAAAAGTTTCTCATTAAAAATAGTGAGGAAGCAAAATATTCGGAGCTTTTTTTCATACCTGCTCTTTATTGTATAGGCCTATACATTTTCGCTTGATTTTTTTTAGTTCCTACACATATCTTTAGAAGACATTTCCTATAATTATAAGAAAATTATAATTTCTTCAAAGGCCGGTACTGCCATAAACCTTCTCTCGCGGTGCCCCTGCTTCACTAACATTAACAAAACTAACGCCTACGTATATCTAGCTGCGATGTCGCTATGACTATGCAAATAGTCGACAAAATATTTGACAGAGAAAATTAACCACTGCAGATTAAGGAGGATTGAAGGGTGCCAGCTTAGCTCTCTCTTCTGCTTTAGTTTTTCATCTTCATCGTACACTCGCTTACCGGAAATGACAACCTGCGCTGTCTCGTTTCATGCTATTTAAGCTAACGCTTATACCTGTTTTTTTGTCTTAGGTTTATTTATATATTATGAACTGTTCGTCTTATTGATATGTAATAAGTGGCCCAACCAGACTAATATAAAATAAAGGCAAACAACTCATAAAACTTTCACAACCACGTCTATACGTCTATTGCTCTGCTAATCGAGTTGGAAAAAATTAATACTTGACGGTATAAATCTGGATGGAAATATATTTTTGAGCCAATCCCTGACAGAGAAATATGTTTTTATGAAGATCGTAGAGAAAGGGTCTCTTAAATTTCTTAACGATATTAATAATTCAACCTTTTAATGTTGTAAAACTTTTTTCTATATATCGTCTTGTTAGCGCATACATTTACTTATTTAGTTATAATCTCGACTTTTAAGAGCTGAATTCGTAATATCTCATAAATAAAGAATTAACTTACATTTCGAGGAGCAGGACTCTTTGATATTTCCTTGCCTACGTCACTGTGTGATGGAAAATGTTATTTGCTTATTAGAGAGAGTAAAATTGGGGCACTAATCTCCTCAGGTCCTGAGTGGTAATGGAAGGAAATATGTGTCAGTGAAGGTTAATAATTTACTGATAAAACTATTGGTAAACACATTGGCCTTATCATAAAATGCAGCTTATGGTTTTTATTAAAACATAAATTAGAAAAAATAAAAGAGAAATTGAGAAGTAATTGTACATACTATTAATTCTGAACTGATATATTTTAATTTTTTTTGCGTGTACTGAAAGTTACAAAACTATTCTTTAATTCTGTAGCTGGCGTGCGGCTTTTGAAACTCAAGGATTTCCGTTAAATCTGGCATGTGGGATATTTAGTCGCACACGATACTGTAGAATATGCATTCAGATTAAAAATAGATCACCGCAGTGCTTCCTAAAACAGTGCGTATGTTACTCTGGTATACAAACACTTACTGCTTGTACGGTTTTTGCTTCCTTTCAGTCCTAAATTTCGGTAAACATTATTAAGTCTTTGCTTGGACTAACAAACATACAGTCCATAAAATTAATGTTATTGTCTGTAATTGATCGTGATCAAAACAAAAGTACCAATAATGAAACACGTAAAATATTAGTTTTAGTACTAAACACACAAAATGCCTATATTGACAACTTATTTCACAAATACAAAAAAAAAAAAAAAAAAAAAAAAAAAAAATTATATACGCTCTACAGATTTAACAACACACTAAATGCTTCTCCGAATGAAACGAAATGCTTCTTCTTCGCCATACGACCGAATGAAACGCAACGTTTAAACAAACCTTTCAATATGAAAAAACTGACAGTATCCAAACATTAACTGGGTTTGACTAGTAGGCCTATCTCTTGTTATTAAAATGTGTATATATAGTAGATGTTTAAATTAAACTAAACAAACACTTTGTCCCTTTGATTACACCATAATTTTATTTTGACTGATAGTTTATTCACAGTGACTTCGGAAATTCTTCATAATAGTTTAATAATCAGACAAAAAAAGTTTTCCAGTAAGAAACAAAAAATACATGTTCCCAATCTAATTTTTGTAGCAGAAAAATTGACTTCCAGAAACAATTTTAAAAACTTTGGATTTTCTATCTACAGGCAGTAGCAACAGGCTACTTGCATTGCCTCTGATCATCATTACATTTCAAGAAATTTTTCAGGTGTATAAAACGTCCTTAATCACTTTATTATACATGAGTAGAGGTTGGGATACTACAACCCAACCCTCTGATTGGTTGTCTTTCATAAATCGATCTGCGTTGAACCGGTTTATTGCTAGATTTTTGGAGAGCTGGCTTGAAGTACTCAGCATAGTTATACAAACACGCAACACACCTAACTGCAAAGCACTGGAGACTATATGAACATGTGCGCATATACAATGAGTATGTATACTGTCTAAACACTTATTACTCCATATGATGACATCACCTGTCTCGATTAAAGTTATATTATAAACATATATAATATTGCTGTAATAACTTTTCCCCCATACAATACAAAAATATACAGGTAAATCACTTTGTGAAAAATCGGGGTGTCGTATGCGCAGTGCCAAGAGGCGCCATCTCTGAGCGACACTTCAGTTGGTCATGAAAGCAGTCGCTGGTGGATCTATACATACCTTTCCATAAACATTTTCTGGTGTAATGTTTTGATTTAGGTTTTATGTTATCTTTTATTTTCTATAGTGTACTTGTTTTTATTTTCTTTAAGAAATGGTGCAACCGGGTAGTACCCTGGTTTTTCCTCTTGACGGTTGGCGTCCATAAATGGATCAACTCAGACGAAAATATGTAGTCAGGCTAGTAGCGTTTCTACTTAGAACTTTCTCTTCCTCCTCCCCCTAGCATATGGCCAAATCCCACCCCTCAACCCCACGTTCCTGTGCTAGGCGATTTTTGTCAAAGTGATTCAACTATACTAAACTTTTCGTTATTGATTTTCACAAATACTAAATAGTGTTGTTGGGATTACAGAGAGGCGAAGGGGATTAGACGGGAAGTCATGACATTAGATCTGAGTTAGGTGACACTGCATTTAGGTGCAGGTATTTCCTATCTTCCCTACTCATTGGACGTTAGGATCGTCATCGTTCTATCATCACCAATGCGGGGGATTATAGTCGTACAACCGCAGATACTAATTCGAGCAACATCTAACGAGCTATCTTATCCACTATCCACGCTAGCAACGGTTACGGAGGCTCAAATAGAACCGGACCCATCTATAGACTTGGACATATTGGACATATGTAATTTACGTGAAAATGAAATTATTGAGCAACATTTATAGTTTGTGATGACACTTTATTTTCCTATGAAATTATTAGGATAAGATTATTAGTGGTGATATTCACATTCCTATTAATTCTCAATAATGTTTATTTTTGGCAATATATATTCCACAAACGTTTAGTTTTAAAGTATGAATGCGTGTGTAGGTGTTTTATTGTAACGTTTGGGGTGGTATATAGTGATGGAATGACCACCACAGAATGCAGCGTTGCTTGGAGCTGTCTTTATTAAAGTGAATGTAATAGTTCTCTCAAAGCCCATAGGGCAAGGTAGTTCCATTTAAATAAATTTTTTTGGTGTGTGTGTGTGTGTGTGTGTGTATGTGTGTGTGTGTGTGTGTGTGTGTGTGTGTGTGTGTGTGTGTGTGTGTGTGTGTGTGTGTGTGTGTGTGTGTGTGTGTGTGTGTGTGTGTGTGTGTGTGTGTGTGTGTGTGTGTGTGTAAGTTTCACGTTGTATTACTGAAAAGTTTATAGAGTGAGTGATGTTCAATATATATTTCATATTATATTTAAATTTCAGTTATATACCACATTTATTTCATTTAGATTTTATATTGTATTTCATTTTACATGTAAATGAATTACGTATTTGAATTATTGTAATCGAATTATAAATTAATATTTTAGATTTCTTGTATGTATGTGTCTTGCTTGTGTGTGTGCGCGCGCGCGTGTGTGTGATTAGAAATTATGATTATATAAATAAATTAGGCCCTATATATTTTAATTATTGAATTCGTAAATTGAGATGTGAATGGTTTGTATGTATGAGTGTTTGATATTATTTATTTTCAACTAAAATAGCAATGCCTAAAAATAGACCTACATGTATTCCTGACATTTTACCTCTGTGTTTGGTTAAAGCATCCAATCAATATATGAGTTTAAATATACTCTATTGTACGAGGGAATACTTTCAAAATATCTAGTTCTATGAAATACATTAGATCTAGTAGAATACACTTGTAATTACCTCTTGATTTATTCTTGTTCCTGTTACTTTTTCAAAATTTCCGAATGTTTGAAGTCACAAATCTCTCTTATTTTTCACCCGATTTCGGTTTTTCAAAATATCAGCCTAAAAAGCTTTTAATATGCGCTTTTCATTGAGCCTCAAAAAACCTTTCCTCCCAAAACGGTAGAAACTAAATTCTACCCAAAGAGAAAAACTTGGCCGCCGCGAATAAATAACACAAAGTAAATGAAATAAATTAAATTTATTCTGTCTAAAGGGGAAGGTAACAAAATGGAAATGCAGAAGTCTAGCCAGTGCATGTCATAATATATATGTTTCACCACATGCGCCACAAAAACAACTTGAACCGTGATAACTGAAGAAACACAAAATGGCTTGTCGATCACTTAACAACCATTCAGAACAATGTGGAGGGCTTACGGCAACTACGTCATGAGGGTGCTGTTCGTTTTGGCGTCCATCGACATGTTGAAAGAAGATTACAAAATTGTCGTTATCGGTGTAGTCGTTTAAGCACCCACTCACCGATAGCGAAGTTGATATTATTAACAACTTCCTATAGTCTTTAAAAAAGTCTGTAATTTATATGCACTTTTACCTACAACGGAAGTGAGGGCTAGAGTCTGGATAGACCCTAGAGAAAACAGTCTCATAGGGTATAACACAGGGTTCTGTTTGTGTACACTGTAGGGCTGTTTTATCTACATACAAATTTGATTTTCTGAAGTTATAGTTAATCCTTGTTGCTGTGCGTCAGTACACAAGTATTACACTATAAAAGTGAAAATGTTAAAAAACTTATAGAATAGGCCTAACAGAAAATCAACATAATTATATGTCTATCAGTAAAACGTAGATATATTATAAGAACAACAAAACATTGAATTTCTTAGACATCACCATAACAAAAAATCAAAACAAACATGAATTGAACATATACCGCAAGCCAATCATGACAGACACACTGATACACAATTCATCGAACCACCCAATACAACATAAACACACAGCATTCAAACATTCACTACACATACTAAATAAAATACCTATGTCCACAACTAACTACACAGAGGAGCTAAACACAATTACATAATTAGACCACAAAAATGGATATGACAATTATTTAATAGACAAACTCACAGAAAAATACTCAATAAGAACAGTAACTGCAACACAAACAACAAAAACACAAACACAAACAAATTCATCACCCTCACATACATAAACAAACTCACAAATAAAATAGCACACCAATTCAAAAAATCACGATACAATGTAGCTTACAGAACAACAAATAAAAGCCAAACGGCTATCAAACACAGCATTAATAACAATACCAACACATTCAATAACCCAGGAGTATACAAACTAAAATGCAACAACTGCAATAAGTTCTATATTAAACAAACAGGCAGATATTTCGCCGAAAGATATAAAGAATACAAAAGCGCACTGCACATTACTATTAAATCCACCTTCTCAAGTCACCCCATGTACACTAAACACTCAGGCAAAACACTCTCCACACATGCAGCAAAGCCCATAAATTAAACACACTAGAACAGTATGAAATATATAGACATAGCAACACACATAAAAATGACATCCTAAATGAACAAACACGGCACAGATCGCACATACTCTTCGATCACATCACTTCTAACTTTAAAAAAAAAATGGTATCGAGGAAGCACAGCTGCAGCATTCATAGCGGCAAAAATACGAGGCTGAAGAAGTCGTAAGACGAAAACATTTCCTCCAAGTGTAAGTTAACAATTTAACAACTTTTAGTTAAGAAAAAGTCTAGTCGCAAGTAATAGCAAAAGTGTAATAAGTAATTAACAACCAGCGCGTCATGATTTCATGTATAGACAAGATTTCCTGTATTGTAAATATATAATATATATTTAAAAAAATATACGTTTTAGTTAAATTCCGCTAATAATTATTATGACAATTCTTTTTGATTTTTTTAAAAAAATTAATAAGGAAATAAATTCTTATTATAAAACTACCTGATATATAATTTTAATCTTAGGGTTATGATAGTGTACAGTTTTACATTTTATTGATAGATTTATATTCGTGTTAATTAAAGGTTGTAGTTTTAGTAAAGGCAACAGCCATACGAATGACCGAATCGTGAACGTTAAAGGAATAAATTAAATAAATAATAGTTAATAGACGCTATAGTCTTGGGTTTTGTATTAGGGTCCTGAACATTTATAATCATATATAAAAACCGTCACATGTATTCCGATATACATTACATAAATACAGACATTGTAATATTGTCAGAGATTGTCAAGACTAAAGAACAAAGACTATTGCAGATTTATAGTTAAAGATAACTCGTTTTGATGAAGAAACTGACGGAGTTTCTGATGCAGATCTAGGTTAACTGTGTTTGGGAAGTATAAAGTATTGTAGTAAAATACCGTTACGTCTGTTTGTATTGAGTTCTGCAACAACAGAAAAATGTTGTTCGGCGCGTAATCTACTTCAAGTAGGTCGGAAGTAAATTTTTGCGAGGAATAGGAAAACCCTCTTCGCCGGAAACGTATATCAGGCTGTTTGTTGTAGATTTTACCGTAAGTTATTCTGTTATCAACGTAATATATTCAGCTGTTATTTTGTTTTAGGGGCTTTGATATAGTAAGTATGGTTTGTTTATTCTAGAATAGTCATTTCAATAAGTTTTAAGTTCATTGACCACTAATTTACCCCACTTTTTCCACCAATCAGCGGTAAAGCCTGCAGCGCTGAGGATGAATCAAAAACAAAGCCCCTTTCTTTGTATCGGTGCAACTTAAGAGCTTTTCTACGGCATGACAGATAACCGCCACTTCGCTATTGAAGTTATTTCTGCGTGAGCCAACTGAGAATAACCCTTACCTGAAGGTTGTATAGAATCCATCTCCGTTGTACTCTCTCAAGGTCGATCCGTCAGTGTAATGTGGTCGCATTCAGCGACAACATAGTTGTAGGCCAGAGAGACATTGCGATATATCTTCAGTGATTACAGGTAGGACTAGGTTCACAGGAATAGCAGGTGTCTCCCGTGGGATTTGGGAACCCCGAAACTGCTGTCGTTCAATCTGTTACATTAGATAGTTCTCCTGCAGTTCCATGGCTTGATTCTTACCATATGATTTGAGTCTTGAGCCTTACATTTGCAGCGAGGTACTGCTTCTAAAAGTTTCATACCTTTAGAAACTTTTCAAAAAATTTAATCCTTAAAATAATTTAGTAAATGAGTGACTCTTAACCCTATATCCGTAATTGGAGTCAACAACTACATTATATACAATCTGTAGGACACAATTTTGTAATGTGTGCAGTTTAGCTCTTCATATGTTTTACCTGTTGTGTAGAGTTCGCAGGCGTATTCTAAAATTCTCGATGTAGCTGCTACGAGGTTCTGAGACTCCCCGTGTTGTTCCTGTGAGGCGTCTCAGGTTGTATAACTAATTACTTATTACACTTTTGCTATTACTTGCGACTAGACGTATTCCTAACTAAAGGTTGTTAAATTGTTAACTTACACTTGAAGAAAAAGTTTTAGTCTTACGACTTCTTCAGCCTCGTATTTTTGCCGCTAGGAATGCTGCAGCTGTGCTTCCTCGATACCATTTTTTTTTTGAAAGTTAGAAGTGATGTGATTGAAGAGTATGTGTCATCTGAGCCGTGTTTGTTCATTTAGGATGCAATTTTTATATGTGTTGCTATGTCTATATATTTCATACTGTTCTAGTGTGTTTAATGTATGGCCTTTGTTGCATGTGTGGAGGATGCTCATATTATTTTCCATACTTTTTCATGAGTGTTTAGTGTCCATGAGGTGATTTGCGAAAGTGGATTCAATAGTAGTGTGCAGTGCGCCTTTGTGTTCTTTATATCTTTCGGCGAAATATCTGCCTGTTTGTTTATTATAGAACTTATTGCAGTTGTTGCATTTTAGTTTGTATACTCCTGGGTTATTGAATGTGTTGGTATTGTTATTAATGCTGTGTCTGATAGCAGTTTGTTTTTTTTTAGTGTATTTATTTGCGTTTGTTTATGTATGTGAGTGTGATGAATTTGTCTGTGTTCGTGTTTTTGTTGTTGTAACTGTTCTTGTTGAGTATTTTTCTGTGTAGTTGGTCTATTAAATAATTGTCATATCTGGTCGCAAGTAATAGGAAATGTGTAATAAGTAATTAACAACCAGCTCGTCATGAACAGCAACACAATTTTGATATAACTAACTGTCAGAGCACTAAAGTGCAGCGTTTTCAGCGTAGTACAACCAGCTCGTCGTGAACAGCAACACAATTTCGATATAACTAACTGTCAGAGCACTTCACTGCAGCGTTTTCAGCGTAGTACAACCAGCTCGTCATGAACAACAACATAATTACGATATAACTAACTGTCACAGCACTTCAGTGCAGCGTTTTCAGCCTAGTACAACCAGCTCGTCATGAACAACAACATAATTACGATATAACTAACTGTCAGAGCACTTCAGTGCAGCGTTTTCAGCGTAGTACAACCAGCTCGTCATGAACAGCAACACAATTTCGATATAACTAACTGTCAGAGCACTTCACTGCATCGTTTTCAGCGTAGTACAACCAGCTCGTCATGAACAGCAACACAATTTTGATATAACTAACTGTCAGAGCACTTCAGTGCAGCGTTTTGAGCGTAGTACAACCAGCTCGTCATGAACAACAACACAATTTCGATATAACTAACTGTCAGAGCACTTCACTGCAGCGTTTTCAGCGTAGTACAACCAGCTCGTCATGAACAGCAACACAATTTCGATATAACTAACTGTCAGAGCACTTCACTGCAGCGTTTTCAGCGTAGTACAACCAGCTCGTCATGAACAGCAACACAATTTCGATATAACTAACTGTCAGAGCACTTCAGTGCAGCGTTTTCAGCGTAGAACAACCAGCTCGTCATGAACAACAACATAATTACGATATAACTAACTGTCAGAGCACTTCAGTGCAGCGTTTTCAGCGTAGTACAACCAGCTCGTCATGAACAACAACACAATTTCGATATAACTAACTGTCAGAGCACTTCACTGCAGCGTTTTCAGCGTAGTACAACCAGCTCGTCATGAACATCAACACATTTCGATATAACTAACTGTCAGAGCACTTCAGTGCAGCGTTTTCAGCGTAGTACAACCAGCTCGTCATGAACAACAACACAATTTCGATATAACTAACTGTCAGAGCACTTCACTGCAGCGTTTTCAGCGTAGTACAACCAGCTCGTCATGAACAGCAAGACAATTTCGATATAACTAACTGTCAGAGCACTTCACTGCAGCGTTTTCAGCGTAGTACAACCAGCTCGTCATGAACAGCAACACAATTTCGATATAACTAACTGTCAGAGAACTTCAGTGCAGCGTTTTCAGCGTAGTACAACCAGCTCGTCATGAACAACAACACAATTTCGATATAACTAACTGTCAGAGCACTTCACTGCAGCGTTTTCAGCGTAGTACAACCAGCTCGTCATGAACAGCAACACAATTTCGATATAACTAACTGTCAGAGCACTTCAGTGCAGCGTTTTCAGCGTAGTACAACCAGCTCGTCATGAACAACAACATAATTACGATATAACTAACTGTCAGAGCACTTCACTGCAGCGTTTTCAGCGTAGTACAACCAACTCGTCATGAAAAACAACACAATTTCGATATAACTAACTGTCACAGCACTTCAGTGCAGCGTTTTCAGCCTAGTACAACCAGCTCGTCATGAACAACAACATAATTACGATATAACTAACTGTCAGAGCACTTCAGTGCAGCGTTTTCAGCGTAGTACAACCAGCTCGTCATGAACAACAACACAATTTCGATATAACTAACTGTCAGAGCACTTCACTGCAGCGTTTTCAGCGTAGTACAACCAGCTCGTCATGAACAGCAACACATTTCGATATAACTAACTGTCAGAGCACTTCAGTGCAGCGTTTTCAGCGTAGTACAACCAGCTCGTCATGAACAACAACACAATTTCGATATAACTAACTGTCAGAGCACTTCACTGCAGCGTTTTCAGCGTAGTACAACCAGCTCGTCATGAACAACAACACAATTTCGATATAACTAACTGTCAGAGCACTTCACTGCAGCGTTTTCAGCGTAGTACAACCAGCTCGTCATGAACAGCAACACAATTTCGATATAACTAACTGTCAGAGCACTTCAGTGCAGCGTTTTCAGCGTAGAACAACCAGCTCGTCATGAACAACAACATAATTACGATATAACTAACTGTCAGAGCACTTCAGTGCAGCGTTTTCAGCGTAGTACAACCAGCTCGTCATGAACAGCAACACAATTTCGATATAACTAACTGTCAGAGCACTTCACTGCAGCGTTTTCAGCGTAGTGCAACCAGCTCGTCATGAACAGCAACACATTTCGATATAACTAACTGTCAGAGCACTTCAGTGCAGCGTTTTCAGCGTAGTACAACCAGCTCGTCATGAACAACAACACAATTTCGATATAACTAACTGTCAGAGCACTTCACTGCAGCGTTTTCAGCGTAGTACAACCAGCTCGTCATGAACAGCAACACAATTTCGATATAACTAACTGTCAGAGCACTTCACTGCAGCGTTTTCAGCGTAGTACAACCAGCTCGTCATGAACAGCAACACAATTTCGATATAACTAACTGTCAGAGAACTTCAGTGCAGCGTTTTCAGCGTAGTACAACCAGCTCGTCATGAACAGCAACACAATTTCGATATAACTAACTGTCAGAGCACTTCACTGCAGCGTTTTCAGCGTAGTACAACCAGCTCGTCATGAACAGCAACACAATTTCGATATAACTAACTGTCAGAGCACTTCAGTGCATCGTTTTCAGCCTAGTACAACCAGCTCGTCATGAACAACAACATAATTACGATATAACTAACTGTCAGAGCACTTCACTGCAGCGTTTTCAGCGTAGTACAACCAGCTCGTCATGAACAACAACATAATTACGATATAACTAACTGTCAGAGCACTTCACTGCAGCGTTTTCAGCGTAGTACAACCAGCTCGTCATGAACAACAACATAATTACGATATAACTAACTGTCAGAGCACTTCAGTGCAGCGTTTTCAGCGTAGTACAACCAGCTCGTCATGAACAACAACATAATTACGATATAACTAACTGTCAGAGCACTTCACTGCAGCGTTTTCAGCCTAGTACAACCAGCTCGTCATGAACAATAACATAATTACGATATAACTAACTGTCAGAGCACTTCACTGCAGCGTTTTCAGCGTAGTACAACCAGCTCGTCATGAACAACATCACATTTCGATATAACTAACTGTCAGAGCACTTCAGTGCAGCGTTTTCAGCGTAGTACAACCAGCTCGTCATGAACAGCAACACAATTTCGATATAACTAACTGTCAGAGCACTTCACTGCAGCGTTTTCAGCGTAGTACAACCAGCTCGTCATGAACAACAACACATTTCGATATAACTAACTGTCAGAGCACTTCACTGCAGCGTTTCCAGCGTAGTACAACCAGCTCGTCATGAACAGCAACACAATTTCGATATAACTAACTGTCAGAGCACTTCACTGCAGCGTTTTCAGCGTAGTACAACCAGCTCGTCATGAACAGCAACACAATTTCGATATAACTAACTGTCAGAGGACTTCAGTGCAGCGTTTTCAGCGTAGTACAACCAGCTCGTCATGAACAGCAACACAATTTTGATATAACTAACTGTCAGAGCACTTCACTGCAGCGTTTTCAGCGTAGTACAACCAGCTCGTCATGAACAGCAACACAATTTCGATATAACTAACTGTCAGAGCACTTCACTGCAGCGTTTTCAGCGTAGTACAACCAGCTCGTCATGAACAGCAACACAATTTCGATATAACTAACTGTCAGAGCACTTCAGTGCAGCGTTTTCAGCGTAGTACAACCAGCTCGTCATGAACAACAACATAATTACGATATAACTAACTGTCAGAGCACTTCAGTGCAGCGTTTTCAGCGTAGTACAACCAGCTCGTCATGAACAGCAACACAATTTCGATATAACTAACTGTCAGAGCACTTCAGTGCAGCGTTTTCAGCGTAGTACAACCAGCTCGTCATGAACAACAACATAATTACGATATAACTAACTGTCAGAGCACTTCAGTGCAGCGTTTTCAGCGTAGTACAACCAGCTCGTCATGAACAGCAACACAATTTCGATATAACTAACTGTCAGAGAACTTCAGTGCAGCGTTTTCAGCGTAGTACAACCAGCTCGTCATGAACAACAACATAATTACGATATAACTAACTGTCAGAGCACTTCAGTGCAGGGTTTTCAGCCGAGTACAACCAGCTCGTCATGAACAACAACATAATTACGATATAACTAACTGTCAGAGCACTTCACTGCAGCGTTTTCAGCGTAGTACAACCAGCTCGTCATGAACAGCAACACAATTTCGATATAACTAACTGTCAGAGCACTTCACTGCAGCGTTTTCAGCGTAGTACAACCAGCTCGTCATGAACAGCAACACAATTTCGATATAACTAACTGTCAGAGCACTTCAGTGCAGCGTTTTCAGCGTAGTACAACCAGCTCGCCATGAACAACAACATAATTACGATATAACTAACTGTCAGAGCACTTCACTGCAGCGTTTTCAGCCTAGTACAACCAGCTCGTCATGAACAACAACATAATTACGATATAACTAACTGTCAGAGCACTTCACTGCAGCGTTTTCAGCGTAGTACAACCAGCTCGTCATGAACAACAACATAATTACGATATAACTAACTGTCAGAGCACTTCACTGCAGCGTTTTCAGCGTAGTACAACCAGCTCGTCATGAACAACAACATAATTACGATATAACTAACTGTCAGAGCACTTCACTGCAGCGTTTTCAGCCTAGTACAACCAGCTCGTCATGTACAACAACATAATTACGATATAACTAACTGTCAGAGCACTTCACTGCAGCGTTTTCAGCGTAGTACAACCAGCTCGTCATGAACAACAACACATTTCGATATAACTAACTGTCAGAGCACTTCAGTGTAGCGTTTTCAGCGTAGTACAACCAGCTCGTCATGAACAGCAACACAATTTCGATATAACTAACTGTCAGAGCACTTCACTGCAGCGTTTTCAGCGTAGTACAACCAGCTCGTCATGAACAACAACACATTTCGATATAACTAACTGTCAGAGCACTTCACTGCAGCGTTTCCAGCGTAGTACAACCAGCTCGTCATGAACAGCAACACAATTTCGATATAACTAACTGTCAGAGCACTTCACTGCAGCGTTTTCAGCGTAGTACAACCAGCTCGTCATGAACAGCAACACAATTTCGATATAACTAACTGTCAGAGGACTTCAGTGCAGCGTTTTCAGCGTAGTACAACCAGCTCGTCATGAACAGCAACACAATTTTGATATAACTAACTGTCAGAGCACTTCACTGCAGCGTTTTCAGCGTAGTACAACCAGCTCGTCATGAACAGCAACACAATTTCGATATAACTAACTGTCAGAGCACTTCACTGCAGCGTTTTCAGCGTAGTACAACCAGCTCGTCATGAACAATAACATAATTACGATATAACTAACTGTCAGAGCACTTCACTGCATCGTTTTCAGCGTAGTACAACCAGCTCGTCATGAACAGCAACACAATTTTGATATAACTAACTGTCAGAGCACTTCAGTGCAGCGTTTTGAGCGTAGTACAACCAGCTCGTCATGAACAACAACACAATTTGGATATAACTAACTGTCAGAGCACTTCACTGCAGCGTTTTCAACGTAGTACAACCAGCTCGTCATGAACAGCAACACAATTTCGATATAACTAACTGTCAGAGCACTTCACTGCAGCGTTTTCAGCGTAGTACAACCAGCTCGTCATGAACAGCAACACAATTTCGATATAACTAACTGTCAGAGCACTTAAGTGCAGCGTTTTCAGCGTAGAACAACCAGCTCGTCATGAACAACAACATAATTACGATATAACTAACTGTCAGAGCACTTCAGTGCAGCGTTTTCAGCGTAGTACAACCAGCTCGTCATGAACAGCAACACAATTTCGATATAACTAACTGTCAGAGCACTTCACTGCAGCGTTTTCAGCGTAGTACAACCAGCTCGTCATGAACAGCAACACATTTCGATATAACTAACTGTCAGAGCACTTCAGTGCAGCGTTTTCAGCGTAGTACAACCAGCTCGTCATGAACAACAACACAATTTCGATATAACTAACTGTCAGAGCACTTCACTGCAGCGTTTTCAGCGTAGTACAACCAGCTCGTCATGAACAGCAACACAATTTCGATATAACTAACTGTCAGAGCACTTCACTGCAGCGTTTTCAGCGTAGTACAACCAGCTCGTCATGAACAGCAACACAATTTCGATATAACTAACTGTCAGAGAACTTCAGTGCAGCGTTTTCAGCGTAGTACAACCAGCTCGTCATGAACAACAACACAATTTCGATATAACTAACTGTCAGAGCACTTCACTGCAGCGTTTTCAGCGTAGTACAACCAGCTCGTCATGAACAGCAACACAATTTCGATATAACTAACTGTCAGAGCACTTCAGTGCAGCGTTTTCAGCGTAGTACAACCAGCTCGTCATGAACAACAACATAATTACGATATAACTAACTGTCAGAGCACTTCACTGCAGCGTTTCCAGCGTAGTACAACCAGCTCGTCATGAACAGCAACACAATTTCGATATAACTAACTGTCACAGCACTTCAGTGCAGCGTTTTCAGCCTAGTACAACCAGCTCGTCATGAACAACAACATAATTACGATATAACTAACTGTCAGAGCACTTCAGTGCAGCGTTTTCAGCGTAGTACAACCAGCTCGTCATGAACAGCAACACAATTTCGATATAACTAACTGTCAGAGCACTTCACTGCAGCGTTTTCAGCGTAGTACAACCAGCTCGTCATGAACAGCAACACATTTCGATATAACTAACTGTCAGAGCACTTCAGTGCAGCGTTTTCAGCGTAGTACAACCAGCTCGTCATGAACAACAACACAATTTCGATATAACTAACTGTCAGAGCACTTCACTGCAGCGTTTTCAGCGTAGTACAACCAGCTCGTCATGAACAGCAACACAATTTCGATATAACTAACTGTCAGAGCACTTCACTGCAGCGTTTTCAGCGTAGTACAACCAGCTCGTCATGAACAGCAACACAATTTCGATATAACTAACTGTCAGAGAACTTCACTGCAGCGTTTTCAGCGTAGTACAACCAGCTCGTCATGAACAACAACACAATTTCGATATAACTAACTGTCAGAGCACTTCACTGCAGCGTTTTCAGCGTAGTACAACCAGCTCGTCATGAACAGCAACACAATTTCGATATAACTAACTGTCAGAGCACTTCACTGCAGCGTTTTCAGCGTAGTACAACCAGCTCGTCATGAACAACAACACATTTCGATATAACTAACTGTCAGAGCACTTCACTGCAGCGTTTCCAGCGTAGTACAACCAGCTCGTCATGAACAGCAACACAATTTCGATATAACTAACTGTCAGAGCACTTCACTGCAGCGTTTTCAGCGTAGTACAACCAGCTCGTCATGAACAGCAACACAATTTCGATATAACTAACTGTCAGAGGACTTCAGTGCAGCGTTTTCAGCGTAGTACAACCAGCTCGTCATGAACAGCAACACAATTTTGATATAACTAACTGTCAGAGCACTTCACTGCAGCGTTTTCAGCGTAGTACAACCAGCTCGTCATGAACAGCAACACAATTTCGATATAACTAACTGTCAGAGCACTTCACTGCAGCGTTTTCAGCGTAGTACAACCAGCTCGTCATGAACAATAACATAATTACGATATAACTAACTGTCAGAGCACTTCACTGCATCGTTTTCAGCGTAGTACAACCAGCTCGTCATGAACAGCAACACAATTTTGATATAACTAACTGTCAGAGCACTTCAGTGCAGCGTTTTGAGCGTAGTACAACCAGCTCGTCATGAACAACAACACAATTTGGATATAACTAACTGTCAGAGCACTTCACTGCAGCGTTTTCAGCGTAGTACAACCAGCTCGTCATGAACAGCAACACAATTTCGATATAACTAACTGTCAGAGCACTTCACTGCAGCGTTTTCAGCGTAGTACAACCAGCTCGTCATGAACAGCAACACAATTTCGATATAACTAACTGTCAGAGCACTTCAGTGCAGCGTTTTCAGCGTAGAACAACCAGCTCGTCATGAACAACAACATAATTACGATATAACTAACTGTCAGAGCACTTCAGTGCAGCGTTTTCAGCGTAGTACAACCAGCTCGTCATGAACAGCAACACAATTTCGATATAACTAACTGTCAGAGCACTTCACTGCAGCGTTTTCAGCGTAGTACAACCAGCTCGTCATGAACAGCAACACATTTCGATATAACTAACTGTCAGAGCACTTCAGTGCAGCGTTTTCAGCGTAGTACAACCAGCTCGTCATGAACAACAACACAATTTCGATATAACTAACTGTCAGAGCACTTCACTGCAGCGTTTTCAGCGTAGTACAACCAGCTCGTCATGAACAGCAACACAATTTCGATATAACTAACTGTCAGAGCACTTCACTGCAGCGTTTTCAGCGTAGTACAACCAGCTCGTCATGAACAGCAACACAATTTCGATATAACTAACTGTCAGAGAACTTCAGTGCAGCGTTTTCAGCGTAGTACAACCAGCTCGTCATGAACAACAACACAATTTCGATATAACTAACTGTCAGAGCACTTCACTGCAGCGTTTTCAGCGTAGTACAACCAGCTCGTCATGAACAGCAACACAATTTCGATATAACTAACTGTCAGAGCACTTCAGTGCAGCGTTTTCAGCGTAGTACAACCAGCTCGTCATGAACAACAACATAATTACGATATAACTAACTGTCAGAGCACTTCACTGCAGCGTTTTCAGCGTAGTACAACCAACTCGTCATGAAAAACAACACAATTTCGATATAACTAACTGTCACAGCACTTCAGTGCAGCGTTTTCAGCCTAGTACAACCAGCTCGTCATGAACAACAACATAATTACGATATAACTAACTGTCAGAGCACTTCAGTGCAGCGTTTTCAGCGTAGTACAACCAGCTCGTCATGAACAGCAACACAATTTCGATATAACTAACTGTCAGAGCACTTCACTGCAGCGTTTTCAGCGTAGTACAACCAGCTCGTCATGAACAGCAACACATTTCGATATAACTAACTGTCAGAGCACTTCAGTGCAGCGTTTTCAGCGTAGTACAACCAGCTCGTCATGAACAACAACACAATTTCGATATAACTAACTGTCAGAGCACTTCACTGCAGCGTTTTCAGCGTAGTACAACCAGCTCGTCATGAACAGCAACACAATTTCGATATAACTAACTGTCAGAGCACTTCACTGCAGCGTTTTCAGCGTAGTACAACCAGCTCGTCATGAACAGCAACACAATTTCGATATAACTAACTGTCAGAGAACTTCACTGCAGCGTTTTCAGCGTAGTACAACCAGCTCGTCATGAACAACAACACAATTTCGATATAACTAACTGTCAGAGCACTTCACTGCAGCGTTTTCAGCGTAGTACAACCAGCTCGTCAGGAACAGCAACACAATTTCGATATAACTAACTGTCAGAGCACTTCAGTGCAGCGTTTTCAGCGTAGAACAACCAGCTCGCCATGAACAACAACATAATTACGATATAACTAACTGTTAGAGCACTTCAGTGCAGCGTTTTCAGCGTAGTACAACCAGCTCGTCATGAACAGCAACACAATTTCGATATAACTAACTGTCAGAGCACTTCACTGCAGCGTTTTCAGCGTAGTACAACCAGCTCGTCATGAACAGCAACACATTTCGATATAACTAACTGTCAGAGCACTTCAGTGCAGCGTTTTCAGCGTAGTACAACCAGCTCGTCATGAACAACAACACAATTTCGATATAACTAACTGTCAGAGCACTTCACTGCAGCGTTTTCAGCGTAGTACAACCAGCTCGTCATGAACAGCAACACAATTTCGATATAACTAACTGTCAGAGCACTTCACTGCAGCGTTTTCAGCGTAGTACAACCAGCTCGTCATGAACAGCAACACAATTTCGATATAACTAACTGTCAGAGAACTTCAGTGCAGCGTTTTCAGCGTAGTACAACCAGCTCGTCATGAACAGCAACACAATTTCGATATAACTAACTGTCAGAGCACTTCACTGCAGCGTTTTCAGCGTAGTACAACCAGCTCGTCATGAACAGCAACACAATTTCGATATAACTAACTGTCAGAGCACTTCAGTGCAGCGTTTTCAGCCTAGTACAACCAGCTCGTCATGAACAACAACATAATTACGATATAACTAACTGTCAGAGCACTTCAGTGCATCGTTTTCAGCCTAGTACAACCAGCTCGTCATGAACAACAACATAATTACGATATAACTAACTGTCAGAGCACTTCACTGCAGCGTTTTCAGCGTAGTACAACCAGCTCGTCATGAACAACAACATAATTACGATATAACTAACTGTCAGAGCACTTCACTGCAGCGTTTTCAGCGTAGTACAACCAGCTCGTCATGAACAACAACATAATTACGATATAACTAACTGTCAGAGCACTTCAGTGCAGCGTTTTCAGCGTAGTACAACCAGCTCGTCATGAACAACAACATAATTACGATATAACTAACTGTCAGAGCACTTCACTGCAGCGTTTTCAGCCTAGTACAACCAGCTCGTCATGAACAATAACATAATTACGATATAACTAACTGTCAGAGCACTTCACTGCAGCGTTTTCAGCGTAGTACAACCAGCTCGTCATGAACAACAACATAATTACGATATAACTAACTGTCAGAGCACTTCACTGCAGCGTTTTCAGCCTAGTACAACCAGCTCGTCATGAACAATAACATAATTACGATATAACTAACTGTCAGAGCACTTCACTGCAGCGTTTTCAGCGTAGTACAACCAGCTCGTCATGAACAACATCACATTTCGATATAACTAACTGTCAGAGCACTTCAGTGCAGCGTTTTCAGCGTAGTACAACCAGCTCGTCATGAACAGCAACACAATTTCGATATAACTAACTGTCAGAGCACTTCACTGCAGCGTTTTCAGCGTAGTACAACCAGCTCGTCATGAACAACAACACATTTCGATATAACTAACTGTCAGAGCACTTCACTGCAGCGTTTCCAGCGTAGTACAACCAGCTAGTCATGAACAGCAACACAATTTCGATATAACTAACTGTCAGAGCACTTCACTGCAGCGTTTTCAGCGTAGTACAACCAGCTCGTCATGAACAGCAACACAATTTCGATATAACTAACTGTCAGAGGACTTCAGTGCAGCGTTTTCAGCGTAGTACAACCAGCTCGTCATGAACAGCAACACAATTTTGATATAACTAACTGTCAGAGCACTTCACTGCAGCGTTTTCAGCGTAGTACAACCAGCTCGTCATGAACAGCAACACAATTTCGATATAACTAACTGTCAGAGCACTTCACTGCAGCGTTTTCAGCGTAGTACAACCAGCTCGTCATGAACAGCAACACAATTTCGATATAACTAACTGTCAGAGCACTTCAGTGCAGCGTTTTCAGCGTAGTACAACCAGCTCGTCATGAACAACAACATAATTACGATATAACTAACTGTCAGAGGACTTCAGTGCAGCGTTTTCAGCGTAGTACAACCAGCTCGTCATGAACAGCAACACAATTTCGATATAACTAACTGTCAGAGCACTTCAGTGCAGCGTTTTCAGCGTAGTACAACCAGCTCGTCATGAACAACAACATAATTACGATATAACTAACTGTCAGAGCACTTCAGTGCAGCGTTTTCAGCGTAGTACAACCAGCTCGTCATGAACAGCAACACAATTTCGATATAACTAACTGTCAGAGAACTTCAGTGCAGCGTTTTCAGCGTAGTACAACCAGCTCGTCATGAACAACAACATAATTACGATATAACTAACTGTCAGAGCACTTCAGTGCAGGGTTTTCAGCCTAGTACAACCAGCTCGTCATGAACAACAACATAATTACGATATAACTAACTGTCAGAGCACTTCACTGCAGCGTTTTCAGCGTAGTACAACCAGCTCGTCATGAACAGCAACACAATTTCGATATAACTAACTGTCAGAGCACTTCACTGCAGCGTTTTCAGCGTAGTACAACCAGCTCGTCATGAACAGCAACACAATTTCGATATAACTAACTGTCAGAGCACTTCAGTGCAGCGTTTTCAGCGTAGTACAACCAGCTCGTCATGAACAACAACATAATTACGATATAACTAACTGTTAGAGCACTTCACTGCAGCGTTTTCAGCCTAGTACAACCAGCTCGTCATGAACAACAACATAATTACGATATAACTAACTGTCAGAGCACTTCACTGCAGCGTTTTCAGCGTAGTACAACCAGCTCGTCATGAACAACAACATAATTACGATATAACTAACTGTCAGAGCACTTCACTGCAGCGTTTTCAGCGTAGTACAACCAGCTCGTCATGAACAACAACATAATTACGATATAACTAACTGTCAGAGCACTTCACTGCAGCGTTTTCAGCCTAGTACAACCAGCTCGTCATGAACAACAACATAATTACGATATAACTAACTGTCAGAGCACTTCACTGCAGCGTTTTCAGCGTAGTACAACCAGCTCGTCATGAACAACAACACATTTCGATATAACTAACTGTCAGAGCACTTCAGTGTAGCGTTTTCAGCGTAGTACAACCAGCTCGTCATGAACAGCAACACAATTTCGATATAACTAACTGTCAGAGCACTTCACTGCAGCGTTTTCAGCGTAGTACAACCAGCTCGTCATGAACAACAACACATTTCGATATAACTAACTGTCAGAGCACTTCACTGCAGCGTTTCCAGCGTAGTACAACCAGCTCGTCATGAACAGCAACACAATTTCGATATAACTAACTGTCAGAGCACTTCACTGCAGCGTTTTCAGCGTAGTACAACCAGCTCGTCATGAACAGCAACACAATTTCGATATAACTAACTGTCAGAGGACTTCAGTGCAGCGTTTTCAGCGTAGTACAACCAGCTCGTCATGAACAACAACATAATTACGATATAACTAACTGTCAGAGCACTTCACTGCAGCGTTTTCAGCGTAGTACAACCAGCTCGTCATGAACAGCAACACAATTTCGATATAACTAACTGTCAGAGCACTTCACTGCAGCGTTTTCAGCGTAGTACAACCAGCTCGTCATGAACAATAACATAATTACGATATAACTAACTGTCAGAGCACTTCACTGTAGCGTTTTCAGCGTAGTACAACCAGCTCGTCATGAACAGCAACACAATTTCGATATAACTAACTGTCAGAGCACTTCAGTGCAGCGTTTTCAGCGTAGTACAACCAGCTCGTAATGAACAACAACATAATTACGATATAACTAACTGTCAGAGCACTTCAGTGCAGCGTTTTCAGCCTAGTACAACCAGCTCGTCATGAACAACAACATAATTACGATATAACTAACTGTCAGAGCACTTCAGTGCAGCGTTTTCAGCGTAGTACAACCAGCTCGTCATGAACAACAACATAATTACGATATAACTAACTGTCAGAGCACTTCACTGCAGCGTTTTCAGCGTAGTACAACCAGCTCGTCATGAACAACAACATAATTACGATATAACTAACTGTCAGAGCACTTCAGTGCAGCGTTTTCAGCGTAGTACAACCAGCTCGTCATGAACAACAACATAATTACGATATAACTAACTGTCAGAGCACTTCACAGCAGCGTTTTCAGCCTAGTACAACCAGCTCGTCATGAACAACAACATAATTACGATATAACTAACTGTCAGAGCACTTCACTGCAGCGTTTTCAGCGTAGTACAACCAGCTCGTCATGAACAACAACACATTTCGATATAACTAACTGTCAGAGCACTTCAGTGCAGCGTTTTCAGCGTAGTACAACCAGCTCGTCATGAACAGCAACACAATTTCGATATAACTAACTGTCAGAGCACTTCACTGCAGCGTTTTCAGCGTAGTACAACCAGCTCGTCATGAACAACAACATAATTACGATATAACTAACTGTTAGAGCACTTCACTGCAGCGTTTTCAGCCTAGTACAACCAGCTCGTCATGAACAACAACATAATTACGATATAACTAACTGTCAGAGCACTTCACTGCAGCGTTTTCAGCGTAGTACAACCAGCTCGTCATGAACAACAACATAATTACGATATAACTAACTGTCAGAGCACTTCACTGCAGCGTTTTCAGCGTAGTACAACCAGCTCGTCATGAACAACAACATAATTACGATATAACTAACTGTCAGAGCACTTCACTGCAGCGTTTTCAGCCTAGTACAACCAGCTCGTCATGAACAACAACATAATTACGATATAACTAACTGTCAGAGCACTTCACTGCAGCGTTTTCAGCGTAGTACAACCAGCTCGTCATGAACAACAACACATTTCGATATAACTAACTGTCAGAGCACTTCAGTGTAGCGTTTTCAGCGTAGTACAACCAGCTCGTCATGAACAGCAACACAATTTCGATATAAGTAACTGTCAGAGCACTTCACTGCAGCGTTTTCAGCGTAGTACAACCAGCTCGTCATGAACAACAACACATTTCGATATACCTAACTGTCAGAGCACTTCACTGCAGCGTTTCCAGCGTAGTACAACCAGCTCGTCATGAACAGCAACACAATTTCGATATAACTAACTGTCAGAGCACTTCACTGCAGCGTTTTCAGCGTAGTACAACCAGCTCGTCATGAACAGCAACACAATTTCGATATAACTAACTGTCAGAGGACTTCAGTGCAGCGTTTTCAGCGTAGTACAACCAGCTCGTCATGAACAACAACATAATTACGATATAACTAACTGTCAGAGCACTTCACTGCAGCGTTTTCAGCGTAGTACAACCAGCTCGTCATGAACAGCAACACAATTTCGATATAACTAACTGTCAGAGCACTTCACTGCAGCGTTTTCAGCGTAGTACAACCAGCTCGTCATGAACAATAACATAATTACGATATAACTAACTGTCAGAGCACTTCACTGTAGCGTTTTCAGCGTAGTACAACCAGCTCGTCATGAACAGCAACACAATTTCGATATAACTAACTGTCAGAGCACTTCAGTGCAGCGTTTTCAGCGTAGTACAACCAGCTCGTAATGAACAACAACATAATTACGATATAACTAACTGTCAGAGCACTTCAGTGCAGCGTTTTCAGCCTAGTACAACCAGCTCGTCATGAACAACAACATAATTACGATATAACTAACTGTCAGAGCACTTCAGTGCAGCGTTTTCAGCGTAGTACAACCAGCTCGTCATGAACAACAACATAATTACGATATAACTAACTGTCAGAGCACTTCACTGCAGCGTTTTCAGCGTAGTACAACCAGCTCGTCATGAACAACAACATAATTACGATATAACTAACTGTCAGAGCACTTCAGTGCAGCGTTTTCAGCGTAGTACAACCAGCTCGTCATGAACAACAACATAATTACGATATAACTAACTGTCAGAGCACTTCACAGCAGCGTTTTCAGCCTAGTACAACCAGCTCGTCATGAACAACAACATAATTACGATATAACTAACTGTCAGAGCACTTCACTGCAGCGTTTTCAGCGTAGTACAACCAGCTCGTCATGAACAACAACACATTTCGATATAACTAACTGTCAGAGCACTTCAGTGCAGCGTTTTCAGCGTAGTACAACCAGCTCGTCATGAACAGCAACACAATTTCGATATAACTAACTGTCAGAGCACTTCACTGCAGCGTTTTCAGCGTAGTACAACCAGCTCGTCATGAACAACAACATAATTACGATATAACTAACTGTTAGAGCACTTCACTGCAGCGTTTTCAGCCTAGTACAACCAGCTCGTCATGAACAACAACATAATTACGATATAACTAACTGTCAGAGCACTTCACTGCAGCGTTTTCAGCGTAGTACAACCAGCTCGTCATGAACAACAACATAATTACGATATAACTAACTGTCAGAGCACTTCACTGCAGCGTTTTCAGCGTAGTACAACCAGCTCGTCATGAACAACAACATAATTACGATATAACTAACTGTCAGAGCACTTCACTGCAGCGTTTTCAGCCTAGTACAACCAGCTCGTCATGAACAACAACATAATTACGATATAACTAACTGTCAGAGCACTTCACTGCAGCGTTTTCAGCGTAGTACAACCAGCTCGTCATGAACAACAACACATTTCGATATAACTAACTGTCAGAGCACTTCAGTGTAGCGTTTTCAGCGTAGTACAACCAGCTCGTCATGAACAGCAACACAATTTCGATATAACTAACTGTCAGAGCACTTCACTGCAGCGGTTTCAGCGTAGTACAACCAGCTCGTCATGAACAACAACACATTTCGATATAACTAACTGTCAGAGCACTTCACTGCAGCGTTTCCAGCGTAGTACAACCAGCTCGTCATGAACAGCAACACAATTTCGATATAACTAACTGTCAGAGCACTTCACTGCAGCGTTTTCAGCGTAGTACAACCAGCTCGTCATGAACAGCAACACAATTTCGATATAACTAACTGTCAGAGGACTTCAGTGCAGCGTTTTCAGCGTAGTACAACCAGCTCGTCATGAACAACAACATAATTACGATATAACTAACTGTCAGAGCACTTCACTGCAGCGTTTTCAGCGTAGTACAACCAGCTCGTCATGAACAGCAACACAATTTCGATATAACTAACTGTCAGAGCACTTCACTGCAGCGTTTTCAGCGTAGTACAACCAGCTCGTCATGAACAATAACATAATTACGATATAACTAACTGTCAGAGCACTTCACTGTAGCGTTTTCAGCGTAGTACAACCAGCTCGTCATGAACAGCAACACAATTTCGATATAACTAACTGTCAGAGCACTTCAGTGCAGCGTTTTCAGCGTAGTACAACCAGCTCGTAATGAACAACAACATAATTACGATATAACTAACTGTCAGAGCACTTCAGTGCAGCGTTTTCAGCCTAGTACAACCAGCTCGTCATGAACAACAACATAATTACGATATAACTAACTGTCAGAGCACTTCAGTGCAGCGTTTTCAGCGTAGTACAACCAGCTCGTCATGAACAACAACATAATTACGATATAACTAACTGTCAGAGCACTTCACTGCAGCGTTTTCAGCGTAGTACAACCAGCTCGTCATGAACAACAACATAATTACGATATAACTAACTGTCAGAGCACTTCAGTGCAGCGTTTTCAGCGTAGTACAACCAGCTCGTCATGAACAACAACATAATTACGATATAACTAACTGTCAGAGCACTTCACAGCAGCGTTTTCAGCCTAGTACAACCAGCTCGTCATGAACAACAACATAATTACGATATAACTAACTGTCAGAGCACTTCACTGCAGCGTTTTCAGCGTAGTACAACCAGCTCGTCATGAACAACAACACATTTCGATATAACTAACTGTCAGAGCACTTCAGTGCAGCGTTTTCAGCGTAGTACAACCAGCTCGTCATGAACAGCAACACAATTTCGATATAACTAACTGTCAGAGCACTTCACTGCAGCGTTTTCAGCGTAGTACAACCAGCTCGTCATGAACAACAACACATTTCGATATAACTAACTGTCAGAGCACTTCACTGCAGCGTTTCCAGCGTAGTACAACCAGCTCGTCATGAACAGCAACACAATTTCGATATAACTAACTGTCAGAGCACTTCACTGCAGCGTTTTCAGCGTAGTACAACCAGCTCGTCATGAACAGCAACACAATTTCGATATAACTAACTGTCAGAGGACTTCAGTGCAGCGTTTTCAGCGTAGTACAACCAGCTCGTCATGAACAGCAACACAATTTTGATATAACTAACTGTCAGAGCACTTCACTGCAGCGTTTTCAGCGTAGTACAACCAGCTCGTCATGAACAACAACACATTTCGATATAACTAACTGTCAGAGCACTTCAGTGTAGCGTTTTCAGCGTAGTACAACCAGCTCGTCATGAACAGCAACACAATTTCGATATAAGTAACTGTCAGAGCACTTCACTGCAGCGTTTTCAGCGTAGTACAACCAGCTCGTCATGAACAACAACACATTTCGATATACCTAACTGTCAGAGCACTTCACTGCAGCGTTTCCAGCGTAGTACAACCAGCTCGTCATGAACAGCAACACAATTTCGATATAACTAACTGTCAGAGCACTTCACTGCAGCGTTTTCAGCGTAGTACAACCAGCTCGTCATGAACAGCAACACAATTTCGATATAACTATCTGTCAGAGGACTTCAGTGCAGCGTTTTCAGCGTAGTACAACCAGCTCGTCATGAACAACAACATAATTACGATATAACTAACTGTCAGAGCACTTCACTGCAGCGTTTTCAGCGTAGTACAACCAGCTCGTCATGAACAGCAACACAATTTCGATATAAGTAACTGTCAGAGCACTTCACTGCAGCGTTTTCAGCGTAGTACAACCAGCTCGTCATGAACAACAACACATTTCGATATACCTAACTGTCAGAGCACTTCACTGCAGCGTTTCCAGCGTAGTACAACCAGCTCGTCATGAACAGCAACACAATTTCGATATAACTAACTGTCAGAGCACTTCACTGCAGCGTTTTCAGCGTAGTACAACCAGCTCGTCATGAACAGCAACACAATTTTGATATAACTGACTGTCAGAGCACTTCACTGCAGCGTTTTCAGCGTAGTACAACCAGCTCGTCATGAACAGCAACACAATTTCGATATAACTAACTGTCAGAGCACTTCACTGCATCGTTTTCAGCGTAGTACAACGCTTAGCCTATTGTTCTAACTACGTTGTTGTTTTCCCTACTTCAAGTGTTTCTGAGTGGAACTGTATGCTTTCTGGTATATAATACGCTGTGTTAACATTGCTGATTGTTACATCAGCTGCAGTGCCCCACACAAGGAGACAGTGACGGACATGTTCGAGGGTCCGTATGAATCAGTAGAACGTGACGTCATCACTTAGGAATCAATACGAACATGTGTAAATCCACGATAAACAAAATGTTCCCCGAAGATTTTTGCGTTCATTTAATGGCAACATAACGTTTAATTTCAATGGTTATTTTCGGTTTCACTTACAGATTGTATGGAAGTTGTACGTATATAATTTTTAAATGCCAAAAATCGTATGGGTAAATAAAAATACTATATAGCCTGTTTAATTAAATTGTGTGATATCTTATGATTTCATACAGCACCACTTTTTACTAGACCAACTCTTCGGTTATTTTACTTATTTTATTACACATTAGCAGTAATTAAAATGCGTTTCTAAGATAAATTATAGTTTATTATTTCATAACTCATTACCAGTAAATTTAGCCTAGTCTTCTATATACTGACTTGTTAATGGCTTGTTAATATGTGTATTAATAATATTAATTTACAAAATACGTTTAATTGAATGGGCTCTAGCCTATAGCTATAAATTAAAATCTAAATTTAAAAATATATAAATGTAAATTAAATTTAAAAACACAAGGTTGTAATAATATATAAGGTTATATTAGGTTATGTATTGCGCGGATTTGGGGCTATTCCTGTTGGGAATTTGAGTATTTAATACATATCAAAGCAATAAGCGCTACCAATGACTTTTGTATTGTTATTTAAATTTTGTCGATTTCTAAATGATTTCATTGCATTATTTTCATTAGTATACTTTCGTTACCAGTCCACAGTTTATGTACGCTTCCACAGTTACCATTGATGTTAGATTGCTAACACAGAGTCGTGTTTTATCTATTTGAATGTGTGTGTGTGTGTGTGTGTGTGTATGTGTGTGTGTGTGTTTGCGTATGTGGGTTTGTGTGTGTATGTGTTTGCGTATGTGTGTTTGTGTGCGTGTATGTGTTTGTTTGTGTTTGCGTATGTGTGTGTGTATTTGTTTGTTTGTGTTTGCGTATGTGGGTTTCTGTGTGTGTGTGTGTCTGTATGTTTGCGTATGTGGGTTTG